>VWZP01016760.1:518601-640993 GCA_013396995.1 Dicaeum eximium | reverse complement strand
CTCCCTTCGCGGCTGGAGCCGCCCGTGCCCGCGGGCAGGAGGTGCCGCTGCCCGGGCCGAGCGCGGCGCGGAGCCCCCCGGGGCTGTCGCGCCCTCCGAACGACCGCGTCCCTCCTTTTCTAGACGAGGTGCACCAAGTTTTTCTGTTTCGGTGCCGTGCCCGTCCGTAAGCGAGCCCTGGCTAGGAAGGCGCTGATTGCCGTGAGCAGGAAAAGTGAAGCTACAGGATGTCATTGCGAACAGGGAATATGCCCTAGATAACAGCTCTTCGCAGGCTGTCTTGCTTTCTCCTGTAGAGGAGATGACATACTACCGCCTGATTTTTGATGTTTTGCCTGAAAAAGACGAAGTTAACCGTCTGTGAGCACTTTAAAGTAAAATAAATTGATACGAGGAGCAGAGTGCCAGAGATGCCCAGCTGCAAGGCATTCAACTGCAGAGATGCGAAGTCCGAGTGTTTATCCAAGCAATAAATACAATCTAACGTGTAATTATGATCCCTGTGTGGTACTCACACAAGTTTTACTCAGCTAGCACTCACGCTGATGCTCTGGATACGCTGCTTCTCTTTCAGATTCTAGAAAATGTAATTTATAGGTGCCATTAGCTAAGTGTCTCTTAATTATTGATTATGTTGAAGTCAGTAAGTGCAGTATTTCATAACTTTTTAGAAAGGTGTCAAAGCAGCTTTTGTATAGTATCTGGTAAAAACGGGCCAAATGAAAAATGTAAGGCTGTGTCATTTGATTGTCATTTGTCACTATTTTTACTTTGATCTGTTAACTCTCTATATTCAAAATCATAGTAACAAATAGTGACCTGCATACAAGTAGAAACAACAGATGTGCAGATATATCAGGACTTCGAGTAGATGTGCAACCTCAACTTGTTACTCTGGGTTTTTAGCAGGTTATAACACCTGGTGGGAAAAGCTGCCTTTTACTTGGAATTACAGAATAATTTTAAAACTCTCAGAAAAGAGTGCCTGCACACTTAGTTCCCTTTAAATTTCCCTGTAATCAAGTTGTGCTCTGCAGAGTTTTTTATGCTGATTTGTTCTAGAAAAACTGATTTTCTACAGAATTGCAAACTTAGCCTAGCTTTAGTGACCTGTACTTGGCCAGGAGAAAAGAATAAACCATTAAACTATGCAGTGGAGGAGAGGCACTTGGTTTAATTTTGTTTCTAAGAGCAGACTAAAGTTAGGGTCTTTCAGTAAGACTTTTCTGATGCATCCTTTTCTGCTTTGTTTTGCCAAAACAAGGTGGAAGTTGAATGTCTTAAAATAAACAAACAAACATGAAAACTTGCTCAAGAATAACTTGGTAGCTCACAGGTATTTGCAGAATGCACAGCTGGAGGTGGATCGCATTCTGGAAAGTGCTTGACTGACCAACATCAATAGAATGTGCATTTGAAGTGTTCATTTTTATTCTTCCAAATGTGCTATTTGTATCCACTTTTCAAATAATGTAGTTGGATAGTATACTAATTACAAACTTGTGTTCGTATGATTTTGTTTTTCCTTTCTTTGTAATCACAGTATACATTTAAAAAAAAAAATACACATTCCTATAAAATCGTGCTGGTGAAAAAATTCCTGTAACTTAAGGCATGCCCTGTATAAAACCTGTTGGATTTTACTATTGTGGTATTTTACTTAGTGACCATCTTTTTTTCTTTTATTTTTATGGTATCTCATAAGGAGGTGTTGCTTAACAAACAGACTGTTTTTAAATCTAGTTCTTTCAATGTAAAAACTAGTAAAGAAAATGTTATTAGGCTATTAAATTACTATTTTTTAATTAGTATTATTGTGGGCTCCACTGTTTTGCAGGATTGATCTGTTTAATAGATTTTGAGAAAGTCTTTGCAGAGAGTTAGACCAAAGACACTTGCTTTTAAGTATTTTCCAGCACGTATCTTGTTGTTTATAGCAGGAAGGCTTTTAATAGCTACTTTAAAGTATGTAACTAGACACATATGTTTACACATCCATACACAGGGATGGATACCTATGAACATGAGTAGGCAAAAAAATTCACTATAGTCTTAAATTTAAATTAAGTATTAGACAAAGTAAGGGAATGAATTTATCTGTCACATCCCCAGTCCTAAAGGAAATGGACTCAACAAATTATTTCTACAACTTACTATATTTTATTACACATGTTACATATGAACTGTGCTTAAAACCAGGTTGAGACATTGCCTAATAGAATATCTGGGAACATTCAGCAGCAGAAACAATTATTATTCTCTATTTAATAATGTTGTTTATCCCTTCTGTTTTACTTTCCACGTTTTCAGTCATCGTTTTGCTCTGGTTAGTGTGAATTATAAATTTGTGTGTATGAGTACAGCACTTCATTTCTTTTATACCTGGATGCTCTGTTTTAGGAGTTTCCTGGGGGCAGAAAGCGAGTTCAAGCAAGGAAAGCAAACAGTATTCTCTGAATAGATGGATTTCCTTGTGCATTTGGCCTAAAAACATAAATAAAAAACACATGCAGTAATAGTCAGAGAGAATATCCATATATGCAAATCAAGCACTGAAAAGTGTAGGACACTGAAAATTATTCCCGTGTACAATATCATCGTCCAGTAATTAATTTGCATGCATCTTATTTTCATGCTTATGAAATCCAGCAACCCTTTCAGTAAGAAGATCCTGCCTTAACAATAAATGTCTATGCAATGAGTATCATATTGCAAACATAGAGTGATTTTATTCAGTTTTACACTCTGTGCAGAATGTGTGTTAAAAAGTTAAAATGTGGATACTTAGACCTATTTGTTAAATTAGTATAGGTAGAAATATTTTTATTGTCATTTAGAACAGTGTAATAACTCCCAGTGGGAAGTAAATATCTTAATTTTTCAAAGATCTAATGAAAAATAAATATGGATGTTTGAGAGATTTTCTGCATACTAATTTCATGTGGCAGCAGTAATAGATATTTTATATTTCTCTCTGTTTGTTGGTTTTGAGTTGTTGGGTTTTTTTTTTTAATTGGTGCATATAAAATGACCAGAGCAGAGAAAATTATGCCTATGGATTTAGAGAAATCCATTTAAAATTTTTAGGGGTTTATAGGTGGTTACTGTGTTTGTGGGTGCCTGTGTTTTTTCAGGGATCTGGAATATGGCAGGGTACTGGCAGAACTCAGCACAGCTTGTGCCCATTTCATAGCCTGTGGTATAGATTTAGAAAAGAAGGCTTGTTTTCCCAGATAAGTGATTACAAGTAGACCAAACAAAAGCAGAGTTGCCATTTGCTGATAATGCTAAAAAGGCCACACTTCAGCAGCCTCCAGCAACTTCTTAGGAATCAACACACAGAAAGTATGAAATAGGGGATTGGATAGATAACCCTTCTGAGTTATTTTCCAGTGTAAGACAACAAATAAGCCACCTTATTTGCAATGCCATTTATAGGGCTACTGAGTGAAGTTAATTACTGGAAGCAGGAGGGCATCAAGTACCCCTGATGTGGTAGAAAGCCATGGCCAGAGTCGCTGCTGATACAATGGGGCATGAAATAAAAGTTGACAGAATAAACTAAATAAGGGCAGCAAGTGTGTGAGAGAGGCAAGATGATTGTGAAATGAAATTCCGTGAAAAATTAATGAAATAGAAAGATTGTGCTGAAGATGAAGGGAGGAAACCAGCTTGGTTCTTCATCATCCTGCAATGCCAAAGTAATAAATGAGCGTGTTTCATCTCGGCCAGGTTCAGGGACACAACTCCTTCACCACAAAAGGGCTGTGTTGTGCTTCACGACGTGCTCCGCTTATCTCGTGCCCTGACAGCTCGAGAGGAAGGGAATGGATTTGGTGATAAAATTAAATTGATTAAACCTTTATCCATCATCTAATTTGGTAGCTTTCTTTTTTCTTTTCTTTTTTACTATTACCTCCAATTTCTAGTGATCCGTGTAATGACAGCAATTTGAGATAGCATCAAGGACATTAGCTACGATGACTGAACTTAAATTTAGAATAAAAATATGGGATTCATGAGTCCATATCTAAATAGCAGACGATTAGGTTATAGCAGAGTTGTAACTTCCTAGCAACAGCATGTAATTGTGAGGACAATAGAATGGTGTATTTTACTTTCAAAGAGAACAGCATGTAATTGTAAGGACAATAGAATGGTGTATTTTACTTTCAAAGAGAACAAAATACTTCAACTTTATCTCGAAGTATTAATTATGTAAGTAGAAAAAGCACTGGTATGAATATTGACCACGTCTTACATGAGCAATAACACATATTGTAATTTTTGCCTTTCTGAACACAGATATTGTCAGATGTTTTGCTTTCCTCAGTGGCAATACATAGGCATATAAAGCTAGTGGCAAAGAACTGCTGTTGGAAATCACTTCATATTGCTTAAAATTTTGTAGCTTCTCCTTGGTGACTTGTGTAGGAATATTCTCCCATAAGGTGAGAACTTCGCTTACAAGTTCCAGTTTAAGAGGTATCAATGGAGTTTTGAAAAATACTTAAAGGCAGCCCTTTCTGAAGTGATATCCTAAAATGGAAAACGCTGCACTAAAAATTAAAGGTTAGATGAAATTGCCTTGTGAAATACCAAAGTTACTAAAGGTCTGTATTTTTAGGTTTCTTTAATGCCTTATAGGTTAGCAAAAAAAAAAAAAAAAAGGCGAACATGAGGATATCTGTCTGATCTCTGTTAATTGTACTACTTTTGAATTACTGCTGGCCAATATTGTATAGGTTTTGCGAGTAGTAATGAACGTGAATTGATCCCTGTGTTTACAGCTAACTATCTCTACAACCTTTCAGGCAGTTTACTGGTTTTTCCGTGTAGGTAATTAGTTATCCAGACAAAAAAGGCTGATACGCATCAGTAGATAGATCATTCTCAAGGCATCTGCGATGAACTTGACGTCTGCTGTGTAAACCATCTTGTTTTGCCTGCAAATTATGTAAGTTCCAATAGTAAAACGAAGTGCTTACCTTTCTGCTGTGGCTGACCTTTGTTCCCTGCTGTATGAATTTGAAACGAAGCAGCCAACCCGGAGGAGTTTTAGCAGCATATTGTGATATATAACATGTTATAAAGGCTGCTTTGTTAACTGGCGGAAGCAGCTTGTCAACCCATACTAATAGGCAACCCTCCCTGAGCCATAAAATAGCCAAATTTAATGCTTTAACACAAAGCATTAAATGGATGGAGCTATTGTCGTTCAGTCAGTCTCAAATTTCTTGCTTATTACAGCAGATTTGAAATATGAGGATGTATTTTTGGACCCTGAATTAACAATACACACGCCGGACTAAGGACTGGACATTGCCATGACTGGTTTAATGAAAATCTCTGCTAAGCAAAGCGTGATAACACGGGAAGCACGGAGCAGGGCAGAGTGTGTAAAGAGCAGGACGGCTAATATTGAAGATATTACCGTGACATTAATGAATGAAAGGTGTATTTTCACTGAGTATATTCTGTTTCGTTCTGGCTGTTCTAGCTCCCAGATATGTACTAGAAATAGTGAGGATTCAGAGACATATGGCAAAAGGGATTAGAGATGTGTAAAATTTCAGTAGAAGAAAATTGATAAGATTTATATTGTTTACTTTGGAGCTAAATATAAGAAAGGATACAGTATAATCATATTAAAGAAGAAAGATTATAAAGAAGGTAAACAGGCTACTCTAATTTATTCCTGATTTTTTTATTTACTGAAACAGAAGCCTTTAAGGAAGGAAAATTTCAGCATGTTTAATAGGAGTGGAAGGACTTTTTCTGTTGAGACTGTACGTAGCTGGCCTGGGAAATTTGTTCATTCACATTATGGAAAAACAAAACTTATTTGTAGGGAGTTTGAGGTATTTGGTTAGCTCAGCTGAGACTCACACTACTAAGTTTGATGCTCAATTCAGTGACTGTAGGCTTTGGCTTTGGGTAGGATACGTTAAGAAGGATTTCATTTTTTTAATATGAGATATGAATCCTCTTTTTCAGGAAATTATCTGACTCCTGACTTGCTTGGATTAGGTGGAAAGGTGATTTGTAGGCAGTTTAATCGCTCCTGCTCAGTGTGAGGCTTTTTCCACTCTGCGTTTCCCGGCGGAGGCCGCGGTTCTGGAGGTGCCTTTTTGCTCGGCTTCGCGGCGGTGGCGACGCGGTCCCTCTGCTGTGTGCTCCCAAAACCAGCAGCACAGCTGGGAGGAAGGGAGCCACATCCCCCTGGAATTTTCCTGACAGCTTTTTAAGTCGCCTTCCTCTCTGTTCCCACTCAACGCACTTTGTGGTGTATGTAAAAACAGACTGAGATTGAGACTGATTCTTAGTCTCTTACTTTGATTCTGTACTGAGGTTAGGATGATTACAATAAAAATTAATTCACCCCACCCATTTCTTATTCTCTCAAAAAAAAGAAACAAAAGGGTGGAATAGAAAGGGGCGAAAACAAATTTTACAAACACACGATGATTTGTTAAGCAGAAAAACCCCACAGGTACTGGCATGACTGCCAGTGCATCATCATCAGATGAATATTGTGTCATAGGGGATTACCCCTGCAAGCTAATCTGTGTTTTTGAAAGTGTTTCTGCTGGGTTCAGGTTTGATCTCAATGCTAAACCAACTCCTGTGTCTGATTTTGGAGCTGTGCCACTTGTGAGTGCTGTTTCTGAAACCTGCACTATGTGCTGGTGGCATTTTTTGTGCGAGTCTGGAATGAGGAATGAACAATAAGTAGATCTCAGCAAAATACTTCGTACTAAAGTGTGACTTCTTTCCCCCCCATTTTTTTGTTCATTGCAAGAGAAATGTGCTTGGAATTATTAACAAAATCACCTTTCTCCAAATGCTAATGAAACATCAGCGTGAAGAGTCAAAGCTGCTGGGAAGTGTGAGAAGAAATAAGTGGAATTTGACAGATATTTTATCTCCATCTTCTTAGGGATTTACACACAACTGATTTTATGCAAGTGCTTGCTTCTTGCCACTTCTCAGAGACTGTGAAATGACTATTTATTCCTTAAATAGTGGGATTTAACAAATGTAAAATGATGGCTTTCTAGCCAACTGTAATAATGTGTTACCTTTGTATAAGGCCTAATTCTGCTGCCCCTACTCTGAGTAAAATTGAAATTGAAACTTCTCAGTATCAGTCAGGGTGGCAGAACTGTGTTTCTATGTACATTTGTGTCTGTGCCTTAATATATAGACACATATATACATTTTTGTGTGAAATATAGTTGTCTGGCTGTATGAAGTGAATGACTGTAATAAACTCCAGGTTATAAGAGACAAAGGGTCTTAAAGCCTGTAGAGTTCAAATTATATGAAGAATTTTTATAGTCCATTGAAGTATTTTGCTTAGTTATGTAAAAATAAAATACTTTTATATCATTTGTGTTTATTCACATTCATCCACCCAGGCTGTATGAGTTTGTAATTTAAAAAATATATGTATAAAAATTCTCATAGTATTTGTGTGTTATCTTTCTCTATGCAATAACAGCCATCTTATAGACAAAGCACAAAGGCACGACTGCACAACGATTATGATCTATTTTTGTTTTAGAGTGAGAAATAAAGAAATTAAAGACACTTCTTATGAGCCAGGCTTTTTGGAATATTTCTACATTCCATTTGTGCAGGTATGTTTTTTGAGTAGCTAAGTAATTCAGCATGGTGAAGTCAAGTGTGTATGCAGGAACCTGTAATACTCATGTTAGTAAACCCCAAGCCTTTACCAAAAAGGTGGATTTGTTCTTAAGTTTCTTTGTGTGCTGATCTTTCTCCAGCTGAATCCTACAGAAGGACTAGCAGAGCAGAAGCCAACTTTGAGCTCGTGCTCTATGTTGCATCCATGCCAGCAGCCCTGCCGCAAACCCACGTTTCTTGAACAAAACTTACCCAAAATTAACTTTCATTAGCTGATTTCCAGGTTGTAATTTCCCTTCTCCCTGTCAATCATGAATTGCTATTTACACATCCGTATAAATGGTGATTTTGGGAAGCAGGCTGCAGTGGTCGGCAGCGCCCCATTGTTCAGCAGCGCAGACAGTAATTAAAGTGGAGCTCAGCTCTTGCTGCTCGTGGATTTAGGAGTTTAAAAGAAACAATACAAAGAGGGAATGTTCTTTAATACCACTGACAGCAGGTTTCTTCCACTTGCAACTGCTTCAAAGATTATTGATTGACCTGTGTTTATCATTTATTTATGCTAAAGCATCTGATGCGTGTCTGTTGTAAAACCTGTTGTTTCTAAAATCAAGATACTTGACTTGTTTGCAAGTCATGTTTATAATGATCAGTTTTTAAAGTTGTGTAACAGAGAATTGCTTTAACTGATGCTGTGCCCACAAAGAAGACTTTTTGAGCCTTTAACTGGAATCCAAAAGCACAAGACATTTGATGCTGTGGTTTTTGGGGTTTTTTTTTGTGTTTTGTTTTTGGTTTTGTTTTTTTTTTTTTTAATCTGTTTCACTGTGCAAATCCTTTAAATTTCCTACACAAGGAGAGGGAATATACAAAACTGTTCAAGGATTAATGCAAAGTATTTCAGTTCTGCCAGAACAAGTCAAAAGCTAGTCTTTCTAGGTTAACTTGTACCTTCTTACATTCTTTTAAAAGGAGACTTTATCTCTGCATTCATTTTGTTAAAAAAAAAAAATTGAAATCTTTTCATGTTACAGCACAAGGTGTAAACTGCAAGGTAAAAATGGGCAGTAAGTTACTAACAGGACCAATTACCAGAACATGATTATTAGGTGTCAAAAAAACCTGGGAATTTGAAAATATATACAGGTTTTGAGTAGTCAGAAATGAAACAGTCTTTTGCAGTTAGAAGTCTGGTTTGTAACAGAAGTAGTTTAACAGAACACTGCTTTATAGATTGGTTAACCCAGGCACACTTTTAAGCAAGTGATACATTCTGCTTAAATGTGGTAAGAAGCCATAGACAAAGATGTTCTGTCAGATTTTCCTGAAGGCTAACACTGAATTCCTCATTAAATTTGTGCTTTTTATGATGTAAGGCACATTGGACTATTTTTCCCTGACAGCGGTAAGACCATCCTTCTCTTCAGGTAGTTCCAGCTCATCCCAGACAGCAAGGATTCTTATTGCCCAGCGTTAGTAAAAATGCATTACTGTAATCATGCCAGGTACATGCTCAAGCTACTTATGGAAAGTTATTAACTCACACAGGCAGACAGGCCATAGTCGCCCAGTTTAGGAGAGCACAATTGAGTCAGGCCAGTTAATCTGTTGCAGAATTAATTAGCCAAGAGGTAGGAGTGCAAGAGTCTGTGGCTGCAGTTTGAGGTGTCCAGCAAGCCTGGGTTTGTACCAGTCCTTGCCGTGGCTGTGTCACTGCTGGGTCTGTCCCTGCCAGGTGACACCGCCGTCCCTGGGTGCCAAGGTGAGCGTGTGCCAGGCTGGAGCAGGCAATCCCTGCCTGCAGGGCAGCCTGAGCAGGGCATGGCAAAGCAGTTCTGCCTGCTGGTGTTGGAAGGAAGAGGGCTTTGTGTTTAGTTACCTATTTCGTATGTAAACAAAGGCATGGGGTCTGGTTCGTCTGTGGTGGTAAATCACATTGGCTCTTCAGCTTCTGTTTCTCTCAGAATGGTTTGTTACAGGTTTGAATGGTTTGTTGCTGAGGGTGAGGTTTCTATGTAGCAAAGTTTACATTTAAAAGGCAGCTCTTTCTTCAGTACTGTGCAGCACATTGCGGACAAGTCTGCAGAATAACCACACTCACTCTGGTTTTGTAATATACATTACTTCCTTCTGATGCTGCAAGAATTTGCTTCTGGAATTCATTGAAACTGTTACAGATTCCTTTCCTTTTTTAATGAGATTTATCCTTTTAGATGAATAACTTAATTTCACAAAGATTAAATACTAATTTCTAAATTTCATCACTTTCATTTCCATTAAAATCATTGTAACAGTCCCTACATTTGTACCTTGCCTGTAGTTCATCAATTTCGTTTATGCACAAGCTCTTCAGAAGACCAAAAGACTATTCCACTTTCGCTAAAACCACTCTAAATTCACTCTAGTCTTTAACAATAGTTCTTTGACTAAAGTGTGGCAGATACATCTTAAGATGAGAAAAGAACCAAGCACTCATTCTGAGTCCAGGAAAGTAATTAATAAAGTTTAAAAAAATTTAAAATCTATTCCTCATGCATTATTATCTTAATTTTGCCTCAAAATAATTGTCTCTGAAATTAAGTGAAACCAAACAGCAACAAATTACTGGTTTGGGTCTTGCAGAGTGCTGTTTTTAACAGGAGAGTGAATTTAACACTACAGAAGCCATCTCAGTAAAGATGATCACAAATGTTCCAAAAAACCACTTCTAAAATAAAAGTGTATTTACCCTGAAAATCCACATATTTGAACTTCTTCGTTTTGTTTCTTATTTACCAAAACAGCCATCTCTTTCCTCCCCTTCTTTTTACTCTCTTACTTCCCTTGTTTGTATCCTCACCTACTGAAGCAGCTCCTATTCTTACAGATTATGAAAAGGAAAGTATATATGAGATTGGTGCCTGGAGAGGACCAATATATCATCAGAGGTCTTTGGGGTAACATATGGCCTTGGTTCAGCAAAATCACTTCTTCAGTCATTCCATTGCTGCTCAGAAAAGCAGTAAATAATAAGTAACAAGATCTGCATACAAATGTGCTGCTGCTTAGGTTTTTTCATGGAATCAGAAACTATTACTATTAACTACTACTGACTATCAGTTACTATTATTTTCCTAAAGATTTTCTGCATACAAAAAAATCATAATGCACCTTCTTGCAACATATATTTCTTAGGGCTTGTTCTGTTTTAGCATATCTAAACTGATCTTGCTACCAGTTCCTGAACTGAGTAGATGTTTCTCTGATACTGGCACGTAAAGTTGTTTCCTGTGCTCTGTTTAGGCAGAAAAGGAAGACAGCAAAAAGTCAAGATAAGAGGCTGAGACTCTTCTTTGAATGGCCATGATAGCGAAAGCAATGTGTGCGTCATAGGCAGGCAGTTGATTGGGAAGAGTGGTTTTAATCTTGGTTAATTTTAATTTTAATTAATCTTGGTTAATTTTAATCTTGGGTTTCCAGTACCTCTCCTGTTGCTGGTTTGCCCCACACCATTCTGTGGCAGGTGCTGGTGTCAGGCACACACCTGCCTGCAGGTGCAGTCTGGCACAGCCCTTGGCAGGCAGGCAGCTGAATTTCCAGCAGTCATTTCCCCCTGCCCCAACAGGTGCCAGTGAGTTTGTACCTTGTGTGAGGGATGCTGACTCACAGAAACCCCCATGGCAAAAAGAGACTTCTCAGTGGTGCTCAGCTCAGGCTTTGCAGGGAGGTGCAGCTCAGGTGGGCAGGCACAGCACAGGGGATGTGATGCTCTCAGCACACCTCGGCGTGCCTTAAGGGTGGCACAAAAACATCTCCCTGACCAAACGTAGGAAACTGTTTCCATCAGCCCTTTCTAGCAGACAGCTTGTCTTTGCTGAATGTTGACAACAGATTATATAAATTTCTCTGCAACAGCTTGTTTCAGAAACTTTCCCCAGTAATATAGATTAAGATAGAATTTGTTTTGACTGCTGTAATGCATATTCATTAGATAAAAGCCCAGACAATTACTATGATAGTTTCACTAACAGGTGGAGCATGTTTTAGGATTTGTTGGGCATGGGATTTGCTGGAATAATCTCAGACAAATTTGGGGGATTATTTTTGTGATGAAAATAATTTTGTATGAAAAGTGAGAACGTAAGCAGATTTGAAGGTGATTTCATTATGCTTTTACATTAGTTTGCTCTTAAAATTTCAAATATGGACTAACTTCATGCTCTGTACAAATGCAGGTCTCTCAGGGCAAGCAATAAACCACACAAATAAATGCTACCTTTGTAATATAGCTTAAAATTGCATAAAGGATATCACTTCATTGCATTCATTTTCCAAAACTAGAAAAGAAATAAAAATTATCCTTTTTCTATCCTCACTTGTATTATATCCACTTTTTTTCCATTAAAGTTATCTGTTAACTTCTGTAGATAATATTACAGCAAATATTCATGCATCCACGTTGTTGAGAAGTTGCAAACTAAAGCACAATTCCCTTTTTTTTTTTTCCACTAGAAAAAAGAGAAAGATTGAGAGCAGAATCAAGAGGAAGAGTATAGGAGTCTAATCCTACCCTATTACGTGGGAATCTGTGCTTTTGAGGAGCACCAGTGGACAGCCAAATTAGTTTCATAAAGTAAACAAGGAAGGTAAAACTGCACACTCAGGAAGGCACCTTAGTTCATACCTACAGGACAGCATCAGAACTTAATGTTAAAGGAGGTTTAAAAATACACTTGCCTAGCACAGAAGTTATCAGTCTAGGCTCCCCATCTGTTGTTGAATGCCTTGTAAGTATTAGTAGCACTTCAGTATCTGACTTAGGCAGAAATCATCATGTAAAAATGCTAATAATTTCTCTATGCTGTTTTGTTACAAATGGAACTTCAAAGCTATGAATGCATATGTTTATATTCAATTTCTATTTATATACTTAAGCACAGACTCTCTTGTACTATGCATTTTAATGTGCCAATATGTGCTCCAGCAATGCCTGTATTAATGTACATCTATATTTACATAAAGGGCTGGACTCAATGGAAGTTTTGTCCTAGGCTTCATAAGGAGCTTGGATCCAACCCTGTGGGTTTTTTTAAATAAAATTTGGAACAAATTTCCAGGAATTCATTTAGTTCATAACATTGTCTTCGTTGTTGTAGTTGGATTTTAATTCTTAAGCACAGTTTTTTTACGAGCTGCATCATTTTCAGCTGCTTGTGTAGAGATGTTTCTCTGTTGACAGAGCTGCTTCCATACTCCCTTCACCATCCTCCTTTGTCTTTCTTGTTTCAGTATGTTTTAATCATGCTCTGTAATCCCCTATACCATTATAACTGATTAATTAGCAAACCTTCACTTTCAGGCTCTGAATTTTTCTCTTAGGCTCAGACCATTTGTAATCTCAGCTGAAAAGACAAGATTGAACATCTGCCTTGTATTTAATCTCTTTGCATCTTGTACCCATCATGATTATTGTTTGTTCTTTATTATAACTGGAGGGTTTAAGGGTGAAATGTTATGTTTTGCATTATCTGGGCTCTTAGCCTGAAAATAAATCCATGCAGATGGGCTGTGGGGAAATACAGAAATCAACGACTCCACAACTTGTGGTTTTTTGTAGAATTTTGGACCTCAGATGTTCATTTTTTTCAAGATTCAGGTTAAAGAAACTTTAGGTGGAAAAAGACAATGATAGATTAATTGTTTCTCTTGCAGAGCTTTCGTCAGTTTATATTTTTAAAATTTTCTTTGCAAAGATGTGGGATAGAAATATACACATATTTGTATACTTGCAGTTAAGTAAACCAATCTAACATTTTGATTCAGTTGTCAGATGCCAAGATCTGTGCTTTTCAGAAGATCCCATTAAGGGACCTGCAGCTGTACCAGCTGCTGGTGGCAGTGAAAGGACCATCCTCCTTCAGCAGCTCAGGTCTGAGCTTCCCTCAACTCCTTGTCAAGATTTCAGTGTGAAGCCTGTTTGTTCATAGCTTCTGCAGGGAGCAGTTTTACCTGCTACACTTGCTTGCATGTTTTTTATATAGTTGGGGTTAAGATTTTGAGGGATCAAGTACCTGTTCGTCATTACCTCTTTCTAGCTGGAAACCTTGGGATGGAAGCTTTCTGTTCCCCCTCACTGACTCACAGCATGAAGAGATAGTGGAAATTTTCCCAACACGTTGCACATTTGTCAGCACAGGTAGAAGAGTGGTGAATAAAATAATTTCTTTGCTCATCCCTCCTGCTGTCCTAGTCACAATCTCAAACACCAGGTAGCATCACACAGAGGGATTTTTTTTTTCTCCAAAAGGAACTATCTGTCTCCAAGTGTCACATAATTTATGCAGAATTGAGTTTGCTTCTCCTTTCTGCTGCAGCTGCTCCCCCTGTGTCATGTCCATCCAAAGGACTGTGTTGTCTTTGGCCTGAACTGGGCCATGGGGTGTATTTGGGGTGTATTTAGGCTCTCCTATACATAATTTCTTATATTAATTAGGTGGTGCCACCCAGCTGCCGATGTCTCTTGCAAATACACTTTTCTGTTATTCATGCTATCTAAGCCCTCCAAAATCTGCAGCAGCTCCAAACACTTTGCAATAGCGTTAGTGCAGGTTTTGGAATGATGCTGTAATATAACATAGTAACAAATATTTTCATTCTGGAATTATAAGAGGAAAGAACACAGCTCATGTTCATTGCTTTTTGAACTGATTTTTTTATTTCTTTCAGAACTCTCTGTGGTCTTTGTAGGTATTAGATTAAAAAGTAATTTCAAACATGAATAAGAAATAACATGTGCAGAAAGCTGCATTTGGGCTAGAATTAGCAATGTGAAGCACCTTTCTAGGGCTGTGGCTCCAGTCTGCCAGCTTCCCATGGAGCACAGAGCAAGTGTGGCTGAGACCAACAGAACCCTGTTGCATTTTAAAATAGTCTCCAGCATTCATTTATTTCTCCATGAAGAACTACTTTTAAATATTCCAGGAGGCCTTTCAGGAGGAATGGCATGTTCCTCTTCTGACTGCTTCTGTTTTTAGAGATCTTTCTTGCAGATGGTTTTTCACTTAAAACTTTGCATTGCCCAGATGCATTGCTCTCTTCTCACAGAGGTGGAATCTGGCTGTTGCCCTTAGCTAGTGTCTGGGACAGTAATGTATCAGCAAGGAGCAGATGCTCTAAGGTGACTTGGTGAGGCTGAATTTTGGGTCAAGTGTTTCTTTGAAGATGGCTCAAGAGTTGGTAGGACTTAGGGGAGATGCAAGACCCCACCTACAACAAGGAGGGGGAGAGCTGATGTGGTACTTGCACCTGAGACCCACACCTGTCACCTTCTGCACTGCCTTCCATGGCCAGAAAACTCTGTTTTATGGAGAAGTCTATGAAATGTGTGTGTGTCTGTCCAGGAGCAAGTCAGGGCCTTCAGTTTGGGGTGTGCTAGAGAGCTGTGGAAGGGTTGGGATCAGGATGGTCCAAGCAGCAGCCAGTTCTGCTGGTGTAGTGGGCTGTTGGTCCCCCCAGCCCTGTCAGCAGACAAGACCTGTATCTTACGTGATGATTTTCTGGGCTTTGGGGGCAGGTTCCCACACTTGCAAAATGGATTTCCTTTAAATGAAGCTCTGTTCTGAAACTGGCAATGCTGGAAGTTAAAATTAGCTTCTCCTTTATTACTAGGACATATTTTTAGGCCCTAATTCATGTCTCATGTGAACGCAGTCCTCCCACTCCCACGTTGGGAGTACTGAACTGGAGTCTGCGGGCTGTGCATTACATTTTCCAGAAATAGGTGCAACCTAAGATTTGAATATTTACATTCTCTGCTTTTTTAAAAAATGCACTTATTGGTTTTAGGTGCATATATGAGTTTAAAATAGTGAAAAACTAAAGTAGAAGCTGCTATCTTTTCGTTTTTTGTCACTCCATCCTTTCTTTTATTTTGGGTGCATGAAGGGGAACTTACCTTAGTTTGCATCTAGATGCTGCAAAAATGCAAAAAAAACCCCACAGAATATAAGCTCAATTCCTACAAAAATATTTTGGATGTCTCCTGTTTTCTGCCCTCTCCTTTGGAGCTCTGGAGCCCCTAAGCCCAGCCAGCAGCACACCAACATTGCCTTCCTGTCAGAGCATCTGCAGCTGGTGTTCACAGGGGTCATCTCTGCCAAAAGTGTTCTCGTGGCAGCCCTGATGTGCAGCAAGGGCAGGGCCTGGCCTTCAGAGGAGGTTCCAGCTGGTGCCATCAGGCGGCAGTGGAGGGATTTGGGAGGAATTTGACCTGGCCACAGCCAGGGTGGCAGAGATGGCTGAGCAAGCTGGCAAGGAAGGAAGGGAATGGGCTGGCTGTGGGAAGGAACTACAGCTGCAGGTGATGCTGGAGCCCCTGCATGCCCTGTGATGTCCCCCTGCCCTGCAAGGCCAAAGCTCCTGTCCTGCTGTGGGACACCCTGACAGCATCCCTGGGGACACAGGCAAGGACAGCTGGGTCAGTGCCAGGGGCTGTGAACAAGGAGTTCAGAGGAGCCCTGCTCATTTAAAACCCTGGCAATGCCACTTAGAAAACTGTCCAGCAGGATGATGAGCTCCAGTGAGGAGTGGAGTTTATTTACTGTGGAAACAGGGCCCCTGTTCCCATTAGGGCTGGTTCAAGGGGAGGGGACAGTCTTCCCCTGCCTGCTGGTGCCCTGCTCTGCCCTCTCCAGCGTGGTGTGGTTTGTGTCTGCTCCCAGGTTTTGATGGCCTGTCCTGAGTGTTTGGGGTTCGTGCTGTGCTGGCAGAGGGTGACCTGAGCCTGGAGCTGCCCTTAGGTGTGAGTGCATCCCAAAGGGGTGTCTGAGCCCAGGTATTGCAGGGATGGCCCTCAAGGCCACATCAGAGAAGCCACAGGCTCTTGATGGAGAGGGCTCTGATTTTGGACATTGTCTGTGACCATGTGTTCTTACTGGGGAGATCCATTCTGAGGAGCAGAGAAACAGAATTTTAGCAACCCCTCACGAGGGCTGTCCCAGCAGCTCCGCCATGGGAAGGTAACCAAGTCTAAAAGACTGATTACTGCCACTACACAAATTATAAAAAGTGTAAAATATCTATGTATTGCCACCAAACAGGGATGGAATTATACATAAAACCTAGTCATTATTTTCATTATTTTCTTTAAAGAAATAATAAAGTCTTTTATTCTGGCAGCAGCATACTCTGCAGACTAATATAATCAATCCAATAACCACTGTCTTGAAAAAGGAAAGAAAAAAAATATATAGAGCTTGGAAAATATCTGTTTTATATTATTACAGTACTACATTCTTATAAATAAGGCAAAAATAAATGAGACATTTAGAAAATGCAAATCAAATCTCGTCTTTGTTTTTATCTATTCTTGCAATAGGTAGGATTAGAAAATGATCACTGAGAAATATTGTTGGTGTACTGAATATTTCAAGACACTGAGGACTCTTTAAAATAAAACCATCAGCTATATCAATATATGAATGGAGAGGAATCAGATATTTCTGCTACTGCAAAAAATTAATAACATAAGTCATTAGCGTTAGTGCAACTTGCTTCTCTTTCTAATTTACAGGCACATATCTAGATTAACCATAAAATATTCCTGGGTTTAGGACACACTGTCCTCCATTGAATGCTTAGCCTGGAAAGGTTATTAACATTGAATGGGGACTGTTCTCTCAGGAGAGCTGCAGATAAAATGACCAGGGAAAGAAATAGCACAACTTCTCAAATTAGCATAATTAGTAATTATCTCTTAATAGCCCCACTTGGCTTTGGAGACTTGGCACTTGAAATTCCGCTTAAAGTTCAGTGAGGAAAAACAAATTTCACGCTGAAATGTCTCAATAACACAGCTGAGTTGCTGAGGTAATCGTCTGGTTTAGGTAAAGGAAAGGAGATGAACATATGGATAGGAAAGATCTTTGCTGTAAGCACTGTGTTTGTGTTTGCATATGTAAAGCACTCCAGGCTTAATGGTACAATTGCCACTTTCTCTGGAGGGTGAGGGGAGGGCAGGAGGATGAGTGGGACTTTTCTCTCTTCTTTAGTAGAGAGAAACAGATGAAGATAATAAACTAAAATGAGCAAGCCCCATTCATTTTACACTAGAATAGTGTAATTTCTTTTGCAATTCTGGCTGAAATAAAAAACCCAGAGACAAACAAGCCAAGCAGTGGATAGAAAAGCAGCTTTTATCATAGCCGGTGGCAGAACTAAAACCTTTCAAATGGGGACAGTTTTCCAACATTTAACTCAAGGTAAAATTGGATGAATAAGCACAGGCAGCCTGGTAACCCTAATTTCTTTTTTTTTTCTTTCTGTGGCAATGAAACAGATGGCTCTCTTAAGATGCTTTTGGCTGGGAAAGAACAAAAGCAGAAGAGAAGTATTTACCGTTTTTTACGCACCTAAAGCCCAGTCCTCTTTATCCTCAGGCAGAAAGCAATTTATCCGTCCATCCTGATGGAAACAAGCCTTTGTTATTAAGTAGGCACATTTTGATTTACATGTTGCACAGCTGGTTGGAAGCTTTCCACTAGGAAACACATACACAATTGATAAGCCTTCCTCAACTAGTTTGAAATAGAAAAAGAAGTTGTTTCACTCTGCCCTCTTTGGCAATTCATGTTGGGTGGCAGCACTTCAGCAGTGGATGGTTTGGGGAGCTTTGTTTTTAGTGTAGGTTCAGATTTTGGTCTGTTTTTTTTCAGAGGGGTCGGATTTATTGTGGGTTTTTTTGTGGTTTTNATATTATGTATGTATGTATGTATGTATACAGACATTTAAAAGCATGTATATTTTGAAGTGCCAGATTGCCATATCCCAAAGGTGCAGGGTCTCAAGGCTGTCAGTGGTTCATGCCACGCATGGCCCCTCATGGGGTAGAGTCAGGTGCCCTCTGGAAGAGGCACTTTTTGTTCTGCCTGCAGAATGAAGGACCCCTTGGCTGCAGGAAAATTACTCTTTTGGTACTGTGTCAACACATAAAATAGGAAAGATGAAGACAAACTAGGTAGAGGAGGTTGACAGCTGTTATAAAACTGATAGGCTGACACACTCATGGTCAGAGGAGGAAAGGGTTTGGCTTAGAAACTCTAATTAAAGCTGGCCAGGGTCCATTAGCTCATCTTCACTAGTAGCTTTGCAACCTCACACCCTATGTATCACCCTTTTTATACAGGCTCTAGGTGAGAAATGTGATTAAGCAAGCTGCTATACTATCTTTCCAAGGCCCCAATTGAAAGCAATTCAAATGCCTCTATCAACCAACAAAATCCATTTCAAAATTCAGAAAGAGCATGAAAGCAAAGAGGGAGAAGGGAGAAAAGAAATGGAAGCAGATCAAAAGAGATGAAATGACATTTGAAAAGTATGGAAATCAGGAGAATATTGAGACTGAATTAATTGCAAAAAAATCCTAAAATATGCAGAAATCCAGCAGGTCTGATGTAAATATTTGCAGGCTGACAGAAAGCAGGGAGATGGGCCAGTATCATGATGAAATGAACACATTTCTCCCCGTTCCCTCCAACCAGTCCTACTCCCAAATGAGCACTTGACAAATAAATTAAGCTCAAGCACCAACAGTGATGAGAATGCAGAAGAATATTCTGATGGACACCTGAGATAGCTCCTGATAGACTGTACGTGGGCAGCTGCTGAGAAGAAAATGCTACAAAAGAAAAATACCCACTCCCTGACAAGCCTCTTTGTGGAGTGATTGATACGTTTCTGCTTTCCTCCTTCCCTATAATATTGGGAATGTGAGCTGCTGCTTTGAGGCCAGAACTATTAAAAAATAATCATCTGTGAACACTAGCTTGACTTTTTTTTCCCCCCAAAGCATGTAGCTGTAGGTAGTGAGTGTTGATTTTGCTTGATACCTCAGACTGGATTTTTTAGGGTGGATTTTTCAGAACAGGTTTTTTGTCATTTTGCTCTTAAATTTCATCTTAAGAAAAACAGTCGAAACAGTTGGGCAGTTGTGCATGTGTCTTGTTTGCTTGCAAAGCTCATTAGAAAGATGATCTTGTTAAATTCAAGAACCCTGAGCTTGATTTCTGGCTCGGCTGCTGTTTTTCTGACTGTGGCAATCCGCTTGCCTCCTCTCTGCACTGGGTCTGCCAGGACAGACAGAGTAACTGCCATCACTGTTATTTCTAATCTCTTAGTGCTGTGAGCCCTTTAGGGACCATTAAATTATGCCTGGGATTATGTGATCCTGATCTGATCCTGATCCTGATCTCCTGGTTGCTGTTGCAAAAGAAATCGCAATATTCCTATGCCATTAAGTATTATTTTTAGGTGTTGCGGAAGCTGAGCATGAAATGTGCAGGTGAACGTCCAAAGGCTGCTCCTGTGACATTAGGTCTTGCCAGACAGCAATTAATTATTTGGCCTAACTCTGTGATTCTTGGCAAACCTTAGTGAGGTGGTTAAAGGGCATTTCTATTCAGTTCTAATGCTAGAGAGGAACGCTCAGGAGCTCAGTCAGGATTGTGTTGTCGGCCCAACGGTGAATCAGGACTCTGACTCCAATATCAGAAGGCTTATATGATTTATTAAAATGGCTCCATTGTTTAGAAGGAACTGGGGCTATGGGTGCCCAGGTACTGAGCTAACATACTTTCTCCTTCATGCTCAGTACAAGACTGCCAGAATGCTTAGAATTCAAAGATAACAATTGTCTACCTCATTGGGCAAGAAAGAGAGAAGGCTCCCATCCCCCATGTGGGAGACAGGGCAGCCAAACACCACTTGTCTTTGAAAAATACACAGCTCAGAGATATGTTTATGAAATTCTGTGCTTAGAAATTAGCTTTCCCATGGAAGGAAAAAATCAGCAAGTTTGCACCCAAGAAACTTATAAAATATCATAACTACAGGATTGGACCTTTAAAATTGGACAGTGTGAAGAAGAGAAACAACCAAAAATTACCTGAGCAGAAAAATGCCTGAGGATATTTCATTCTCTTAAAAAATGCCATTGGGCTATACTGACTTCATAGGTAGCATTTAATTGTATCCTTCTAGTGATCTGCTGCCTTGTTCCATTTTTTTCTTTCCCTTTCCAATTTTTGGAACCACCTATTTTGGCTATTTCTTGAATTGTTGGTAATTCAGAACAGAGAATGAATAAGAACATACTGTGTATTATGTTTGTGTTTCTTTCAAACAGAGTTAAGCATAACCTGTATATATAGATCATGGCAAGGAAATACCAGTAATTTTCAATGGAAGAGTAAAATGGACAATCTATCAGGCCTATTCTCCTTCATTTAATAAAAGTAGGTCAATGTAGGTTTTATGCTGTTCACATTAGTGTCATTCATTTTAGCTTTACTAATAAATGTGAATGGCTGTTCAGCATTACTGGAAGAGGATATCAGAAGAGAAATTAGAAAAAGAAAAAAGGGTAAAGAAACATTACAGAAAGTAAAGCCCTACGTCATGGGGACGTTCCTATAAAATTTGTTAAATAACATCAACTCACACCCTGGTTTTGAAACTCCCATTTCTAAATGACTAAAGTACAAATTAACTGGAACATGAGAAAAAATACATCTTGTGTACTTGTTTAGCTTCAGATCAGCTATTAAACATTCAGGAGATGCTGAGAATGGGCTTCATGCAATCCTGTCATGATTCCCATTTAACTCTTGAAGTGTTTATCAGATAGTTGAGAATGCCATGATCTGCTCTGGCCTCTGCAGCTCTACTTTAGCTGTGGCTTGCTGGTTTGGTTCCTATTAATTTCCATGGCCAAGTGCCTGCCTGATGGGATCATTAGTGGCACAAGGAATGCTGGGTGGTGATTATAAGATAAAGACAGGGAGAATATATTATTTTTCTGCTGCTACCCACATAAGGCTGTTTATTACAGCAGATCAGATAAGTATGTAAACATCCATACACATGTGCACACACATAAATCCCATCGCATTTCTTTAATTTGCCTTTTACATTTTTTTAATAATATTACAATTTTTCATGTAGTTAAGAAACAATCATTTTAGTATTGCTCATACAGGGCCTTGGAAAGTGGTGAATGAGAAGAGAAGGAATAAGGATTCTTTTTATTTGCTTTTCAGCTTTTATTTAAGGCATAGACTATGCTTTCATATCTTTTCTGAAAGAGTAAAAAGCTTTCAAAACCCTTCAGAAAGGGTGAAAAAGTTGTTCAGCTTCACACAAAAAAAGCACACAGATTTCCTTCATATCCTGCACCTTAAGTCACTCAATTTTTAGTAGCCATTTCCTTAAAATATTTGAAAGAGACCATTTTTATGTGTACCTAAAACTAGTTCATGTTAAAATTCTGCATCTATCATTACAGCATTTGAGGAACCATTATTTTTTAGTGCATTTGTTTTAGACTAGGGTCTTGTGAACAGTCCCAGTCTCAGACCTCAAGTTATAGTCTGGAATTGCTGCAGGATGTGGGAAGCCTTTTGGTATCTTCTTGTCTCTTCAATGCCCTCCTTTCATAAACCACTCTAGGCTTCAATATAAAAATTAAAAAAAAAAAACAAAAAAAAAAAAAAAGCCAGCAGTAACAACATCAACTAACATAACAGGTGAGCAAAAGAAGATTTAAGGTATTTTAAATACTTGACCTCTAAACACTGTTTCAAGACATGCCTCAGATTCAGTTTGAATCCATACAGACATGACATACCTTAGGCTTTGCTATTTCTTTATTAAACTAAGAGGGAAAAAATTCCCATTATTTTACATTTAACAAAGCCAGATTCCCCATTGCATGCTGAGCTAAGGATATCTCTTCTCTGTCCCCAAGCAAAATATTGTAGTAGCAACTGGAAGCCTTATAATTAACAGAAAGTGGGAGAAATTAGTTATTTCAGGAGGTCATACTCTAGTAAGTGGAAAACTACAAGGCCCTCTGTGCATCTCACACGGTGCTAAATTCAGTTCAGGTGCTCTAGGCTGTGAGTGGTCAGGAAGCCAATGAGAACACTTCTCTTAGTCTGTCATTTGCTGTGAAACACAGAAAGCCACAGGCAGATGATGAAAAGAACAAGGGGCATAATTTCCTACAGGGCAGCTTTTCTGTAGAATGAGAGCAGTCCCTAGGTAGAGTCATCAGTGGCTGACCTAGGACAGGGTTCAAGGTAGCACATGTGCTTTATATGAGGTACCATGGAAAGCAGAAATGATGGTTCACATGTTGGGAGATGGCAGAATTTTGGATGAACTAGAAGCTGACTAGATTCTTTTGTAAAATGGGAAAAGACAGTCTCTGGAGGAGTACAAGTAGTATTAAACCCTATTAGTGGTACTGTACAAGGCATTTGAATTTATTTGACAGTCAGTGAGATAAATCATTTTAATTTTATCCCACAGTATGACATTCTGTTCTAAAAATTCTTTGAATTCAGTTTTGATGAGAAATCCCAATCTTTTGCCTTCACTTCTGAAGGAATTGTTTTATTTTACACTCACATAGATTGTATTTACAATTTGGGGTATTTTGTTTGTCAAAAGAAACACAGAATTCAGTAGAGTTCTTTTAATCTCAGTTTAGTAAGTGAGCAATTCCTAAAATAACAGTATTTATGCATGATTTCAAGGAGGTGCCCAGCCACAGCCTGGTCTGCATTAAAAAAAGCATGGTGAGCAAGTCAAGGAAGGCGATTCTGCCCTTCTACTCTGCTTTCATGAGATCCCACCAGTAGTACCATCTTCAGCTCTGGAACTCCAGCAAAAGTAAGATGTGGAGGTGCTCAGGCAAATCCAGAAGAGGGTCACAAACATGATCAGGGAGCTGGAGCACCTCCTGTGTAACCACAGGCTGAGAGAGTTGGAGTTTTTCAGCCTGGAGAAGAGAAGGCTCTGAAGAGACTTACAGCACCTTCCAATGCTTAGAGGGAGCCTACAGAAAAGACAGGTGGGGATTCTTTATCAGGGAGCATAGTGATAGGATAAGGGATAACAATTTTAAACTGAGAGTGGATTCAGTTTAAATATTAGGGAGAAATTCTTCACTGTGAGAGTGGTGAGGCAGTGCAACAGGTTACCCAGAGAAGCTGTGGTTGCCCCATCCCTGGAGTGTTCAAGGCCAGGTTGGATGGGTCTTTGAGCAACCTGAGATAGTGGAAGGTGTCCCCACCCATGGCAAGGGGATTGAATGAGATGATCATTTGTGTCACTTCCAACCCAAACCATCCTATGATTCTATGATTCATTCTTTGATTCTGCCATTCAGTGTAGCTCTCACATATTATGGTCTTGAAGGATGCCCAAAGTTGTACACCAGCATGGCAACTTGCTCCAGGTTGGCAGCTCACTGATGAATTCTCTGTAGCCTGAAGGCCACGTGTAGCTTTGGTTTATGCAGCACTGTCTGAGCCATCTAAGGTATGATGCACATTGTGCCTACACAGCATAACTCCCGAATTGCACATACCTAAGGTTAGTCAACAGTATTTTAAAAGAGTATTTATCCTGTTCCCTTTTAAAAATTTGATAATTAAATCTATTTCTTCAGCAGTCAGTCCTTTGCTTCCCTGTCTTTCCCCCAGACATCTGTGATCATGCAAAGGATCTGGTGTCATGACAGAGATTAATTGTCCTTGCATAGTTAACTTTTAAACACAGCATTTCTCTTTAACTCCCCCTGACCCCAGAGAGATTTGTGTGAGACCTTGTGTGTTTTGAGCTTCGAGATTTGTTATATCCTCTTTAAAGAACAGGGGACAATAAAGCCTCAGTTTTGGAAATAATAATTTTAAAAAAGCTTGGGAGACGGGATCAAAACCCAAAAGATGTCAGCCTAGATAATTATATTGAGGTTTTATAACCAACAGGTTGATGCAGTCACAGTGAAATGAATCAGAACAAATAGTAGTTCAGCTTGCTGTGGCATGAGCTGCCAGTTTTCCTTCTGTCTCCCAGAGAAGAAAGAGCTGCGATCTGCTTTAAATTCTGACATCTGGTAAAGCGTAGTGATGTATGAGCCAGCACACAAGCTCGTACATTGCACAACAAAGTATGCCATTTATGAGGCTCTCTAAATATAGGGAAGCAGTTTATTTAAGTAAAGCAGTAAATAACAGAGTAGATATTTTAGTTCAAGGGAATGTATAAGCCTTGAGGCTGAATCCGAGCAAGGACATTTTTATGTGGATACAGATCTTGGATTATTGAGACTGTATGCCTACCTGTCTATAGTTTCTGTATTACCCAGTGATCATTACTGCCTGGCACCTTGCAAGGAATGTTCATAATTGGCTAGAGATGATGCAAGAAACAAATAAAACTCATTTAATTTGGCCTCAAAATTCTGAGCTTTCAATATGAGAAGTTTCTTTTGCAAATGCCACTGTGGGTCCATGTTGTTCAAATTGGTGGAAATTACGAATTTCAGGATCGCCAAACACTTTTCTCTGTGAAATCTGAATTAAGTTTTTTTATTTTTTGCTCATTCCTTGGCCATTGGTTTTAGGATTGGGATTTAGATTCTTCAGTCCAGAATAATATTTGCTATGTTAGGTCAGATCGGGGAGGCAGAGGCTTAAACAGTGTACAGGATATGCAGGAAATCTTCCCTTCCTGTATGTTTAAAGGAAGGTTATGGGAATGCCAGAACCAGAAGTTACACTGAACCACTGGTGGGCATGAATCAGTCTATCCTTTGAAACATGTAAAATTTAATATGTACACCGTCTTGCTTAAGCCAATGTGTTCACTGAAAGGTAGGTACTTGCAATTATAATTTTCCTATAAATTACCTTTGATAAAGGTATAATGATGATTTACATGTATAATTAAATGTTCAATTCTTTATTTACTAGCAAAGCACACCCCAAATTCTGCATGTGTGGCACAAACAAAAAATGTAATAGAGATCACATTCCGAATCCCTCTCCTTTAGCCTGCAAGCTGAAGCCAGCACGTGGGGGCTGTTCAGGTTTGGTCTGAGATATCCACTTCCCTTGACTTTCCATTTTGGCCCTGATGGGGGGGTGTTCGTATTCCTCCATCTGAGGCCCCAGATGCCAGCACAGAAACTCAGGTGGAGGGCAAGGGGCACCAACATCCACTGGGAACTGGGAACCAACATCCATTGGGAACCGCAGGATGCCCCGTGCTGGAGCAGCTCTGTCCTTCTGCCACAGTGACAGCCCCAGGCGTGGATGGGTTTCATGGGCAGGGAAGACCCCATTGTTCTTGGGGCCATGAGGGTTTAGGTGAGGAATCAGTGGGATCACAGAGGAAAAGTAATCCCAGTGGGGTCAGGGGATTGTATTGATTTATGTCAGTGCTGCGGTTACCGAAAATTCCATAATTTTTAAAAAGAAGCTCTAAATCTCTAGTTTTACCATTAAGAGATAGCTTTTTTTTTTTTTTTTTACTGTACTATTTTACCAGGTTTTGCTATTGTTTAGTATTATGCTACCATGTAGTAGGCTGCATATATTCATAGGTACAATCCTATTTACTCTGGAAGTTACTGCTCTCATGATTCCTGTTAAATTAATACCACAACATAGTGAGTGAGGAAAAATAATACATCTATTTCTCTTTTTTATATCAGCTCCAGAGTTTTACAATCCATCCAGCTGGCAAGGCCCAAAGAAGTCATTTTCCCATAGAGCATGAGCAGCTCAGAGTCTGCAGCTTGCAGTGTCAGGGGACCTAGTCTCCAGTACATGACCCTGTATCCAATTATTCTTGTAACCTGGCTGATCAGCATTTCCATTGCTGATTACAAGTTCTCCTTACCTTGAAATTATTTTTAAAAATCCATTTGACTGGAATACATGTTTTGTTATTGCCAAAAATCTTAGATCAGATGCAGAGAGTTGACTAGAACCAGCTGCATACATGCATCCATAGGTGCCATAATGTGCTTTATTCTTACCTGACTACATCCATGGACCTGTTAAAATAAATGGTACGCTGTGAATCTAAAATATGTACATTTCTAACAAGCTGTGTTGGACTGAGGTGAATGGAAACACTGCTAATGGCCACAGGCAACAAAACCAGATTGTTTTCTGAGCACCTGGCTGGCCTTTGTGCTCACTACCTGTGCTTCATGCAGGTAGTGCTGCATGAAGCCCTGGAAAAGCAACATCAAACTAAACTAAAGTAAGTGATGGCAGCTCTCAGTGCCTTGCCAGTTCTAGTGTATTGCAGTGAAGCAATGGAGGCACTTTGTGCAATAGCTGCAGACTCCCATCATAACCCAAACAACATTAACTTGCTTTCAGTTTCATACAAATGAGCTGCTCATCAGCTCTGTTATTACACAAACATGGAGCAGCTGCACTGCAGGAACAGATTGCTGAGAAAGTGCTTCAGTTCAGCTCTCTTATGCAACCTTCCTATCATTTTGCTCAATTGATTAACTCCAATTTTACTATTAATTTAATTTCACTGTTGTCAAAGTCTTCATGTATTTTTTCACATGTTTGCGTCTTTTGGTCCTGGCTGTGTCTAATACACCCTTAAATCAATTATTTAAAGAATTCTGTTAAGCCTCAATAATTTACAATGTCATCACAGGCAGCAAGTATCCAATAGAAAATATTTTGATGGTTATAAAACCTGCAAAGTATAATGACATGACAACATGCCATTGTTTTTTCAGTGATTCAGAATTTTATTTTCTACCTCTTCTTGCTATATTCAATAAAAATTTAAGCTAGCATGTGAAAAGCTCAGAGAGCAGTAAATAAATAAGTAAAAAAAATCAAGGCTTGAAGAACTTAGAGCTGGCATCTGTGACCACACCAATTGTCAGTTATTGTGAAGTTTTTCTCTTAGGTCTGATGCATTCTGGATGCATGCATTCAGCAGATGAAAAAGCTTGTCTTTTTCATTTGGGAATGAAATGTGAGTCAGTTCTCTGTACACTTAATTCAAATTAATTCAGTCTTACAAAACCCATCATACCGGTCATCACTAAGTAGTATATGGCTGAGAGAGCTCTTTTTCTCCTTTCCTACTTATGTTTTTCTGTTCCTGTTGCCCATCAGTTCCTGTTCCTGTTGCACAAACAGTTTTACATAAGACTGTGCCTTCTGGAATGATTCTACTCCGGATTCACCAGTTGTGTGTTACACATCCATCATCCATCAAACCTGTTGGTACCTGGCTGTTCCCTAAAGGGCAGAGTGTTTTTCTATTTCAATTTTTTTTATCCTACCAACAAATCTGAGTCTCAGACAGCTTGAGCATCTATGGGGGAGCATTAAGATACTCACTGAGAGGCTGAGGAGGAGTCACTGCCAAGAGGCAGAACCCTCTGCATGGAATGGAAGGATTGAGTTGCCTGTGGTGGGGGGCACTGGGAATGGGGGAGATGGGCGGTCAGAAACTGATTTGTTGCCAAAATAAATATGTCATTGTGCTACTTGTACAGTTCCACAGAGCTTTGTCTGCCTGAAGGAAACGCTGAGAGTCATCACAGGCCGACAGGGGTGTAATAGCCCATGTCATAGAATCACAGAATCTGGTTGGAAAACACTCTTAAACATCACTGAGTTCAGTGTTAACCTAACACTGCCAACCTAACATGTCAAGTGATTATGCCCACACCCTTTCGACATCTCCATTTCTATTAGGCATGTAGTAAACAGCTAAAAAAAAAAGAACTTATAGCTTCTTAAATTAAAGAACAGTTTCTTCTGCATCAGAATAAATGTGTCTGCTTCACTTCTGCATTTTCTGTTACAGCAGGAGACCTGTACTTAATTGCAACAGTCCCTCTGATTTTATCTCATCCAGAGGTCCTTTATTACGTAATATGAAGGATGTTTTTATATTCAGTCTGTCCCATTGAACATAATTAATGGACAGATAAGTTTGAAAGTGAGAGGTTTTTCCACTCCAGTTTTCTGATGAGGTATGCAGCAAAATTGTCCTACATTTAGGAGTTAATCTTGTTCTTACACCCTTCTTACCTTCTCTGGGGAAGAAGTTTTCCAGCTGCAAGTTTCCTAGTTCTCTAACAAGTCCATGAGCATGACAGCCATGGTCTGACTGCACAAGACCTCAACACAGACCTAGCTTTTGTTTTGTGTTATTTAATGCCTATCATGACAGATTTCTTGCATTATAAAACAATAGAAATGATAATAATAAAGTATGAAGATTATTTCCTAAGTAAATCAGCAAGCAGTCAATTCTAATACTATACTGCTATTTGTTTAACTTGTTCTGTGTAGATAAAACCACAGGTGCTCTTTTTTTTCATATGAACGGTGACTTATCTATAAAACAAATAAGATGGGCACCAGCTGCCCAAATTGCTCTCTAATGCTGTTCAAACAGTGAACTTTGTGTTTCCAGAAGAAAATCCTTCCTTTTTAAGTCTATAAATGGCAGGGTAAGTTCATTTATGTGCACAGTAAATGTTCTGCTTTGGAAAAAAAAAAATTGTTCAAATTACTGAATGGGATAAACAGAATATTTTTCATCAAACATCACTAACATGGGTCTTGCTATTAAGAAAGTGCTCATTTGGAGTTTCAAGTGATGAAGGTATAGATAAAACAGGAGACTCTAAAGGGCCCAGAAATCTATCTGAGCATTACTAATATTTTGTGTGAGGCATAAGCCCCTGATGTCCTCTGCTCTTCTAACATAAACCTTTCTAACTTCATGGAGAACACATGGCTCAGGCAAGTGCAAAAGGAGAAGTTTCGCAGTAGGACTTTTAAAATTGTGGGACTTTCTCAAGACATACAGGGATATCGTGGGAAGTTCACTCTCAGTTCCTGTATTTACCCTATGGGTCATACAGACAGATACCAAATTTTAGCTTTTCTCAATCAAAAACCAGTTTCTTTTCCTTTCTAGACTACTGAATCTTTCTCTTCCTCGCCCCTTTCTTGCTCTTTCTTGCCCCTTTCCCAAGCTAAGCAGTAGGAGCAGATGAAATGCTGACAGAATGTCCATTGCAGAGGGCAATTCCCACTGATGGATGATATGTCTATAACAGGTGGATCATCATTCTCACTTCTGTCTTTGAAATACATTAGTAACTATTAGTCAGTGTTATCACTGGACTTGCCTTTGCAGCAGCTGCACTGCTCTGACTGCTCCACTTTGTCACTGTCTATGCCCCTTTGCTTGCCCAGCATTTGACTTTACGGACATTGACCTGCCTTGGCCTCCCTCTTATTGGTATAAATTATGCTATTCTAATCCCCTGACTTCATTTCTCACTTCTACCACTTTTTGCTCTTGTTTAATTTAACATATTTCAATTTATCCAGGCACTTTTGGGTAGCCTGAATCCACTCTATATATTGAGTGCATCCAGACTGTGAGGGAGCTGTAACCCAAATTCTGAATTTTCTGGCTCTTCATATTAGATGCTGAGTATCTTTTTATCACCCTTGATGTGGTTGTCTATTTCTTCCTAGAGGGCTCTTTGCTTTTTTACAGTATGTAATGGTAATCAATAAGGAAGGAAAAGAAAAGGAGCTAAGCAGATGTGGTAAAAAAGTGGTCATCCAAATATCTGAAATGCAAGCATTCAAAATCATCAGGTCTCTTCACTGGTTTCGCTAGGCTTATATAAAATGCATGCAATATATAATTTTATAGGCTCTCATAAAGTTGGAATCACTGGGATCAGATATTTAGTAATGTTGGTTCATTAAAGTTTAAAACTTCAAGTGTACATGAAAACCTTTTTTCCCAGCTCAACCAATAATAAAGATATAATAAGCATACAAAAATTTAAAGATAAAATGAAATTGCATTTCAAAGGAATATTGGTGATGATGTTAAAAAAATCATTCTTAGAAAGCTCAGGGCATAAAATTCGACAGGAATCAGGATCCTCTTCTCCCCTCCTCGTCCTTGAGGCTTTTGTGTTCCAGGAACTGTGAATAGAAGCAATAGAAGTTGTAGCAAAAGGATGCAATATTCTTGAAGCTCCTTCTCTCTTTGGGTTTGTCTGTTGCCTGCACTCTTAAGTAAACAGCCAGGCCACAAAGAATTAATCTTGGAGAGGTCACAAGTTCCCAAGCATTTTGCCAATCAGGCTTTCAGTGTGGAGCACAGATTAAGCAACCACAGCAGAGAGGGAGAAATTGATAATTCAGCTGGGGAGAAATCATAATTAGCTTTCCTGTAAGGCAGCTCCACAGGAGTGCAGCTTCTGAGCCTCCCTGAGACCCCGACAGATCTCTTGGAATCTGCTTTACTTTTCCTTTGGAGACTCAGCTCCTGTCTGCTGCATTATGAGCATGAGACCTGTGAGTGCAGGGTGCTGACAGGGTTTGCAGGGTGACATTCTTGTGTAGTTACCACGCCAAGGCTCCGTCCGGTTTCCCTTTTCCAGGGGTTTTCCCATACTGTGCAGTGAGCAGCGAGGCAAGCGAGGCAGTGTGCAGCGAGCAGCGAGAACCCACCAAGGGAGCCAACAAAGAGCCCACCTTTAGCTTCTTACCTTCCCAAATTTTCCCTAGTTGTTCTACACTGCTGCACTGTTCCTGAGCCTGTCTTTGTAACTGCACTGGCTGCAATGAGAAATTATACTGACTCTCATTCCTGCACTAGTTACTCTCTTTCGTCCTGCTGGAATGAAAAATCATTTCCTGCAAAGTTGCTTACACTTGCTGCTAACTTTATTGTAATAAACACTGACCTTTTAAACCACTAGGCCTATAGAAGGCTAAATTATAGAGTTTACCTCCCTTGGTGCTCCTTAGCTGTCATAATGAAGGAAGTTTACAGTGAGAAAGTGAATGAAGCAAGCATGTTTTTAACCATATGGTAATTATCTGCTATCTGTGCCAAAGACATAAAGTGTTGTTTACTTGATGTGAAAAGAGCATCTGAGAAAGGATTCCCTGGAGAGGGAGTGAGGGAGATTTGGCACAGTGGCTGCTCTTCAGATGGCTTGTAATAGACCCTATCAATTTGGAATATGCTATTGTTAATCAGTGGGGATTGGAGTTGCTTGGCACATAATTTTTTTAGTTTTAAGGGGCAGGTAAGTGTCTTGCCAAGTAGATTTTTCTTTAACTGTAATGGAATTACGTGAATGTATAATTGTTTGTTGAGCTTTAAAAGTAAGAATAAAGAAAAAAAATGTGTAAAATTACATCTTTAGCTCTTTGCTGTTACTAGCACATTAAATAAGAAGGAAAAGTTACTCTGGCAGTAGAGACCAATAAGATATAGACTGTGTTCACTCCCTTAAAAAGTATAATTTAGTTTGAGTTCTCTTTTCCCACTTCCAGTACCAAAGTACTGTATTATTTGCTTATTAAAAGAAAAGGGTGGGGGGTGCAGGGGGGGATGAGGGACAGGAAGGAAAAAGGAGAATCTGTTCTAACTCCAACCACACATGACTGCAAATAATTTAATTTTCAGTACATTAAGTTACCCAGAATAACTGCCAAGGCTTATTTGCACAAATGTACTTAAACTGCTTTAGCACTTTAATACTAGAAAAATTAGTTGTGAAAATCCAGCCAAATCATTTGCACTGTAGGTGGCTGGGTCTGATGCACACCTAGAATCCTTTAAATCTGCCCTGAAGTGCACAGACTCGGCCTCAGACATGTGAAAAACTTCTTTTTTTTCTTTTTGAAAACTGATGTGCTAAGTGCCAGATAAGGACCTTTTATTTCTTTTTTTTTTTTGACTGATGGTATTCAGCTTTATTCATAAAACCAAACTTTTTTTTCTGTGCTGTGTGACAAAAATATTCACTACATGGTTAATACTTATTTTTTATGAAATTTTCTTTGTATTCAGAATATTTCATAAGATTTCCAGGTTAAGCATGCCAAATTTAAACAGTGAGATCTTCAGATTGAAATATCAGGGAGGTAAAATGAGAAGCTGAGTTGTATTGATTGAATGAGCTCAGAAATAAAGATATAGAAAATATAAAGAAACAGAATAAATCATAGGATATCCAGAAAATTATATTAAGGAAATGGAGAATAGATCCTCAGAGTGTGATTCTTGGAGAAGAAGTGAATGAGCTGGACAGGAAGGGTTTAAGAGCAGAAGTCTGGGAAATCTATGGGAAGGCAGGATCATGTGACCTGCAGGTCCAAAGGCACCAGCAAGGAAAAACACAGCCAAAATAAATAACCTTTTCCACTCCAAGCTGTCCTTCAGCAACTCCTGAAGATGTAGGATGTTTGCCTTAAAGTCCTTACTCATATGAGAAGTCCTTTGATATCTGTCAGACTTCCAGTTGTGTTAGTCACTTGAGTAGGTATTTCAAGGAGCAAGTCCTTAAGGTATAAATTTTTCATGGCAATTTTTCAAACCAGGCTCTAAAGCCCAGTGCACATTTATGGTACCATTTAAATGAAAAACAATAATATATGATATAGCCTGAATATTATACTTAATGAGCTATATTTTCTTTTAAAATAAGGTTACAGACTATAACCAGAACATTATGCTGCCATAAATTTCATGAGACTTTTTTCTAAACACCTCAGTCTATAAAAGTCAATGACTCACAGAGTAGACATAATCTAAGGGAAACTTTGACCTTTTGCATAATAAGAAGCCTTCCAGCCTGTCGTGTCAATGCTCTGATTCCTCCGAGTGTACTCTGAAAGCATCAGTAAAATAACAGTTATGGCAATTTCCATCTGGAACTTACATTTTAATAATTCTGTAATTATGTTTAAGCAGTAATCTCCTTTGTGCAATTCCTTTTTTTTTTTTTTTTGGTTGCTACTCAGTGGCCCACGTGCTTATTAATCACCCCTTAACCCAAAGCAGTTCACCTTGTAGGATTTGAGGAAGCAGGTGGCAAGCCATATGATGGAGATGCTGTCATTCCTCATGGCAGTCAGGACAAACAGGATGTCTTTACCTAGGTGTGAAAAGTGTGACTATTTCACTGATACACCTGGTTGTAGGTTATTTAAAGCTCACAATATTCAAAACTGCCTGGTTCTCCCTGCACATCAAACCCCTTCAGTTTTACACAGCTTCCTTTCCCAGCATTTTCCATCAGGTACACAGAGACTGAGCTCAGATAACATTTCTTTTAACTTGGAAAGAGAGATGAGATGTGTTTGTGCCTATGAATTATCCCTCATCACTTTACTCATGTCCAAGTTTTACTTGATACTTGCAATAATACAATGCCTGTCCTTACTTCTCAAGTTGTTAATTTTTATTCTTCTACATTTTCCATACTGTAGAGTTTGTTCTGCCTTCAGGTGAAAATAATGTATGTGGGCTTCACAGAAACAGCTTTGGGGGATTTGATGTCTGTGGATATGTTTATGTGATGGAGAAAGCAGCCCTTGATTTCACTGGGAGTAATGGTGGCAGAGGATCTGTGCTGATTTGCGAAATAATATTGCCCTTTGCCTTTCCTAGAGCTCAGCAGTCATAAGCCAAGTCTCCTCTGATATACAGTAAACACTGATAAAATCAACTTTCACTTAGTAACATGGCATTCCACAGGAGCTGAAAATGAATTTTTTCGTTCTATTTTCGACTATTTTCGTTGAAGTCCTTGGGTTACTTGAAAGTGCCTTGTGAGACCAGACTGAATGCTCTCCTAAAAGGTCAGGCAAGCAGCTTCCTATGTCCTTCATGATGGAGAGCATGCTGATTTGATAAGCAGTTTTCTTATCAGGGATCTGCAAAGAATCTGATCAAAATGCTATTAAATAAATAAGTTATGTAAAAATGAGGATTGAGCCCTCCAAAATACTTCACAATCTATGATAATTCTGAATTAGGTGGGGGAAAAGGTAAAAGATGAGCAAAGAAGGAGAAAGAAAGTAATTTAAAAATAGCTAAGTGGATTATTTTGAATGATTACTCCCCTGAAAGAAGAAATCAGTATATTGTTTTGGCTAAATTTCCATGTTTTTCAGAAGTATATTTGTACTAAACTTTTCTTCCTATACTTGGTTACATATTTTACTGTATTCACGGTTGTGTCCTTTCTTCAGCAAACTTTTTTTTTTAAAAAAGCAATAATGTTCTTCTTTTCTGTAGAACGGACACACAAAAAAACCATTGTGAATATTTTTTTTTTCTGACTTACCTACATCCATCATGGAACTGAGCACAGTTCTACACAGAATCTTGTGGGTTCCAGCATGTCACCTCTTGTATTTAGGTAGAAGAAATGAGCTACAAAACTCCATGAGGAGGGAATGGAGACCTCAGGTAGCTTTTCTAATTGTTATGTACGAAAAATATCTGCATTTAGCTCATTGTAGACGAGCTGTGATCTCCAACCAGCAAATATCTGATGAGGCACCTCAGCCTTCACAGTCTTGGCAGCTCTTGAAGCGACTTGAGATTGGGTTCAGTGCTGTCCTGTCTTGTGACTTGTGGTGGTTTGGGGTTGATAGAATAAAGTGGACAACTAAGAGCAAGGTTCCTTTTCTGTCCTAATTCCGAGGTGCTGACCCCCGAAGCCCTGGGAAAGCCTTGTCAGGTGTATTGTGGAACAGGAGGAGCCTCATCAGCCTGTGTAGCACTGGTGGTGTGATCTGCAACAGGACACACAGACTGCTCTCCTTTTGCCTATCCAGGCAAGAAGTGCCTCAGCTGCACTTCAAACTTCTTTCATTTATGTTCTGCTTGTTACTCATCTGTGTTCTTTATTCATATTTTCTGATTTATTTGGTGTTTTATGTTTACTGACCCTCACTGTTTCACTGGGAGCCTTTTTCTTAGCTTTTCATTTCAGTCTATTACTTGATTTTTATCCCCAGCCCAAAATTCAAGGTAGTATTTTACTCCTTGGATGCATATGATCAAACACAAGCTCCTGATTTCATGCATATTTCTAGTCCCTTTAAATTCACTGCTACTTTCACTTTAATTTCAATGAAACTGATGTGAAAAGTACTTGCTTAAAGTTAAGCATGCAATTGATTGCAAAAAGAGGAAATTTAGCAGTATGACTATTCAGTTATGTAAGAATTACTGTAATGTCTGCTCTTTTTATTTTATAATGTTCTCCAAAAAATCACTTCGTTCTCTTATCATTAGCAGACTAACAACAGAAAGATTTTTATCCTTCCCCAAATGCTCCTCACTACTGCTTTTTCCAGTTTATTCATGAAAGTTATTTTGACCTCTAAATGATTATGTACACAGGTTAGTAACATTTATCTTTTAAAGTTCTAACCTTCAGGTTTTGTACAGAACATCAAATAGGAAGGTGAAGAATGAATACAAAATGTTTAATTCTGCTTTCTGTGCAGAGGATTCAGGAAATTGCCAAAAAATAATTGCAGGGGGTTTTATTTTATGCTTCAAGTGAATAAGCCTGACTTTGTGATGTTTGTACTCTTCCTGTATAAAGACCAAGTGACTGAAAATACTGGATGGATTGATGGGGATTTATTTTGCAGTGGTACGAGTCTAGTGTGTTTTTTGAATGTGAATGTGATCTCATTGGCAGGGTTTGCACACAGATGTGTGGCATTAACACAGTGGATAATTGGATATTGCAAATGAATTATCTAAATGTGGTGACTAAGAGGATAATGTCCCTAGCTGATGTATTCAACACTCCTTTAACATTAAGATGAAAAAAAATATAAGAATAAATGTGCCTCTTTACTTTTGATTTTTTAATCAATAATGGACTAAATTTTCATGATGTAAATAGCTACATTTATGTGTGCACATATATTCTTGTATGTGGAATATATCCTCACAACAACATGGATATGTGTGTAGAGAGACATATTTATAGTATCTATATGCTGTTTCAGTGGATATATGATATATATATATAAAAATAAAAGATTCTACCAGAGGGCCTTGGCACATTAAGGGAAAGGTTGATTGTATGTAACAATGACAGAGAAACTCCTGTTACATCCTTGAGACTTATGAGGACAATGTTTAGATAAATAAATAAAAAAGCCAAAAAAGAGATGCAGCTATTAGGGACATTATACATTATCAGAGACACAGATCAGCCAGGAAGGATGGACTGATCTTGCCAGTTAAAAATCTAAACATGATCTTTTCTTCCACTTTTTAAATATTAAATAACCTTATTTATGTTCAATCATATTATGTAGTAGTCTGCCTTCATCCATGCTGTCCCTTGTTCCATACAAAACTACATTTTCAATTTTTACAGTAAAATACTGATGTCTACTGTATCTGGTATTTTTCCAAGCTTTATTTTCTTCCCAGTTAAATTAAAATATCATGGTGATTTATCCTTTTAGGTCCTACTGAAAACTAAATCACTTTCCTCTCTGAATCTTTATTGATAAAATATTATTAATTTTATTTCCTAAATGAGCCAGAGTTTCTGAAATCATTATTACTATCTGCAAAAATGGTTAAAACATAGCATAGCATCATTCATATAGTGTGACCTGCATCCTGTTTCTTATTTGTCTAATAAGAAATTATTATTTCTTGTTTTTATTCTGAGAGATGTTTTAGGTGTCAGATATCCTACAAAACTTGTAATATTTTCTTTGAAATTTAGTTCTGGATCCAACTTGCTGTTTATCACTGTGGGTAAAAAAATTGCTTGGTCTTCATTATCCAAATGTAAAATTATTTTTCTTGTCACTATTATTGTCAACTGAATTAATTTGTTTCCTAAAGTTTATGACTGTGCTGCTGATACCTGAAAATATAGACATTCTGGGTAAAACTTAAGACACATTTCCCTATAATGTTTTTTTTTTTAAGTAGCTACACAACACATTCAGTGATTTCGTTTCAAGCATCAGAGTTTAGGTTATTTAAGCCAGGAAATAAGTTATATATTACCTTGGTCTTCTGTTGTTTGTACTTTCAATATAATTTTGGGGAGCTATTTAGTGTGGAATTTTAGATCATAACGGTGTCATCTGTGATATCAAATTAAATGCTCCTTCACTTTTTAATGGATTAAAATAGTATTTTACAAAAATGCTTTTCAAGTTTGCTTGCTAGTCTATGCTTCAAATATAAATTCAGAAAAATAGATAACTAGCATTTCTGTCATCTTGAAAATTATGCACAATACTGGGCATAAAGGTCGCGACATTTTTAACTATTTGAATTCATAAGATGTTCAAAGCAGACTAAATCCATCAAAGGACTCGCTTCTGGCTGACTTAGGTACACCAGATGGATGTACATGCTGTTACATTAATTTTAATGGGTTTTCCTTAAAAGGTGTGTGTTTAGGTGTGCCAAAGACCTAACATTTGTATGCAGTGGGGTAACAATAATATTTTACTTCTGGGGTGTCGTGGTTTAACCCCAGCCCCACACCAGCCCCACACAGTCGCTCACTCACTCCCCCACCAGCAGGATCGGGGAGAGAGCCAGGAGGGAAAAGCTGGAAAACTCTTGGGTTGAGATAAGGACAGTTTAATAGGGAGAGCAAAAGCTGCACACACAACAAAGCAAACCAAGGGATTAATTCAGTGCTTCCCATGGCAGGCAGGTGTTCAGCCATTCCCAGGAGGGCAGGGCCCCATCACACACAGCAGTGACTGGGGAAGACAAATCCCATCACTCCAAACCTCCCCCTCTCCTCCTTCTTCCCCCCACTTTATAACTGAACACGGTGTCACACGGTCTGGATTGTCCCTTTGGTCAGCTGGGGTCACCTGTCCTGGCTCTGTCTCCTCCCCCCCTCCCAGGCAGCCCCAGCCACTGTGGCCTTACCAAAAGTAGAAAAGGCCTTGGCTGGGTGTGAGCCCTGCTCAGCAATAACAAAAACATCTCTGTGTTACCAACCCATGTCCAGCACAAATCCAAAACACAGCCCAGTACCAGTTCCTGTAAGAAGATTTACTCTACCCCAGCCAAAACTTCTCCTCTTAACCCCCACAAGGGGAGGGAAGCGTGGGTGGGGAAGGGAAGGCGGGAGGATAAGAGGAGACAGCAGAAAGAGAATGAAAAGCCTCCAGGCACAAGAAGGGCGTTTTTAGGGCATGTGGGGCTGTAAAAAATTGTGTGTTATTATGGGAAGCATCTTCTGTAAGAAGCACAATCTTCCAAAACAACTTTCCTTAGAGATTTTGAACACTAATTTAGTTAATAACTAACTTAGGATAATGGTTGCATCCCTACAATTTAATGAAGGAAGTTTCTGACAGTACGTGTATATGGTGCATGGTTTAAAATGGAAATTTAAGACATGACATAAAAAAATGGTTTTGCTTATTCCAGAGTGCATAAGATTATTATTATGTATGTATGTTTATTACTTACACAGTTAGCAATTACTAATGCTGATTCCATAAATAGCCAAATTTTGTACTTCTCTTTGACATGAAAGTCAAATGACTTTTTTACAAAACTAAAATAAAAACTATAGCTGAACTTTAACCACAAAAAGTATGGAATACAGGCCACTACTGCTTCCTATTTACAACAGGGTTACAAGTAGAGCACACTGAACAATCTAAAAAAAATGCCTGGACACTTTTGTCCAGCCTGAGATTTATGCCAACAAGCTTCGAATGTGTGTGTGAGTTATGAAGCAGCAGTTTCTGTGAGCATCCTGCTTCTCCTGTACCAACTCTGCCACCTCTGTACTGTAAAGCCTTTGACTTTGCATTTTATCTTATGAGGAGGAGTCTCTTTTTGAGGAAAAGCACAACTACCAGAATCATTGCCATAACATAATACTTGTGAAAATATGCTGAGTTTTGAAATGGACAGCATAATCTGATGTATAGCCATGTAAGTCAGGATCTCATTTACACTCATTTCTGGTTTGGTTGTAGACTTTGGTTTTGAATATTTTTTTCCTTTTGCCCGTCTCTCCTTGAGTGTACCTTGATTTTACCAGTACCTGCATGGGTACAGGACTAGCTTTGGTTTTTGTCTTTGTACTTGTTCTAGCACTGGTCTTAAATGAAGCCAAAATTGTAAGATGATAAAAAATGCCTTGTAAGACTTAATGGGAAATGAAAACATGTTTTAATCTTGGAGTGGAAAAGGGAATAAGAATTTCAAGAAGCTAAACCTGATCAGAGGGATGGAATTTCATCTTCAGTTATGCCTGACCCTTTCATCACAACCAGCAAGTTAAAAACATTCCTAAATATTAACTTAGCTGCAACTTAATAACATGCTATGAGAGTTTTGCAGTCTCAGAAATACTTAAGAGACCTACTAATGAATTTTACCATATAATACAGAAGCTGCCCAATCCTTCAAAACGTGCTTAAACGGGAAAGGGAAGCAGTGTTGCATGCTGGAAATGTCACCAGAAATGAGAACCATTAGCAGAACGTCATGACACATGTTTGGGGAGAGAGGTGGCAACTGCAGCACACAGCCAAGGACGTGGTTTAAGGGGAGTTCCTGAGTTCAGGAAAGGCACGTAGATGTGAAGAGTGTCTTTGTGGAGATGAACAGGAAAGAGCATTACAGTTAGCCAAGGGGCAGAAATTTGTATTATGTATCTGAGGAACCTACAAACAGCAGCAGGACCCTCAGAGGAGTTGTTTCTCAAACTCTGGAGAAGCTGAGTCCTTTCCTGAGACATGCATCTTCTCATCCAAACTTTGTCAAGAGCAATCCAGGTTTTCACAGTGTAAATTACAACCAGCTACCTAGATTCCCCAGCTTATCCCAAAAAAATGAGCTGTTGTTAGCCATTAGTAGTCTGCAGTTCTCTGTAAAATATACAAATGTAAAACCACAACCTTTAATACCGTCTGACTTTGAGGAATTAAGCAGCCACTCTAAAAAGCTTTGCAGTTCTTTGAGCTAAATGGCATTCTGGAAGACAGCAGTTTGGAAACACTGATGTTTGTTAGTAATATTTACAGCCTGAAAACTACAGAAGTTCATCGTGTGTCTGATCAACGTAAATATTTAAGGAAAAAATACAAAAGAATTGACTTTCAGCTCTATAGCTCTTACTAAAGGAAGTCAGTAGATGGGAATAATTGGATCTAGTCCTTGATTATTTTTCTAGAAGGAAAGATCCTTCTACCTTAGAAGGATGAAGCAGATTTGCTCTCTACCACGTGAGAAAATCCAGGAAATTTTTAAACAAAAATTTTCTGTAAAGGCTATTCATTTTAATCATCATAAAGAAGGGAGGAGATATTTTACACATCTTAACATGGTTCAATCAACTTCTTGTCTTATGCTAGTAAAGGCAGGATTCTAAGTCTGATTGGCAGAAGAAACCCTAGGGCTAGCCACTAAAGATGGCCATTATCATTTATTAAACAGGTGTTGAAATGAATTGGTCTTTTATCGTAATGCAGATTTACAGTGCATTAGGCAATCCATTTTTCAATTTAGTGTACTGCCTCTGATAAATTAACAGATGTCGATTGATTTTTTTTTCCTTCAGTCCCCCTGTTTACACCTGACAGCCAATGCTTTATAACTGAGCAGTTATTTGAAGTTATAAACATTATAATTAGCAATTTTTTAATTAGGCTGACAATTAACAAGAGATTTGCAAAGCTGCTAATTTGACATGTCATACTCTCCACAGTGTTTATGTTAACCACTACTTGAGTGAATTCAATTGAACAGAACTACGGTGTCTGAAAAATCAATCTCAGAAGAACCCTTTTCCCCACTTGGGTAACATTATGGCACTTCAGGCAGAGAAGTGGGACTTCAGTGAAATTTTACAATGTGACAATTCCAATACTTGAAGTTTAAACAACGTGCCCATGTTAGCTCAGAGATGCAATTAAATGTGATGTGCCAAACACATGCCAGGTCTGGGCTCTTTTGCTATCGTTAGGCTTTAAGGGTTTTATTTGTTAAGGACCAGGACCAAAAGAAAACCAACAACCATACAACTCCAATCAACAGAGTCTCAGCCCAGAACATAACCTTAGCTCTTTGAGATGCGCAAAGAAAAAAAGAAAATATGTCATTCTAGTGTCTGTGTGGTCATTGATGAAATCCGTGTAGCCTTTCCAGTAGCATTCTGCATATCCCATACAAACTGGGGTAGCATGTGAATATAAGCCTTACAGAGGTCCTGCTGAAGCAGGTGGGAGTTTCCTGGCTCTTTCCAGTAATCTGACCTTCCTCACAGGTTGCACAGAATGGCCTTCTCTCTGATGGAATTTCCTGTGTGAGCGTTATCCACTGAATGTTGCTGCCACTCCTGGCACAGAGGAGGCTGGGTGGATGCAAGGCAGTGACAGGGTTGGAGTGCTCAGCAGGAGAGAAAGGGGCTTGAGTATGGAAAGGACAGCTGCTAAGAAATTGCCTGCCAACACCAGGATGGAGGTAAATCAGTGGGGCAGCCTGAGAAAACATGTTCCTGGTTGATTTGGGTTGAAAGGATGTGTTCTTAAGTAATTTCTGTGAAGATGTTTAATCACATGCACTTTGTAAAAGAAGCAAGGTTAGCTTTTAAATGCAAATGGACCTGATTTTGACTGAGAAGGCTCCCTGCCTCAAAGAACATGAGTATTTCTTTCTCTAACATAGGCATTTTCTTGGTTTTATTTCACGGGGGCTTTCTGCATCAGAATTTTTACTTTTATCAGATACTTGCCTCCTTTGTATTCTGTTTCTGAATTGTCTCATTCTTTCCACTGATGGTTCATCTGGTGGAAGAGCCAGGAGCCCTTTACAACACAATAACAATAAAAAGAAAGAAAAAAAATGCAAGTTCTTGAATACCTTTTAAAAATCTTCCTTCTTTAATCCTCTGCAGCCATCCAAACACACCCCTTTCCATGTGAGCCTTTCTTCTCTGAGGTCCTCACTTGTAATGGAGGCAAGACACGTCCCTAACTTGGTGAAGTATCAGGAGGAAACAGAATGTGCAGAAAGCACCCCCTCCAAAATAGTCACAGCCTGCTGAATTCCCCCAGGAGATCAAAAGAAAATCTAGACACAAAGTTATTGAAATCTTTCATTCTAGTGATACCTCTACTTCCACATATCTGGGATTTTAGTCACTTACTGAACACTTCTGCTTTCCTAAAAGCTGCAAGAGAATGAATGAGGTGAGGGACTTACTTGGAATTCACTCCATTGCAACAGTAATGTAAAGAAAATGGCTATTTAAGGGCTGATCTCAATAAAAGTCTCAGGAGTTGGTGGTGCCATGGTATTGCAATAATTTCGTTTGAATGGTGAAGAATTTTACTACCCAGGAGTTTTGCATGAAGTCACCAAAGAACAGGTCCTTGGCTGGTACAGGTTGTCACAGGGATCTGCCTCTGAAATATCCTGTTTTTCCACACAGAGTTAATGACTGAATTTTTCATTTCCTTTCACTGACTAAATAGACACATTTTTTGGTTCACAACCCAATATGTTTAAAAACTTATAAATGTAAATACTGGTTTCTTTCTGGAGCAATTAGACAGTGTCTTAACCAAATGAGTTATAATTAAATACATGAAGCTGTGGTGCTAGCATCTTACTATTTTTGAGCTCAAACAGTCCTAATTAGTTACATGAATAATATGATGTTTGAGATGAGGTATATTGAAGAGTGTGTCTAATACTGGTTTGATGTAAAATCCTGGTTGCTCATTTCAAACAGTCAAACACTGCTGCCAAGGAGTGCTAGTAATGAGTGAAGTATCCAATTTGTTTCCTGTGGTACCAACACCCACCCCTGAAGCAGCAATTCTCCTCACAGTTTAAGTCAAAAAAAAGGACTAGCTAGTCAAAAATCATGACTAGCATTCACTGCAGAGCTCATCTTCCTTACGCTGATTGGGCAGGAATGAGAGAAAGTTCTGGATTGTGAAGATGTCCTTGGGAAACTAAGAATCAAGGAGAATTCAAGAAATGAATAGGCAGGGCCCTTCACAGGGAAATTTTTGAAATGGAAGAAAAGAGGGGAAGAGGTAGTTTAAAACCTCAAGTAAAGATTTCTAGATAAGACACATCAGGTCACAAGTGAGTCAAGAGGAAGAAAAGTAATTTCAGGAGAAAGTAGAGAGGAGGGGAAGGATAAAGGCGAAGGGTACTTATTAAGCTGGTAGAAATCAGTTCTGGGAAGTAATTACAAAAAAAGAGAAGAGGTTGTCCCTGTGTGGCAGCATGGGCTGTGAGATCAGTGTTTGAGGAGATCTGGAGGCAGTGCAGGGGTGGTACTGTGGCAATGACAGGCTCCAGCCCATCAGCCCACATGAACCCTGCAGTCAGGGTGAAGCTACACATCCTCAGGGAGAACAAATCTTTGCTTGAAAGTTCAGTGAAATGATGCTTTGGGAGAGGTGTGGGAAGGGCTTCAACTCCTCAAAGCAAACCTGTTGATGCCATTATAATCTTTTAAAACCCTTGTATAGTGTCAAGAAGGCCCTGTCCCATTAGGAAAAAGTAGACAAAGGAGGTACTCTGTTAATGAATATGCCAGAAAAAAAGATGTGATAAAAACTGTAATTGAGAAAACTGTTTATTTTGAGCTGTTTGTTTAAGCACAGGAGGATTCCTAATGGAGCCATCAGACCTCACTCATTGGCTAATAGTTTAATTAGGCCCATCTGGTGGAGGCTGTGGAGAGAACTGTCCCAGCTCTCATATTGGCAGAGAGGTAATTTGTCATCCCGTGGCCCAGTGACTGGCACGTGAACGTCTCTAAAGCCAAACAGAAGCTCAGCAATCTGTCTCACATGAGAATAGCTGAGAGCTATTGGAGCCATTTGTGTGGTTCACCTTGGCACACAGAGGAGAAATGAGACTGTTGCACAGTATCCTTCAGATAACCTCAGCAGAGGAATTCAGGCAGAGCCCCTGAAAGCCAAGTCAATCTTGCCACTCAAACCCAAACAGTCAGCCAACCCAAATACAAGGAACAGATTTTTCCTTTCTTTTTCTCAGCATCCCCTCTTCTATGTCATCCTAATAAAACAATAGTGTAAGAATGTTTTCTGTTAGTTTCTGTTTAGGAGCATGTATACTTCAGATACAAATTTCATTCCTACTATGTCAAGAAACAAAAGAATTTCCCTTTTGGATAAGAGGAACTTGCTATTTTTAAGAAATCCTAGTTCTACAAAATGCTATCCAGTGATGGAGCTGCAAATAAAGAAAAGCACTGCAGAGACTTCATACAGCTGTAACCAGTCTGTAAGGTAAGTTGACAAAACTATGGGCTAATTCAGCTAGAGAAGGAAAACAGTTCAGAATGCTAACAGTAACTGCCTGAAATCAATATTTGCTTCTCAGTTTGGTGTTACTGTTGGTGTTGTTTACTGTTGTTACTGTGTTAGTGTTGGTATTAGTGTTATAAGATGTTAAAACCACCACTTTAATATAATAAATAATATTATTTTTAATATTTGAGATGAGACAAGATGACAACAAAAGTTGTATCTCACTGTGCCTATCCACTAGTATTTATGTGGCACTTAATCTAGTACAACCCACTGCCTCTTCCAAAACCCAAAGCACTTAATATGTGAAATATTTTACCAGCTCTTTTTTTTACAGGCTCATATCAGGTGCTTTTCTGCTGACCTGTGATCCCTCTCCAAGCTCAGGGTAGCTGTGGCTGACACTATGGCTCACACTGTGGCCATCCAACTGGTAGGAGTGGGATAGAATGAGGTTCCCCTCCCCCAGAAACTTTAGTTTAAAGCTCTGTTCACCACCTGGGCATGTCCATGACCTGAAATGCTTTTCCCATCAACCCCACTTAGACCAGTTTCTCCAAGTGAGTCCCATGGGCTCAAGAGCCAAACCCCTGGCTGTGGCACCAGTCCTGTAACCATTTGCTGAATCACCAGATTTGACTGGTCCTTTCAAACCTTTTTCCTTTGACTAGGAGGATTGATGAAAAACTACCTGGGCTCCTGATACGGCCCAGACTGCTGCTGACTGTATCAGCCCACATGAAACAGCTGCAGTGGACAGCAGTCAGTGGATGGTGTGGGGCTGGGGCTGGGTAGTCTCAGGGTGGCACTCCTGGTACAAACCTCAGGTAAGGAATGCACCTCTCTAGAGAGTCTCTCAGGGCAGCAGATGGGGGTGCTTCTGTACCCCTCAGAAGGGAGCTGCCCACCACTATCACCAGCTGTTGGTGATAGTGATAGCCAGTTGTGCTGATGGTTATACAGGGAGTAGATCCAGCTTCATTACTGAGCTCCAGCATCTCTCCTGATGTGACAGGTCTTGACACTCACAGGGTCAATAACACTTGAAGAGTCTGAGTAGCCTCAGAGGAGGCATGATAGCTTTAAAAAATCTGTACATCAATAAATCACTACGCTTTGTGTATGTCAGGTATTTACCTTAAGAAGCAAAAAATTGAGAGAATACAGAGATTGAAAGGAACTACTGTTTAAGAACTGAAAGCAGCTGAAGTGATTGTTCAAAGTAATCTCATGGGCAAACAGTGAGTTGTGATCTTTCAATGTTAAAAACTATTAGTATCTTTTAAATTACTTCTCTGTGTCTGGTGGTATACACCATCATTTTCTCAGTGTAAAGGGTTTTTTTTTTTATGGTATGAGTTTTACATGGGCTAAACCTTGCACAGCCAAAGTGCTGTGTTTGAATACCATAAACTGAGCTTGAGCAACCTGATCTAGAGAAAGGTGTCCCTGCCCATGGCAAGAGTCTGGACTAGATGATCTTTGAAGGTGCCTTCCAAGCCAAACCATTCTATGATTCTGTGAAACTGGATTTTGCTGCTCTTCTCACCTTGTCTGGATATACATGCCATTTCAGATGCACAGACATGCATTCATAGTTCATGGATGCTAATTTCTGTGTATAATTCTTACAATTGATTGACATACAATTTAAAATTCACACATGCGAGTTCAGTCTCAGTCTGCAGTTTCAAACCTAGGAATCAATGCAGTTCACAAAAATTCTGCCAGTCTAGTTGCCCCTTTAATTAATTTTGCTTCGTATGCAAGTGCAAGCATCATTAGTTTGTATCATTTTTAGCAACATCTCGAAAGAATCAGCAAGTCAGTTTTGTGCTCAGCCTGATAAACTGTCAAGACAATTTTGCCAGCAAAGCTAACTCACACAGTGCAAATATTTACCAAGAGATTATCTGTTCTTAAAACAAAGTCACTAATCCAGGTTGTCTCTTCCAGACATAATTCTGAACATGTATACTGAGCGAGCTAAAAGCATAGTAACAAAAATGTTTTGCAATGTAAGAGCTTTGTGATCATCTGCTGCCTTCAGCCAAATCTTTTTTGAAAGCTCGTCGTGTTTGTGGCTGCATTGTGAATTCTGCTATGTTTACAAAAGTGGAGGAGGCAGTGGGTAAAGTGGAAATATTTTTCAGGTTTTATCTGCACTTGACTAGTATTAAGTGGTATTTTTGACTCCTGCTGATCAGATTTCTCCTAACTCATCTGTCTCACTTGTCAGCAGCATGTGGAACAAGCGACAGTCTTGTTCTTGTTCCTTGTATTTGAGCTCAAGTGTCTAGATTTGAATTTGTTTTGGTACTTCTAGGATACAAATACTTCATAATAAATAAAATGCTACTAAAACTGCTCAGCCTTTTTGCTACTGAAAAACCACAGGAGTGCCTCATGTTGTTTGCAAAACTTGGAACAGAATCGATCTGCTGTCATTTTTGCACAGGTAAAAATGACACCTAGAAAGGAGGCCAAGAAGGTGAGAGCAGTCTGGAGCTATGGCATGGAGCTCCATGAGCCACCACAGCCACATCCAGCTTGGGTGGTGCAAGAGTGGCTTTCCAAGGAGGGGTTTTCCATGGGAACTGCCCCCCTGAGTGAAAGAGGAGACAAGCAGGGCAGACGCCCAAGGCACAGAATGGCCTGGCTGCCCAAAAAAGTGGGGAATAAAGTGACTGCCCAAACCAGGCAATGAAAGACAAAAATAGCAGCAGGACAATAGATTGCTTTGCTGTGACCCAGAGCAAAGTACTGGATTACTTCAGGGAACCCCAAAGTAGATTAAAAGGATATTTTTCTTATGAAGAATGAGAATAAAGGTATCAAAGGTTTCTTTACTCTTTTATGTTAGAAAAAGGCAATCCAACTGGAAAAGGCTCAAGCTATCAATTTATCTTTGTTGGAGACTGTATGGTTATTTATCTTTTTTAATTATGCTTCAAAAGAAAGATGATGCTGCAATAGATAACATTGGGCAACAATAAAGGGAACAGCACAGAGACCTTCTTGTAAAGTGTTCCCCTCACCCTCTTTGTTTTAACCTCTGTAAAAATGTGGGGTTTTCCATGTTTGAGGTATTCAAGATGGTGATATTTCTACAAGCAAGTGAAACACAGCTGCTTGCTGATTAAGGGGATACAGGAGATGGCAGGATTACATTAGTGTGATGCATGTGCTGCTACTCAGGGACCAGCAAGCTCCCAAATTTAGTGCCAGATACACACACATGGTTGCACCTGAGCACATCTAAAAATGTGGCACTTTCACCAAAGCCTGAGCAGAGTTTATTAGCATGTGTGTACTGCTGAAGAAAAAGGAAAAAAAAAAACACAAACAAAAATCAATAACCAAAAAAACAACAACAACAAAACCAAAACCACAAAACATAAAATTCCTGCATGAAGATTGGGGAAGCACTGATACTTCTTTTGAAAGAATTCAGGTAACATTGAAGGATCTTTTTCACTTTTAACTCTAAAGATGCCATCTAGCAAGGGCATGTGAGATTCAGCATTTGTGTTGGTCCAGACTTTCTGCATGTGAAAACATTTTTAGAAATAATAATTTTTACAGAGCTTCCTTTGAGACATTTTCACTTAGGACCCTTACGAAGAGATTTGCTTTCCAGAAGGTCAAATTAATAGCATCTATCTGAAGTTTGCATCTTTCTTAATGTTTGACACAGCTTGGGCAGTCAAATTCACTGCTCTTTAGTGTTGTTCAGTATTTGAAAGCAAATTAAAGGGAATTAGTTAAGACTTTTTTTTGTATAACTTGGACCCTAAAGCTTTTTTTAATCATGCTGGCAGTAATGTAACAATTTATCTTACAGACAAGTCTAACAGCAATGTCATAATTTCAAAAGCCAAACAGTCTTTCATATTTCTTTCAGCAGGAGAGAACTGTTGGGATTTTCATGTATGTTTTGCCTTTATAAAAATAGAAGTTGGAGTGTGAAACATAGATCATCCTTCACACTCATTAGCATTTTAATGGCTTCTCAATTGTTAACAGATTTGATGTAGCTACTAGAAAGATAAGACTGGGTTGTGATTTACGTCTACACTTTCCAATCCAGTAGTAGTCAGTTATAATACATTTTCTTAAATGTAATGTCAGGTCTCTGAAATAAATTTTCAACCGTTTTAAAAAATAATAAAGACAATGACAAAGAAAAATGCCAATATGCCCCTCCAATATCTTTGCAATAGCCATAGTTCTGATTTGTTATTTTTGAAGAGCACAATTTTTTTTTCCCAAGAGAAATAATAATTAGTTATATAATTTGAAAATTAGAGATGGTGTATTCTGCCCAATGTAACCTTATAGACTAATAGCATAAAGCGACATAAGCATTAACAGCAGAATGATTTGCAGAACTTCTAATACAGAGATGTTGTTTGAGGGTTCATTTTTCTCTGTATTTTCTATGTATGATTCTCTGTTTTTATCAAGAACATTATGGCTTATTGAATCACAAGCTCCCTTCTGCACATGTAGGATGTAGCTGTTACAATTTGCACACATTTTAACTTCTTAAAAGCTATCAGCTCCAAAAAAGAGCTGTCAAACCCAAGGGCACCATGGCATTATATATAGAAATATTCTTAGTGTCAGGAATGATTTGAGCTATCCAAATTAAACTGCAGAGCACAAATACACAGAGCCTGGCTGACTCTTACCATCTGAACACAGTCTGCTGTAGCCCCAAGAGTCATTCATGGCATGTCCCTCTTCCTTTCCCTTCCCATAATTTCAGGGCTGAACCAAACCCTGAATTTAATACAGATTTTTAGGATATAAACACTCTGTGTATTTAACATGCCTCTGTGGTTTGAATCCTTCAGAATCCCGCACTCCCTGCCCTGTAGTTCCATGTCCTTAGCACCTGAGGAAGCCAGAATCCAGAACATCACCAGAAGGTGTTCCATTGGCAGGAGCATCATTACTGACATAGCTGGAGCAGAGTGGGGACTTCTGAATAAACAAAAGACTCTGTTCAGAGGTGTCATTATATCAACCAAATATATCAACTAACATTTTGGATTGCAGTTTTTTTCCATTTAGAATTTTCCATTCTCTCTGCCATCTCCTTCTAGGCAACTGTCCATAGAGAGTATTGATGAGGAAACAGACACCACTGGCATTTTTCCATAGGATATTAATGTCCTAATGATTCTGTTATCTAGGATTTTATCTGCACTGGCTGTGTTATGGTCTAGAATGTCTCCAGCAGAAGTTGAACAAAACTCCCACCTACATGGTTCATTTATTTCAGCAGTGGACTTGTAACACAGCACACAGAAACTTCCAGTACTATTGTCTGTGCTGGGCTTTCTGTATTGAGGCAGAGTATTTGAATTTTCAGGTGTGCTACTTCAGTGTGTCATGACTTTTGGTGGACTGGAGGGAAAACTGCTTTTTGACAGCTATTTTTAAAAGAAAGAAAGTAATCTGAAAGGTTCCCTTTCATGACCTGTCCAGTAGGATGATGATCTAATGGCTCTTTTGGATGTAAAGATCTGCTAATCTTCCTTCAATTAAGAGGGTGACCTGAATGCACTAGATTAAATATTTCAGTATTGACTGCAACTGTCTGAGGGCACCTTTTATGTACTTAAAAATCTTTCTGGTCTTGAAGATCATCAGGCTGGCAAGGGGGCAGGGGAAGAGGGGTGAGGGTGCTGGGGCAGTGGGGGATTGGAGAAGGGAGTAAGAAATGAGCCAGGCAGTTTTTCTCAGGGCATAGCTGGAGATGATACTAGCACAGTGCTGTTAGTAAGGGCCTTGAATGCACTTTTCATCACATGGTATATTAGATCTCTTCCTGTCAGAAAGTTAGACTCTAAAAATGTAAAATGTCTGTGGCAGAGATTTCCAGCTGCCAACAAAAGGCTCACTTTCATGAGGAAAATAATTTAAAATGCTTCTGAGTCATTGTGAAAAATAGAGGCCATGACTGTGTCTGCAAAATCCCATTGAGTCAAGACACCGAAGACAAGAAAAATTGCATTCATACCACTGTGATCATCATCTGTCCATTCAGCACAGAGCTCTCCAGGAAAAGACAAAGCTGGAGTGACAGCACCAGGAGCATCCTGTGCCTCTCTGTGTCACTGCTCGTGCTGACCTGTGCCACCACACGGGCGTGGGCAGGCACAGGAGTGTGAGAAAGGAAATGGGGTTTCTTTTTTCTCCACTCTTTCCCTCATCCCTGAAGTCTTGATGTAAACTTACTGTGATAGATGCAGGTGGCTAAAAATAGTGTGGGTTTTCTGTACCATGCTAGCAAGTGAATAATTTTTTCCTGTAAGCAGGATGCCAAGGATAGCAAAAACCTGATGGTAATGGCAGGTGAGGTACAATGATGGAGTGCAGCTTCCAGCCCACTAAATTTGTGGCAGGCTACTTGGCACATTTGCCAATGCTGCTGCAGCCAGAGAAAAGCCCTGGGGAAACTCTGCCTGCATTTAAAAATTATACTTGAGATACACTAGTTTTATCCTAGGAGTTTGATAATTTATCCTCCCAGCATGGGAACCCTGCAGTAACAAGTGATAGTTCTTGTTATATTACTTGTTGCAGCTTCTGCTTCCTGGATTTTCAGATTCTCAGCTTCCAGCTTAGAAAATACCACATGTATTTCTGCACAAGTGTAATTGTCTTCAGGCATGAAAGCTTAAAAATTACAGTGAGTGCTGGACAGAGTCTAGGAAGAGTGTGTCATGATCTGTTCAGGCTTTTCCTATTTGTATCTCTCATACCACCTGCACTTACATCTGGAAGTTATTTTATACAATTACAGCAGATGGGACAGTTCTTTTGTGTAGGCTTGTAGTATGATTTTTCAACAAGTAGGAAATCCTGTATAACGATTTACATTTTGAGACTGGTGAATATAAATCCCATTAGTATTTAATGTTCTAATGTCATACTGACTATTCCTGGAAGGAGTTTTCATTATCTGAAATGAAATACTGATCTTTTGAAGTCAAATGGCAAAATTTCTGTTGACTTCAGTAGGACAGACTTAACTCCAGAGCTGTGCAAAAGCTTAAGTGATTTGCCACTAGCCAGATCCTTCAGCAGTGGGTATTTTTATCAAGTCGACCTCATAATGGAGTTGCCTCAGAAAGTCTGCTTAGACTCCAGGAAGATATGACTGAAATAAAGCAGGTGCCTTCCTAATTGGAAAGTGGGGGAGGCTGAGTTTTACAAAAAGTATTTAGTGCTAAATAAGGAATAGAATTGTTTCCCTGGGGAGCTTGAAATACTTTAAAAACTTTTATAGCTTCCTCACCAGTCTTGCCACGCCAGGGACCATGGAGGGAGCAGCTGGGAAGCTCCTGCTATCTGGGGGGTGATGGCAGTGATGCTGCTCATGGGGGGCAAAGAGGAAGCACAAAACAGGGTGTCTTGTCCCTCCTGTGCTCAGTGTTATTAATTGTAAGAGTAATGGGGTGTGAATTGCATCCCTACTGCACCAATATGATCTAAGAGATAAATATTTTCTACTCAGCATGTTTGTCCCACCATTGCAAGAAAACCAGATTTTGGAGGATGCTTAGATCCTTTTCCTCTGAATAATGAATGCAGTCTATAGCCCCACACTTCTCATTATGCAAATAGTTCAGACAAATCTCCCCTTAATTTTTCTATTTAAATGTGCGTTAGTGAACAAAAGACCTGGTACCACTGCAAGGACTAGTATTAGATTGTTCACATCATTAGTTGAGATGAAATTGCCATTATACCATCTGCATTTGGTTGCACTTCATTCAAACCTTGTCATTGCTTTTGCCAAACTCAACATCTTCTGGGATGTTTCTTTGAACACCATTTATCTGTGTTTCCAGCCTATTCAAAGATGCCTCACTGCCTGTAATGCCTGCATTTAATTTCCTTTACTTACACATTGCTGATTTGCTGGGTCTTTATGTCAGATTTCCCGTTCCACATTATTAGTATTTAAACTTGCACCTTTTTAAAATCGGATGATAAATTAACCTCATATTGCTCTTTTTCCAAGCATTAGTCACTTGCTAGAAACCCTGGAAATTAGCTAATTTTCTCTCATGCCTGATACTGGCAACCAGATATGGAAACCAACTTAATCAGCTGGCAGAGTTCTCCATCCAGTGGCTGGCCCTGCTGAGCACACGTTGGACTCAAAGCAGAGCTCCGTGATCCCCTGGCAGCAGATGGCTGATAGGGATAGCTCCCTGATAGCTGTTAAAGGGAGCCATGTCCTGTGCTAGTGAGCTGAGCTGCTGTGAGCTGGAAGCAGCTCTTCCCACCTCTGCCCCTGCCATGGAATGTGGTGCCTCGCACACTGGTGGTCCCAGGGCCGGGTGACACCTGACGGCCTGTGCGGTGCTTGCTCCTCCAGTGGGCTAAACTCTCTTAGTTCTTAACAGCAAAGTCCTGCCAGTCTGACTGATATCCCTTCAACAGCCTGCTTTGTGTACAGTGGGACATTTCCAGTGATGCCTCCAGTTCTTATGTTAATGTTTTCGTTTGGTGGCACTCGCCTGTCAAGGGAGTCGCTCTCCCTGCCCCGGCTGCATTTAGCAGCTGTGCTGGTGGCAGTTCCCCACTGCCCTGCCCTTCCTCAGATCCCTTCTCAGGATGGGTGAAGGTTGCCAAGCACACCTGCCAGCCTGCTCCTGCTCTGTGCCTCGTCTCAATTCCCACTCATCCAAGGGAGCTGAGGAGAGGTCACGGGTGATCATCTCTTGGCTGCTAGAGGCGGCTCTGGTGCCCAGTGATGAGGCAGCTGGGTCATCCTCTCCCCCTGCTCATCTGCCTCCTTTCTGATGTCCTTGCAGGGACAACCAAGAGGCTTGGAGAGAGGATGCTGAGATGCTGCTATAGGGAGAAAGAGGCACAGAACCAGCCCTTTGCTTTTTATTTAAACAGACTGCGGCCACAAGAGCTGCCTGCATCTTTCCCCCATCTTCCAGAATAATTTGAGGGCAGCCTGTGACATGTTCTGCATCATTCTGTCATCAGAAGTAGAACTTTTGATTGTTGCTGCATCCAGGGTAAGGTTATAGCCACAGCAGATTACTAATAACATATAACACAGATCATTAAATTTGCATAAAATTGCACAGGGAGGACAACACAAAGTGGCTGCTTCAAACAAGATACATTAGAGAGAACAAAAGTAGCCCAATTTATACACATGCAGGAATTAGTTCCTCTGATTTTCTAAGTCTTTCGTTTGTTTCCTCATTAGAGGACTATCCATTTGGTGTAATTTTCTGTATATTCAGTGTTATTTTCTGTATATTTTAAGGCTCTGTATTGTGGAGGCTTAAGGAATATCAATAACCATGCAACAACACAAAGTTCCAACACATCATGTACACAGTATACAGCACAAATCTTTTATTAAAGGGAAATGAAAGATAGCCAGAGTTAAATTACTGACCTGGGTCTCAGGAAAACTGAAAAATTCCCTGAAGTTTATGTCACTCCTCAGTATTTTCAGTTTTCCTAAAATATTGCCCTAAATATTTAAACTGTAAGCTTTGTGTACTGTCTAATGGCATATATATTCTCAGTGCTTAGTTTGGCCAGGTGCAATCTTTTACAAGGCCCCTAGATGCTACTAAAATTTAAATTACAAATCAGTAACCTTGCAATATTTCCTGTCACATTCACCAAAGATCATCCTACTGAGGTTTGGAATGCCACATGTTGATTAGACAAGGTTTTAAATGTCTGCTTAAAGTGTCACAGACAAAACTCACCAATTTGCATGATTTTAATAAAATGCATTCATTTTATCAAATAAAATTACAGGTATTTGTAGTTAAGAAATTAAAATAAAATCAAATTTTAAAAAGGTAGGCGGCATCTGTCTGCATTCAGATTTTAAATGCAAGGAGTAGTTAGAAGATGAGTACAGGACCCTTAGCTGTAGTTTATTACAGCTTTTGTGTAGACCACTATTAAATTTGCTTTTTAATTTGGATATATCTGAACAGCATTACTGGTTTTCCATGAATGCAGTGCCAACATGAATACTTAGAAAATGACAATATTTTACAAAATGTTGGACTTTTTGTTATTTTCTAGGGGTGAAATCCATATTTTAAGCTGCTTTCTTCAGTTGCAATAGAGTGCATCATTCTTGCCATAAAATATTTTAGAAATCTGTTCATTTTTTATGTTTAATTTCAAGTTTAACATAGTCCTTTGAGGATGGTAATGCCAGCTAATGAGACTTGTGAAGAGTCTTCTGGTATCTCAAAGTGCCTGTATAGCAAGGAGTGGAAAGCTAAGATTCCTTTATTCTGTTTATGACCTGACTCCAAATGATCCACACTGTTGGAGAGAAGGTAATTTAATGGCCATTATTACTATACAATCCTGCATCTTCTTTGAAGCTGTCAGCTTGAAAACCAGCTCCAGTCGTGTGTGTTCATTTGAAACCTTAGCCTTGCTTTTTATCAAAGCATGACACAGAGATGATTCCTAAACAGCTTCCCTTTCTCACACACCCAAATTAACCATTTTCTCCTCATCTAACCAAAGGTAGAGATGCTTTGAGGTCCAGGCTTATGTAGTAGCTGTTGAAACATGGCATAAAGAAAAGGAACATACTGGTTAGATTATTGAGTTACTTTGAAAGGAACTGCCCCCCTTATAAAGTGTGCGACATGGCTGGAAAATTAATTCAGTTGTAAAATAAACTATTTAAGCTAATAAATCATGAACTTCGCATTTTAGTGAAGCGTCTCATTAAGAAGCAGAAACATGGAAATTTGATGCATTTATGAAAGTACAAGACAGTGCTCAGGTTGTTTGTGAGGTGGCAGGTTTGGCTCCTCCTGTGCCAAAGTCAGAAGAGCAGAGGCTCGGCCGTGGGGTTGATGTGCTCCACAGGTGTCCTCCAGCCCAGTTCCTCATCTGCTGACCTTGGTACCTGATATATGGGCACATCACTCACAGGGGGGTTGCACTGCTTGTAAAGCTTTTACAAGCTGCGAGGGAATTTGGTATCTGAAATAATTTCTTTGTGGAAGGACACAGGGGAATACTTTATGACCCTGTGCTTTTTTTATAAACTGAGCCTTCCCTGTGAGTTTAATCTGTCTGCCCTTCCCTGCTTCTCAGTTATGATGGGCAGAATGCTAGTTCTGTCTGCTTGGAGCTATTTCTCTTGGATAATGTTGTGTTCTCTGCTGTGTCCTCCCTTTCTTCTTTGGATCAACAGTGGCCAAGTACACCTAGAACGTGGTTCTTGATGGCTTGGTGTCAGGAAATCCAGGAATTTTTCATCAGTAGGAAAAAAAAAATTGAGAAAGACTGTGGCATAGATTAACTGTATTTTTTTCAAGGAACATGTACAATCCTAACATCATCCCAACAAAATCCATCCAGTGCCTCAGGGAGTCAGAAAGTCACCAATGCCCAGGGATGAACCAGCTGGCAAAGAGTTTGAAAAGATGGGAACAGCTTGGGTGCAATAAGAGGGAAATGAAGACTTTGCCAGATTCGGGATTTCTAATTTAATCTGTTAAATCAGAAGGACTGAAGAAACTGAAACAAACAATGTGAAAATTAAGGAAGGAATCCTCACAGATCCTGTTACTGTTCTCTTGGGCTTCTCTTTCACCTGAGTGAGGGTAAGGCCCTTTATACAGGTGGAATCCATACAGAAATCATCTTCCAGGTAATGCAGCCATATCAGTGTATAACTTTGGCTCATTTCTTGATGGCTTCAGAGAGTAAATAAGTGTCAGGAAGTCAGGGAACTTTTCTGTCATTGTCAAAGTCATAGGAACAAGGCATCTCTATGGATTTGGACTTCAATTTCAAATCACCTTGAGCGTTAGCAAAGCTCTACTGGATGTGCTCTTTCTTTATCATACTGAAGTCTACTATTAATAGCAGCTGTACATATACTTCAAGGAAGATTGTTTCTTCATATGAAATCCTAGAAGAGATGGGGTTGACTTCCAAATTACTAAATAGAAGGAGGAGACATCATTAATACATACCAAAAATGTTATCAAGTGCCTAGTGCTGCAAGCAGAAAAATCTTATAACTGATCCATGAAAGTGAGGTGAATTCTGGAATCCTTGACAACCAGTTTCAAATATTTGACAGAAAATGTCATTAATTTATATATTCCTGCTGTGCAAAGAGATTATAAAACAAATTTCAGTAGAAACATCACAGAACAGTAGCCACCTTTGTATGCATGGCATTGGTGTGCAACTTTTGGTAATAAAGCAATGTTAAAAAGCAGTAACAGATGGGCAGGTAAAACCAAAATAAAAAGAATGCACTTAGGATGCTTTGAAAAGAAACTGGGATATCAGGACAGTGTGTGTCCTGCCCTGACTACACACCAAACTCTGCATGAAAATCTGTGCATCACTTGGAAATCATACACAGGAAACTCCTCCACAGTCAGCTTTTAAGTACAGTTGCCAGTAACTTATGAGAAGTTGCTTTCATAGGAAGCCCAAATATTTCAGCTGCAATATTTGATGACCTCACTGGGACAGCTGAACTGTCCTGAACAGACAGGAATATGTACTGCACCCAAACATCACTATGAGATCAGGGCAGCTCTGCATGATGTAAGGGATTGTTGTCTTCAGTTCAGCTCTTCAAGACAGCCTTGTGATTATTTTGGTTTTAAAAGCAAGCATGTCTTACCTAAGCATTGCATTTTGGTACTTGTGTAGGAGCACAGGGTGTATCCTGGGCTGGTCTCTTCTCTCATAGGGAAGTGGGTCTACCCCAACTTAAATCCTGAACTCCTGAAGTTGCTGTCCTGTTGATGCCATAAATCAAAACCCAAGTGTTGCTGGATGTGTTAAGTAAACTTCACATAGAATTGCTGTCCACATCCATATAATCACTGAGGATCATTTTAGTGGTCCCTAAGCTCTGGCTGCTGCATTGGAGATTCCTGGACCAATGGAGTCCACAAGCATCAGAGAAAGGGAACCACCAAGTGTGAGGGAGTATATGTGGAGGTTTAAGTTTGCATACAAGACTTAAGTAAATCTGTCCTGTTTACAAAATTGATCTGCTTAAATTATTAGGAGGAAGAGAAAAATAAGAGAAAAATGAGAATACCATTAAAATAAGATTCTGTAGTAGTATCAATAACAAGTCTGCTGCATTTCAGAAATGTGTTCGTTTCAGTTAATGAGCAGTGGGTGCTAAAGAAATGTTTAAACTATCTTTCAAGGATTTAAATGAAAATTGGCTCCTATAAATACCAATTGGTTTACTTAAATGCTTCCAACTGTGACAAAGAAGTAGTAAATAGAAGGAGAAATAAATCGGAAGGAATTAAAATTGTTTGTTTTGAGAAGTGACTACTGATTTCAGTGAAAAGCCATATTATGTTGAAAAAAAGTGGTGAGTATTTGCTCATTTATTTAAACCATATTCTTTCCATATATCAGTATCAGTTCCACTGTTAATGAAACAAATTTAATTAAATGGGTTCAGCAAAACCATATAAATTAGAAAAATTAAACTGGCAACAGTAATGGTAACACCTAAGTCTTTGATGCAAAAAGAACAATCCCATTGAAATTGATAAAATAAGCACAGAATTAATCCCAGGTACAGGACTGAATATAAATCAATTGGGATAAATCTTTGATGTACCGTTTCTGTGTGTTTCTACTATATAATACATAACTGTGAGCACCAATTAAACATGGTATTTAAACATGTCTGTAGTCTGTAACTGTTAATAGATGTGTAGCTGTTCTTTAACAAATCCAGCTAGAAGATGCAAGAGTTAGTAGAAGTCTTAGCTCATGAAAAAAAAAAAAGAAAAAAAAAAAAAAAGAAAATCAAGACATTAGGGAAGGTCAGAATTACACAGTAAAGCATGTTCATGTAATGTTTTGTCATATAATTATCTTGTTTCTTTCATTTAGTTTTAAACCTGTGCAGCTTTCAGTGCATTAGGAAGTGGATTTATCATGTGTGACAATGGAGAGATAACTGAAGTATATTAGAGAGTCAAAGATTTAATACAGAGAGGAGCTGATCTTCTGTGTGACCCTCCTGCTCTTTGTCCTCTTCCTGGAGCAACCAGAGCTGTGACTGAGGCAAGGGCCCACTGAGGAGTGCTCTGAGCAAACAGGTGCCATCCTGTCACTGCCTGAGCCTGGCTGGCTCCAGTCGTGTTTCCTTGGGCACACCAAGGAGCTCCAAGTCCAGGCAGCACACAACTTGTGGGAATTGTGCTCTCCAGTTCAGGAAACCCCCTGTTCATCCATACATGTAGGTAGCTCAAAAAACTGGCAGGAAATGTGATTTAAAAGATGTGTTCTCATCCTCTGAACTCAGCTCCATAATTCTAGAGCACTCCACTAATCAGAAGCTTCCAATGCCAAATCTCACTTTGGTGGAGTTTTTGCAATGGAATTTGTAATTAGCAAAGGAAATTAAAAGGAATGCATTTCTCTCAAGCTGAGGAACATTCCTGTTTTGTTTTGATTTCCATGTGTGGGATCATTACTTTTGAGGTCAGGGCATTTTTACTTTGAGAGGTCTCCGTCTTGTCTTAGTGGTGTTCTAAAGTGCATTTTCCATTTTCTTACGTTTGAAACCATTTCCTCCACCCCTCCCCCCTCCAAAAGAAAAAAAAAACCCTAAAAAAACCCACCAAAGACAAAAACAAGCAAAAAAACCAAAATCTAGTTTATCTATTCATATTTTTTAGCATGCTTCCTATGCTGCAATTTTACACATTGAAGCCAGTGTATTTCTTGATCAGGAGATGAAACTGTCAGAGATGCAAAGAAAGTTAGGAGCAGTAGTTTCCTCTAGTGCACCAGTATGGCATAAGCCTACAATTTTACCCCAGGTGAGGAGTGGGTCAGAGGTTGTGCTTTGTAATAAACATTCTTCTGCTGCCACATCACTTCTCCATAGCTTAGCAACTCCTTGCTTCCACAGTAATAAAATAACTGAGCAGATATTAGTGAAGTGCAAGTACATTTAAACTGGAGTCCCTTTGCATACCAGAAGAAATGTTGGTCTGTTCTGTAGCACCTTTTCCAGATGGCTACACAGAATGTGCTGCTGGTTTGGTTCACTAATGATTTTATAATGTATTTTAAACTGACACAACAATTGCCTAGATCATTCTTACAGATATATTTCTTAAAAGCTGAATAAATATATCTAGGAGTACCACATCATTGAAGTGTAATTGGAGGAAGCTACAGGCTTCCTACCTGCATTAATCAACTGTTGATGAGCTTAATTAATCTCTCGATCTAAATGGAGGAAGAGAAATGAGAGCTGTTTGCTTGAAAGACAGTATAGCAGGCTTTGAAAACATAAAAGCTGTCTTGTTTACAGGTAGAAATGTGTAATGATTGGTGTCTTGCTTAAAACTGTTCATCTCTGTGAAAGAAAAACACTCAAACCCTAGGGAATTCGTTTAGTTCCAAAATATAGTTTCTATCACAAGACAGACTTTGCTTTAAGCTCTGCTGTGTTACATCATAGAAACAGAGAATCATAAAATTACTTGGGTTAGGAGGGACCTTAAAGATCATCTCATTCCAGCTGCCCTGCCATGGACAGGGGTGCTTTTCACTGGACCAGATTGCTCAGAGCTCTCCTGCTCAACCTGGCCTTGAACACTTCCAGGGATGGGTCATCCACAACTTCTCTGGGCAACCTGTTCCACTGCTCACCACCCTCTCAATAATTAATTCTTTCCTAATGTCTAATCTAAACCTACTCTCAGTCTGAAACCATTCCCCCTTGTCCTGTCACTTTGTAAAAAGTCCCTCTCCAGCTTTTTCATGGACTCCCTTCAGGTACTGGAAGGCCATAATTAGGTCACCCCAAAGCCTTCTGAAGAGAAGGCTGTTCCAGGATGAACAATTCCAATTCTCTCAGCCTCTCCTTGTAGGAGAGTTGCTCCATCCCTCTTATCACCTCAGTGACCTCCTCCAGACTTGAGCCAGCAGATCCCTGTCCTTGCTGTGCTGGGCAGCCCAGAGTGGGAGCAGTGGAGCAGTGCTGCAGGTCTGATGTCAGCAGAGCAGAGCAGAGCAGAGCAGAGCAGAGCAGAGCAGAAGGACAGGATCATCTCCTTTGATCTGCTGGCCACGCAGCTTTTGCTGCAACTCAGGATGTGGTGGAAGGTCCCTCACTAATACCTCACAGTACTTAGTTTCTTCACTAACTCTTCATTATTTCCTAGGAGAGTAAAAGTAAATGTCTACTTTTTATTAATATTTTATCAAATTTATAGAGGCTAAAAGAGCTGAAATTGCAACAGGCTGCCCAACTACAATGTGCTTTAAGGCTGCTGCATTTTCCAATACGTCTAATAGATTGCTAGCAGGAATTCATGCTTTAGGTGTAAGGCAAACGTGCTCCTTTTCATAGCTTTTTACATTTGTCTCACATTTGTTTATGGGTAAATCTGCCAAACATTGTTACACAGTTGCATGCTCAAATTTAGGAAGGGAGCTTTGTCTTGTGCATCTTCTTCCTGACAGAGTTGGTAGCTTCCTCATGCTAGCAGGTGCATGAAATTTAATTCCAGGGGGAGAATTGTTTTGTCCAGTCTGACTAGTCTGTTAGGAACTGTTAGATCCCACTGACTCTGGAGCTCTGTAATGTCTGTATTATGCAATATATGCTTTCCAGCCAATACATGCTTTCCAGCAAGGCCTCTACGGTTGCTTGGAAGTGACACAAAGACAGAAACACCACCACTTCCTTTAGTAACTTTTTCCAGTGGTTAGTCAGCCTCACTGTTGCAAATTTGTGCTTTATTCCTAATTAGAACTTGTCTGGCATCAATTTCCAGGCAGTGGTGATGCTCAGCTCAGAGGTGGATGCCTCTTAGGTCTCTCACTCTTTCTGTCACATAATTGATTTTTCATAAATATCATAAAGTAAGGCTGAAATTAGCGCAGCAAAGCAATAAGAGACATGTTAGATCAAGAAATCTTCCTGCATGATATGAAGGTAATTTTTTATCCTATTTATTCTCATATTCTATTGAGCTTTGCATCAAGTTAGTGGAGACTCTTTAACCGTGACTTCCTCTGAGGCAGCACATTGTTGATGCTAATACTGAGAAAATGTATTAATCATTTGGCCTCTGGCACTCTCTGCTTTCGGTCTCTCCCATTTCTCTACAGGATGGCAATCGACATGCAATTTCTCTGTATCACTGATGGCTCAGACATGCATAATCCAGATCTGTTCCACAAATGTGGGCTTGTGGAACCGGTGCCTCTGGGTTGCTTTGGGCTCCTCTGCATGTAGGTACACATCTCTTGTATGTGTAATCTCATTGTACAGGCATAGGGATGCATATGCAGATGCTCTCAGGCACTCCATCTCGTTTAGATAATAGCATTAGCTGATAGCAGTTGATTTACAAGGTCTCTTGATGTTTTCATTAAGTGGATCATTTATGCACTTTATTTATTTTTAAATGTTTGCAGTTTAGGTCTAGTTGCAGCTCTTCCCATATGGAGCTGGATGAATTTTTATAGTTCAGAATCCAAGGTTCATCAGTTCGGACAGTAATTTGATAATTAATGGTGCTCAATGCCTTCCTGTACACCTGAAAAATCCAAACTGACTGAAAGGCTCTAAAGGCTTTTCCTGGAGAGAGGCCAGTGGGGCTGTAAATTTGATCATGACAGATTTCCTGGTCCAGGATGCAGTTTATAGTCAGAAGGATCTATTGATAGCACACCAGAATAAGGAAGCACCAGAAAGTCAGATTTTGTGCATCCTTCATATTCTAGCATTGGTTCTTCCAGCTCTCCTACACCTAATGTATGTATTTCAGCAATCTCAGTGTGGAGTCTATTTCCTTCAGCTATTGGATCTGTTCCACTTGGTTTAAATAAAGGTCCTAACTCTGGAAGTGTTGGCATGTCAGAAATTTCTTTAATTCTGAATCAGAAGAGAGCATATTTCAATGTTTCTGCAGATCAGAATTAAAGAAAAATCCTGTTTTGGAAAATTTCAGGAGAAGCAGATTTACAATGTATTAAAACATATATTTTTTCTCTTTTTTAGATTCTTTCTATTATTAGCACTTTCTATTAATAGCACTTGCTTTTAATTATCAGAGATAATTACTGATACAGATTACTAGAGGGCATAGCAGCCTATTACTGTTGCACGTAGCACTGCAATCCTGCCTGCTTTCCCCTTGACTGCACAATGAATTAAACTTTTAAGGATGACCATTACAAATACAAGAACATCAGCAGAAAAAATATGTTGTGTGTTTTTTGATAATGTTAGCTTTGAAGTAATAGCATAATATAGAGTGAATGGCACACCTTATATCAGCTTTTTTTCTAGTTTGGCACCATAGTATTTTCTGTCCTATGAAAAGATCATGAGTTCCATGTCCATCACCATAATAAGAATAATAAAAAATAATGTGGGATGGGGTGGGTTGGAGTTTTTTCCAAGTCACAAGGGATATGCTAGCAAAAATTCGATTCAAATATCCATTGCAAGAAACTGGGAATGTGAGTGCAACTCTTTTAGTCTTCTCACTTTCCTTTATGTGCCAGAAGATATTGCACTATGTGTGGGTTGATGAAAAACAAAATAGTTTTAGTGACATCTAGGTAGGATGCCAAACCCCAGTGCTGCCTTGGAAGCACAGTTGTGATCAGTGATCACTTGTCCAGTCTCAAAAAAAGCAAAAGAATTCAAAACATTAATAAAAGTATCTGCTTGTCTCTCCTCTGCTAAAAAGCTACTTATTGATTTCTTTCCTCTGCTATTACAGTAGCAAAATTTGAAATGTTTTGAAAACATCCCTTCGAGCCACACAACAATAATTAACAGCGTAGCAAGTGCTGAGCAGCAAGTAGCTGATAATGAGAGAGTCTAATGTCGACTGAATGCAATTAGTCATTGATACTACCCACGGAGCTTTGGGTTCATACTCAGCTGTACAAAGCATTGGTGAGGTCCCCTCTCGATCTTTCACAGTGCATGTATTAAGAGTAACTCTTCACCATAAGCAGAAGAAAGCAGAAGGAATGCTTTGAGACTTGCATTTCTTAGTATGTGTGCTATCACTCTGTTATGCAGTTAGTGGCTGCTATTCTCCAAGGAAGGCAGTATCATACAGGAGCAGCAGCAGTTCATCCTTCTAATCTTTCCAGCAGACAAGACAATGTGCAATATATATGCCATCCCAAATTGGCAAGTAAGTGCCAGTGTAAGATACAGGATACCTTTACACAACTTAAAAACAACTTTTCTGTGTGCTTAGGTTAAGCAATTCAGGGCTGTATGCATAGCAGTGATATTATAATTTGTATAAAACTCATTATTTTCCTTCTCTGTTTTTTCTGCCATCATGCTCCACTTGATCAGTCCACACTAGTGGCTGTTTGGCACTTGACAAGTGACAAGTCTCTTACCCTGAAGTGAGTTCAGAGCAAGTGAAAGGGTACAGGAGTTTGTCATGTTGCAGCATACTTTCAGTCCAAAACTCTTAATGGATGACCCTGAAACTCTTCATGGATGGGTAATGAGGATCTCAATATTTACAACTGTATCTCTGCAAACTCAATTCAAACACAACTTACAGTATTTCTCTCCAAGCAAGGTAACAAAGAAATAGTGACTTTTAAACTGAAGGATGCTAGGTATGCATTCCTAGACCACCCATATCTCCTGTATACAAAAGTCTGCTTTAACTTCAGAACTGAGTGCAAAGATAATAGGTCAAAAAGAGGAGTAATGGTTGTTGACATGTATGGAAGGGTTTTTCAAGACTGATTTTGAAGCTGAGCTCTCAAAACTCTTTTGGTGATGAAGACACAGCTACAGAATCAGAACCCTTTCTTACTGCTGCCTCTACTTCTTTTTTAGAGTTCATCATAAGCCTGTGGAGCATGAACATGAAAAGTTGCCTAAGGTGAAGGCTTAACTGGATTCCATACCTGACCTGATACTGCAGCAAAAAGTGAAAACCTGCACTGAAGTGTGGAGGGCTTTATTTATTAATTTATTGGTTTTGGAGCACATGAAATGAGTGTACTTAAACTGAAAAGGATGTAAATTTCTGAGGTTTAGGCAAAAAGCAGTATTAAACTGAGGGAATGGAAAGGAAAACTCCCATGTGGTCAGAATTCCTCAGTTGCATTCCCTCAAAACTGGAGCATATGATACGAATAGTTGTTTTCAGTAGAATATTATATGATGTGCAACTTTTGTCTAACTTTCTGAGGTAACTCTTACATCCTGAAGCAATTTCATAAGAAAAGTAGAGAAAACAAAGCAAGAAAAAAGATTTACAATATTTCTTTCTAAAGAATGCTTGGTTTTGTTTTGTTTTTTTTATTGTCATTTCTCTTTCAAGCCATTCCTCCATAGTGCTTTGGAGAGTGATAGATAGCCATTGCTCTCCTAATGCCTTGCTTTAAGTGAAATGTGATTCCCTTGTGCCTGATTTTCACAGCTAAATAGAAAAATGCAACTCACTGGAAATTCAATTTTCAGACAAGACATAAAACTTCAGAGCATGGGTGGTAATTACATAGTCTACATAACTTTCCACACAAGTAGAAAGTCCTTATTCCAATTTCTTAATCATCTTGTATTCATGATTTTTCAGTAGTCCTGCATGTTCCAGAATAACATCTTTCTGAATAGAATGGCCTTTTTTTGCAAACATGAAACAAAGGAAATAATTTGTTGAGAAAGTACCATATGACAATAAACAAGCAGAATAAAAAACAACCAGTTGAGAAGACGGAAATTTCAGTCTATTGGAATATTGTTTTCACAGAAAAATAATATTTTGAAAATCCCCTGAGCCCCCATAAATAAATAAATAAGCAGCAAAGCCAGTAGAAGTCAGAATAATTAATCAAGGTGTTTTGAGTAAAGGGAAATTTAATTATGCAGTTTTGGTTTTTTTTCAAGGATGGTATTTGGCATGTGTCATTCTAGTCTAATTAAAGTAGAAGACATCTTTAATGCCAAAGATACCTGTAAGGTGAAAATTTCCTTTTCTTTCCCATCACCTATCATTTTCTGTCTTTAGATATTTTTTTCATGGAATTCAGTGTAGCACTCCTGAAAACAAGAGGGCTATCTAAACATTTTTTCTTCATGCATATCTTCTTGATTTTACTCTTTACTGAACTGAAATCTATTAGTTTTGTCATTGGTATTAGTGGAAACACTAATGAGAGGTTTTTTTTCAGAGCAAATGTCTATCTATCTAACATGAGCATAGGATTAATATTTTCCCTTTTTTTGCCTATCAAAAAGTATAAAAATAGAACTGCTTGTTCAAGACAAGGAGTTGTGAAGTATCAGTGCCATACAAGTTATACAACCTGAGGGTTTTTTTCTGTTTTATCACTTATTATCAGCACTTATTTCACTTGTCCCCATCACAGAGCAAATGCCAGACAAGCATTATAATTCTGCATCTTTTTCTGCTGTACCTAAAACCATTGTCCTCTTACTTCTGTGAGAGTGGCTGCCATGAGTCTGAATAAATGACTCCATATGTGTGTTGTGTTCATGATGGACATTTAGTCTTCCAGGTATAATTTCCTGTAAAGAAAAGTAATTTTATTTCCAGCTGAATAGGCACTCTATCATACTACCCAAATCAAACAAAGTTATTATTTGGCTTTTTGCCAAGTAGTACAGTATAAAAGGTCATATTTTTAATAGCTTTGTGCTCCATGGTAATCAAATTTGTAAGCCTGGAGAAATAAACAACTTGAATATTTCAGAGTTCTCTGTGCACATTTAACCATTGCTGTTCTGTTCATATGGCTCCCTCCTATTAGCTTTGTATGGAAAGGTATAATCTCCTGTTCATACAAGAGCAGGACTAGCTGATTTGAACTATTTGTTGCTAAACTCCAGTTTTGGGGATTAAACCAAAAAGTACTCTTTATCAAAAATTTGCTGACAGGTGAGCAAGGTTTCGTTAGTGTAAACCTGGGTCCATGTAGGCATTAATAACTTGCTTGAATCAACAATAATTACAAAGAGCACCTGCTTTTAAAAGTAATTTTTCTTCCACTTGACTGGGCATCGCATTTGTAGGAAACGGATGCTGATTACACACAAATGAAATTTATAAGGTTTCCTTGTATTTAATTTTTGAAAATAATCATGCCCTGTTGTGCATCAAGAATAATCCAACTCAGTTATTGTTCAGCAACACCTGTATGTCAAAAAAAAAGAGCTGTGAAAGCTGTGAATCCTTGAAAAGTCCAGAGGAAAAGAGAAAATTTTGCATCAGCACTCAGTTACCTATCTTCTTAAGCATTAGATTAACCTGAGGTTTTTGTGATTTTATAATAGCGTTTGTTATGAATTGGCTTAGAGTCAAGGTACAATCTGACTGTGAGAGGAGATGAATTATTAACCTGTAACACACGGGCTGGGAATTGAGGCTGCCAGACAGGACTGTTAGTGGGATGTGTATTGATGGCTTCTTGATGGTGAGCTTTTTGTCTGTCCCAGAATAGCTGAGGCTGGTTGCAATAGCCACACTGCTTTGGTAATGGTACCTTTCTTGGTCAGTCGACCTTTTCCAGCTTCTCTCCTGAATTTTACCTTGCCTTCAGTTTGGTGGTCAGAAGTTGAAGTCTACAACCTTTGGCCACATTTCTTGACCTCTAGAGTAAGGCAAGACTCCAGTCCTAACCATTACTTTAAATAGCATCTCTTGCATTGAATTGCTAAAAATAGTACTAAATACCATTTAGGATTTATTCAGAAAACCTAAGCAATATTGTCATGGAGACAGAAATCTTGCTTACCTGTTACAGATTTCATTGCTACAGTGCACTGCTAGAACTGCAATTTGTGTTTTGCCTATACAGCATTCACTACAAAATTTGAATTCAAATTGCCTAAAAGCGTGAATTTAAACTGCATTGTTAAACTACATGATGTAACTCCCTTATTCAAAGTGAAAGGCCTTCACTGAATTTAGCTTAATTCACTTGGGAAATGTCTATATAGAATTGCAAAGCATTGTAATTGGTCAGCTTTAAAAGCTCCTCCAGTGTTACTTACCTGAGTGTTGCTCAGACTGTTCTCTGTCTAGAACAGGTTCTCTGATAAAAAGCCTTGCTGTGCCAAGCCTGTTCTTTAATGACTTTAGAGAAGCAGCTCCGTGTTTTACCTCTGTTGAACAGTGCTTGCCTCGTGACTGAGATTCATAGTAAAATACTGTAGTACTCAGGACTCACCTCGGAATGGCAGCCATTGCTGTCTGCTCCAGAGTGATCCAGACCCTCTCCTGCAGCTCCTTTCACACGGCAGGAAAGCCAAACCCAGGCAGGAAAGCCAAACCCAGCCGCGCTGGCTGCGCGCTCCGAGCACGAGTCTGAAATGGCCAGGGGGCTCTGCTTTGCATTTTGAGTAACTAGGTCACAGAAGAAGTGGCTTTTGTGAGGAGCCTGCATAACGTAGAAAATCATGATTTGTGGAGAATTAAATGGATGCTCCAATATTTGACAAAGGTTCTTCAGAAGTAGGTTCATCTTTGGTTGTGTATTGAGAAATTAGGAAAAAGCAGTGCAGCTTGATTTTTATTCCTTTTTGTTAGCTCTCCAGTTTGTAACTATCTGTTTTTCCAATCAACACTTTTCTTGTCTACTGAAGCTTCGCAAAAACAATGCTTTTGGTTCAGAGGTGGTTTTCCCTTTCTTTGAAGTTAAATAAATTCTTGTCAGCTTATCCTAAGCTACATTTTAGTTTCAACTAAGTATCCACAAATAACCTGCATCATCACATAGAGAATAGGATTTAACGGAACAGAAATATCAGCATATTCTTGATATTTGAAATAAGGCATCACAAAAATTTAACACATATGAAATGGAGTAATAAACATAAATACATTTAAAGTTCTGTGACTTCTTGTTGTCATGTTCATAATAAGATCACCATAATTTTGGCACTGGCTAGGTATTGAGCTTCGAAAGTTATTCTCCTGAGATGCAGTTACAAATATTTACAAGATAAGAATTTTTTTTGCCTGTAGATAAATTTAAACTGGCACAACTCTGTTCCAACAAGAGATTCTAGATTGAAATCTTTGAAGTGGTTAAGTAGTATTTCTATTAAGGGTAAGTTGCCTTCTGATGCTTTTAACAGAATGAATTAAATCTCTGAGTGAAGATTTTAATTGACAAAAGGCTGATTTTAAATACTTTCTCTGCTTTGTGGGGAAGGCTCCAGGCTGTGACTGCTCTGTGGGCAGCGTGGTTGTGTACAGTCAAACAAACAGCCCGTGACACTGACACATCACTCGTGTGGCAGCTCCATTCTGGATGAGGTGATGGATTGCAGTCCCCTTTCAGGGGATGCTGTGGATAGACATAGTGTGGCTGCAGCCAGGCAATTAAAAAAAAAAGGTAGCTTCACAAATCTCCCCTTTTAAGAAATGTAGGCTGTGACTTACTTGGTTAAACTCTGACATAATGATTAACACTTGATACGTCCATCCCTGGGAGCGAATTTTGTGAAGACAGTGGTGGGATACCTTACATTTTCATATGCTTTGCTGTTTCTCTCCAGAGATGTCTGTGAATCCATTCCTTACTGGCCCATGTACCAAAACATTACATGACTTCACTGCCTTTCCCCCTTTGGCTGCTATTTCTCTTCTCCCTGGACTGGAGATACACACATATCAAACATTGAGGATAAATCCATTTCTAATGTATGTCACACAATTACATTGACAGTTTCTCTGAACAGGAAGAGATGGTGGTGTCAAATGTCAGGCAAACCTGCTCCTGCTCCCCCAAGCACTGGGGGCAGAGGTTACAGCACCAGGCAGCTGTGCAGCTCATTGTTTGCCTGTAAAATCTGATGGACTGCATGATACTGCAAGTGATGTGCATCCAAAACTTAGTGTTACCTTAATTGCATTCATTTGTATGGCTAAAGAAATAAGTTGGTCCCTTAAGACTTCAGGCTGCAGTGTGTAACTTTGGGCAGCCTATAAGGGCACTGGCTCCAGACCAGTCAAAAAATGAGTGTGATATCTGGTGAAGGAACTGTCATACTCTGAATTAAAACATTTCAGTGAACAAAGGAAAATATTAATTGTGCTCTCATCCAAAACCAAAGTCTAATGCTGTTGTGAATGTGCTTCTAATTGTTTGGATCACAAGGTGTTGCTGGTACAACAGCTCTCTGGGAAGGAAGTATTTGTGTTCAAAGGCATCTGAGAAACACAGTCACAAAATGGAAAGGTAGAACAAAGAGATGGGTGGGGAGCAAGGGACAGGGCAAGGTTTCTTTTGCTTGGTTTCCCTTCCTTTTCTCCTTAAACATTTGTGTTGCATCAGGGAGACAGCAAATGGTTAACAGCCAAAGACAAAACCCACTGTGACCGTCAGGTCTCTGTGCAATCATCAGCAGAACTAGCTATTCTAGCCAATTTAATAGCTTGAAAATGAACTCATTAGTGGTCTTTTATCAGTGGAAAAAAGTCTATTAAATCCGGATGTGTGAAGAAGCAGTACGGAGGCTCATTTCCATCCCACTTGTGACCTGAACAAATCAGAGAAATGCTTTTCAAGGAACAGGGTCAGGCTTGACTGCAATAAGATATTTTCTACGCACAGCACCCAACTTGTATCTTTCCTTCAAGTTTCTGATGCAGTTAATTTTAATTTACAGTCTATTTGTCACTCCCCACATCTCTCCCTCTCACCTCCTTCCCAGTACCACTGTCATCCATAAACATGTGGGCTGTTTATACTTTATAAAGAGAAAATGTACTACAGTCTGTTGGATTTTTCGATAAACCTACCCAGTGATGGCCCTCTGACAGCTCTGGACTTCACTTCTCACTGTCTGAGGGAGTAAGTAAAGATTCAGATCCTCATCTGGAAGGTAAAGACTGCAGCAGAAATGCTGATTTAAATCAGTTTGTGATCTTGCCAGAGCTGTGGGCAGAAGTAAAACATAGTCCAATCTTTCTGCCTCTTTGGAGAGCAGAAAACCAAGTGTGAAGTGTATGAGATGCACTTCCCCCAAAAGAGGCAAAAGCACTGTTTCTGTCAGGGTATTGACTTTGTTCTGGAATTGTCTCAACATTATCTGTGACAAGCTTTTCTACAGTTTTTGCTTCTGGCGTGATGCACAACGTTAAGTGGCCTAAGGAACCTGAGACTCAAGTATACACTGTCCTCAGAAGGGAGTATATCCATGGGATAATGATAACAGTCCACAGTGAGTTTTTAGCCTCTTGAGGAGACAAACATTTAAAGTCTGTCATTGACAGAAATATTCAAAAACCATCTCACGTCTTGTCATGAACAAGTTAATTATCTTTATGGGACTAAATCTAAAAACAACTGCTTCAAATACTTGTAAAGGACTGCATTTCCACAAGGAGTGATCCTATTGCTCCTGGAGAGCTGTAGCTTTCCCTGCATATATAGTGGAATAGCACTATCTTCAACACTCTGTGGGAAAGGCTTTTATTTCACTTTTTCCTTGCAACTATTTGGTCAAAAGTTAAACTCATAATGGAATTAATTTATTTTTTTTATTTAATTCCAGACATTTTATGCACATGTATTTAAACTTACATTACTTAATAATATACTAGGATTACTTAATGGCCTCTCATCCTGCCCTGAAACATAACCCTATTATTCCAGTCTTAGCTCTCTTATGAATAGAAAATCCCAGCTATGATAAATTCCTTTAAAATGATGCTGGGATTTTACAGTGAGTCTGTGGGCTAGTTTGAGACCACCAAAGTCATTTACTGCTGTCTGTTAAGCCAAGCATAAATCACATATCTCTGGGGTGGAAATTCGCTTTATTAACCCCCTGGGTCACCCAGCTACCAAGGCAACGGCTCTATGCAATGAGTAACTCCATAACTAAAGCATCAGCCACGTGAAACCCAGATCCCTTGATTAGAACAGGGGCTGGTAAACCTCAAACCGGGCACATAAATACTTTCCAGAAGTTTGTTTAGCTCTAAGTAGAAGCTGTTCTCCTTCACTTGGTTTGAAAGGAACAAAATTGAAAATTGTTTCCCAGCCTGCTTTGCCAGCCCAGAGCCTGCCTGATAACTTGATTCACATCTCAGCCTCACAGCACTCTGCAACAATTCTCCTGTCATTGCCTTGTGTGCTCCTTCTTGCATGCCCTGGTCCTGGGGGATGCCCAGCAGTCCAGGATATCTGGCTGTGTTATTAGCTTGTCTTGTAGATGCTGAAAGAGAGCCTCTCCTGCTTTTTTCTGTGTTTCAGAAGATGAGACATAGGGGATGCTTTATCCCATGCAGTCCAAACTTAAATAAATTTGGAATTAAGACTAAGTGTTTATTTAATGTTTATTAATGTTCTAAGGAAAGCAAAAAATCTTTACCTAGGAAAAATGATCCACCCTGTTAGGACTCCTTAAGTCTGGTTTAATTGCTAGATCTCTCTCAAAGGCATAAAAAAGGTCATAGAATTACAAGAATATGGTAGCCAGGAAAATTTGGTTGAAGAGATAACTTCCTGTCTGATTTAAGGTGTTAAGATTTGTGTCCTTGTGCAGCAGTAGATGTCCTGCAACACAGGCAGAGTGCCCTTGGACAGGTACCATTATTACAGAGCATTGCTCAATCTGCTTTCTCACTGAAGCTTTTGACATGCTGTAAATTTGTTTGCAAAATTCCACTGTGCCTTACTTAGCACATCTATAGACCGGCAGACATGTGCATTTGTTGCTGAGAAGTAATTTTATGTTGTCTGTACCCCCATTTTTATGTTTCAAAGTCTTTCTCCACACATCACTGGGAATGTTAAGCTCTCACAAAGCAAGGGGAGAGAGCCATTTAAATAACATGCATACAGATAACATGCTGGCTTTTATTCTTTGTTCTCACAAAGTATGTACTGTACAAGAAAGGAACATGGTCACCTATCCCCTTACTGGAGAAACTGTCATTTCTAATTCATTTACACAGGATGCTTAAGATGCCTTGAGCAAACTAGAATAGCTTTAAAGGAAAATTAATCTAGTTTGACTGGAGAAAACTGGTAATTTTTCTGGAAGTGTAACACATTTGTTAAAGAAAGAGGTTGTGCTACTTTGTGCAGGATCTCTTTTTTTTGCTTGCCCCTCCCCATGGTGCATGATTGACAGCACAGGCAGCACCAAGCACCAAGGAGAGAAAACACAGTACTAACATTTTTCTTCTGATATGTACTGCTCTCTATCAGTGTGATGGCAATGTTCATGTGCTGTTCCTCAAAAAAACAGTTAAGATTAATTAATGGCTAATGTATCAAAGTAGCAACCCTTCTTTATGTGAATTAATACTTTCAAGAATACTACAATTGTCTTTTTAATGGGTGTATGATGGTTTTAATGATGTTGTATAATGGCAATATCACTATCTGTAGAGTATTTTTATCACAGAATCATAGAATGGTTTGGATTGGAAGAGACCTCAAAAATCACCCAGTTCCAAGCTCCTTGCCATGGGCAGGGACACATTCCACTAGAGCAGGATAATTTTTAAGGGCACAAAGTGTTTTTAAGGGCTGATTTCTGTCCTTTGTATTCATGGACTTGATTATCTTAAAGGTCTCTTCCAACCTTAATGAATCTGTGTTTCTATGGAAAATATTTCGACTTCTCTCCTGAAAATTTATTTCAGGGAAAAGTTAGGAACACACTCAATTTTGAAATTTCAAATGTGCCTAAAAAACACAACCAACCAAACAACCAAATCCAAGATGTATGATTGGGGATTTTTTGAAAAAAAGAGAACTAAAAGCTCACATGATTTCTCATGGAGAAACCTTGAGATATTACACTGGTTGCAAATAAAGCTTTTTAGAAATAAGGTGAACAGGCTTCAGTTTTTATTTATGGACTACAAAAATATATTCTACAATTTTGTCCTGGGTCAATGAAGAAATATTATTTGGGAAATATTAAGGTAAAAGCAGTTTGGGGAAAAAAAAAGAGAGTATTTATCCATATACATAATTTTTTTTTAAATCTGTACTTTGTAGATATAGCATCTCTTAAGTTTATTTATACCTCTGCAAATCACCCTGCCACAGAACATGTTGTGGATATTCAGAGCTAGGCATTGCTGCATAGCTGAGATATTTATTCTGGTACCTCACCCTGAAAATACATTAAGTGAACCCTCACAGAGTCCATGCCACTACTTATCCCTGCAATGTCTCCTGTGCAAACACAAGTGGTCTGTGTATGCTAAAATAGCTGCACTGTTACACTGACTGCACAGCACCTGTTGTGCAGGTTGGTGTGTGTTACATAGCAGTAACATGAAAATGGATATTTTCTAGGCACCAGTCTTTCTGGATTCTGATTTGAATTCTCTAAGATAACCATATTTATGCATCACAGTTTTTAGAGCATGAGGTCATAGGCTGGCATGGTCATCCAGAAGGTCACCTCCTTATATTCAGGTTACTGATGTTGTATACAACCTAGCACTATTTTAAAGTGGTATTGTTAGGTGTGTCTATATTTTATTGTTTTATTAGAATCTCATTATTAGAGTAGTGCATTAGATTAAATTACCTTTTCTCTGTTCCCTGTTCTGCTGACCAGCTGCACCTGAACTGCAGTTCAGGACATGTTTAAAAAAATGTACCTTTTGTTCTGCTGTGATGGGTAGTGAGTAAAAAGAATTAGTCTGTCTGATGAGATGGGACTGAACTGTTGCAAAAATCCCCAAACAATGGTGAATTCTACCTCCTTAAAAAAAAAAAAAGTGCATCTCATTAGTCCTCTGCTGTCATTTCCTTCACATTATCAGCTTTAGAGAACTCCTTTGAAGTGTCATATAGCTGGTTTTAAAATAGGAAGAAATTATCTTGGAACTTTTGAAGAATATTGGCATTTTTCCTTTAACAAATTAGAAGCTGAAAGAAGACAATAGAAAAAAAAAACGTGTCTTGTCTCGCCTCCCTGCTCCATCAGAACGCTGTCCTTTAGGAAAGATCTCTCAGGCATACACTGTGTCCTGACTGTTATGGCTTATACCTTAGAGAAACACCTATGAAAAACTGAGAAAAGCAATGTTGTTCCACCAGCCTGCAGACTACTGTAAGTATTTATATGGCCATGTAAAGATTCCTAAATAAATTACAATGATACTGGAAAGATGACAGTAGTATCTGATAATGACTTATATTTCTGAGACCCCAATGTCAAAATTTTCTTGTTCAGACAGATGAATTTCATGCAACTGTTAGAGACAGACAGAGAAGATATAGTAACTGTAACTCTTGTGTTGCTCCTGTCTAATAAGACTGAGCTTTGGCAAAGTGATTGCATGATTATTTTGATTTAAAGGAAAGAAAGGTCGTATTTTTCCTGAATAGAATTGTGTCTGTGGAGGGACATATTATGTAATGCTGCCTGCATTTAAGGACCAAAATGATCTTAAGATAGTACTGATTTAATCTGATGAATAGATTCTCTGTTGCAGCAATTATTAATTGGAGTTATCACTACAGCACTGAACATTCTCCTTATTCCTGAGAATTGTTTTGGCATAATTGGTTCACTCTGACTTCAGCCTACCTTTGTATAGTCACTGTGAGCACTGGGCAGCTGAGTCTGAGAGGTGAGGGGTGAGAGATGCTCACAAAACATGTATCCTGGTACCAGAGGAATGCACAAAGCACAAACATTAAAACATATGTGCGAGTGACAGGAAATTGCTCAGGCATGTTTGAGCTGCATCTTTCACCATCAGAGTCCAGCTGGTAAAAAACACACCAGGGAGGACCCATCTCAGAGCTGCTGCTGCTGCTGCTGGCCCTGAACAGGGGCAAGCGCAGCACAGCTTTGGGGGAACTCAGCAGCACCTGGAGCAGCACTGTAACTGAGGCTCCAAGGTTGCTCTCTCCAAAATTGCTTTTCCCATACTGGAGTGTCAGCTCTAGTCATGTCAGCTTCCAGCTGACTAAAAGTCAGTCAAGTATTCACCTGTTCATTCCTGTTGTGCTTTATGTTTCCATTCTGTGTTTCCCACCAGACAATGTGATGAATCTCTCTAGAGGACTTATATAAATAAGTTCTTCCCCATAATTGGAATCCCACCACCAGTTTGTAGTGTGCAAGAACAGACAAAGCATGCTTCACTTTCTATCAGGCCTTTGTTCCATTTATTCTCTTTGCTTTCCTTCTCAGTTAACTTTTAACAAGTGTGAACTCTTTTGAACAAGCCCCTGTTCGTTCATTTTAGTACTTCCATTTATCTCCTGATGCTCACTGTGGACAGGAAGCCTAAAGATATTTCATTAATGAAGCATGTGAAAATTAACCGGGTGGACAGAGAAAGTTATTAATTAATTTTCATGTTTCTTGGGTATCATGGTTGTGCAAAAGAGGCAGATTAAGAGCTCATTTTAAACTTATACCAAATGCTAACTGAATGAACCTGGAAGTCAAAGTACTTATCAGCCTCTGTAGCACACACAGCTCACACCTGTCTGCTGGAAATTGAGAGCAACATAAAAATCAGGGTTTTGGCTCACCAAGCACAAGCTACAAATGCTCATCTGAATGGGGAATACTTGCAATAGAAAAAGAGTGTCTGTAACCTCAGATACACAACTGTTAGCAAGCAGCTTGTCATAGTAACATTTGAACTGATCTTTTGATATACACAGCACAGAAGAAAACTCCAGTAATACTCCTTTGTAGTATAAAAGGGGACATAGACATGAGAAATATTGGTCTTGTCAATGAAAAGAGACTGAGATTTGTGAGTATTCTATACTCACAAATACATGCTGTTTTTTATACATTATACATACTGTTTTTACTGTGAAAAAACAGGAGTGGCTGCGTGGCTCCCAGCAGAGGTGTGTGGAGCTCAGTCCTGTGTCTTTGGCAATGGGCATGAGGGCAGAGCACTGCTGCTCTGAACAGTCTCTAATCAGCCACTCACCCACAGCTGAAGCATTTCTTGAGCTCCACATAGTGGGAAAAAAGAGGTGTTGGGTAAATTACTTGATTAGTGTACAGAAATTGTCCAGCTGAAGACTTATTTTGTATGATAGCATAAAACCAGAGTCCATCGATTTCAGAGCACTTTGAGTTTACTGTATATGATCTTTTCCACAGCTTCTCTTTCTACAGCTGCCTTGGTGTAGTTTCCCAGGTTTCACCTGATTTATGTGCCCATTCCTGTAAGTGCTAAATGTCCTTCAGTCATTGTTAATTGAGTCTGAGCCAAAGTCACCCGCCACCAGAAGTATTTAGCTGCTAATCTCAGTCCCTGTGATCACTGGTTTTTTTATTATTCACTGTAAGTTTCATTCCTTTGCCTGGATTCAGTTTCAGAAAACTTCCTGTTCTGTTCCTCCCATCCTACCTCCTGAGAGACAAAAAGTGTCCCAGCACCTCATTCCTCTACATTATACATTACTTTTAGAGCACTGATCAGACCTGCAGATGTTCCCTTACCTAGAAAGCTGATCCTATTTAAAAATCTTTCTGGATACTGTTTTCTACCTCTTAAATGTAGGTAATATTCCATTTTCAGTTGGTATCTACTAGTGTATTTTATTTTCCTTAAACAAATGCTTCAGTACAGGTCTCTATTCCCTTCTTACTATGGGCTACCATTTATTGAGCTTAAATAAGCTTAGATGCTGAGATAGATGATAGATAGATAGATAGATAGATAGATAGATAGATAGATTCTGCTTCCTACATTTAATATAATATGTTGCCATGGAGATAAGTTCTTCTCTTATCTGACAAGTAACACATAAGCCAAAGAAGGTATTGCCAAAATAGTTCAGGGATTGGAACTGTGATATTAAAAAAAATTTTGCCACTGAGCTAAATTATTTATTTTGTTACTCTTTTTGCTGTTCTATTTTATCTCTTCTCTCCTGGACCAGCTTTAACATCTCCATTCCTACTAACAGGACTGACAGGCATGTCCTCTTGACATCTTTCACAGTTTTGCTCCATGAGCTGGATTTTATGTTACAGAGCAATGGAACTGGCATTTGTCTCCCTTGTCTTGCTCTCTGCTCCCTCATCATCAAAATCTGAAAGACTTTGCTTCATCAAAGATCCATCAGTTGAGGTTTTTTTGATCCTCCATCTAGTATTTCACGGCAGATATTGCAGCAGTGTGGGAAATGTACCAGTTGGGATAACTGACAGCTCCTCTCCTTCTGTGCTTTACAGACTCATCATTTTAGTTTGTCCTTGGTACTTCTCCAGAACTCTTTGCCATCGTGTGAGTAACTCTACTGGATTAGCAATTTAGGGTTCTGTTCTTGGGGTTTTCTGATTTAGTTGGTTAGATGCACTGAATAATCCATTTAAAATACCCACGTGTCAGGGCAGAGCCAGACAATTTCTGCCCTGTGTGTGCTCAGACACACACTGAAACACCAGAATAAAAATGTATCCCTTACCTTATTAATGCCCTAGTGAGCCCTGCCATTTAAACCCCTGACAGGGCAGTGAGGGCTGTGCACTCAGGAGGAACAGAGCAGGGTCATCTGTGCACTGGAAATGGCACAAAGAGCAGGAGTAGTGCATGGAGCTTTCCCAGAGAAAGAACAGAAGAACTGTGCTGACCCTGAAAGCTTTCCACTGAACCTCATACTGAGAGAGACATTTTCTGAGATTATAATTAATTCATTTTTACTTTGCAAAGGGCTCCTATTAAGAGGGCTGTGCCTTACTAACCAATCACTACCATCTTTGGTGTATGCATCTCAGCACAATTTGTTTCCAAAAAGAACTGACTGGCTTTCATGTCTGTGGTGTAAATGACAACAGTCTTAAGAAAAATTCTGGCTGACAGGGAAGGACATGGTAGAGTTTTCATAGCAAATCACAATGAAGCAGTAGTTTGGGAAACCTGAAATCCCCTCCTGCCCTGCTAGGAAAACCCATTGCTTTCTTTATTGCATATTAATTTAAATTTGGAAGGCAAACAGTTATGAGTTACAGTTAAGAGGTGCTCCTTTAAGTATAAAGGCATATTTTTAAAATTCATCAGAAATGTTGTGCTAACAGCATTTAAATTTATAGAAAATTTGCAAACTCCATTTTTGGGGGCATTTGCTCAAAGATTGAGTACTCCCCAGTCATATTATTTTAATTAGCAGGATAATTTTTCACCTCACAAAATGTTATCTTTTTCTCTATCTTGATGGTCTAAGAAATATGGGAAAGTCGTAGCCAAATTGGTCCCCCTATTATTCTGATCTCCAACCAAAATTACTCTAATTTAACCAAATAATATTATTTCATTATTAAGTACTCCTTTGAAATGTGTCTGATTTTTAAAAAATCTAGGTGTGTCTCAGGAAATCCAAATTCAAAGTAGGAAAAATGCAGCTAAGTAGTCAGTGGAGTTTGGAATTTCATGTAGGTATCAGCAAAAGCATTTTTGGTGCTCTCCAAAGCTGAGAATTCAGGAGCAAGTAGGCAAGATCAATAGGATGAGTATATATCATGTAGGTGAGAAAGAAGAACATTTCTGATATTTACATTTAATATTTCTGGATATTTTTTGTTTAAAATTAATTAGTCACATCAAAACATTGTGGTCCACACTAACAGCTGTTCTTGTAAGCCTTCCTTCAGTTTTTGATATTCAAAACTTTGATTGATATTTGGCTTCACACTAGAGGTGTTAAGATTCTTGTCTTTATATTTCTTTGCCATAATTTGGAGGAGATTTGGGGAATATCCAGTGCGACTGAACTTAGCTTCTAAAAATAATTTGATTACTTCAGGATTTCTTGGTAATGTTTCACATCAGAATTTTTAAAATAATGGCCTAACATATGTGTGGAAAATATTCTCAACTTTCTTCATTGAGCAATGTTAATATGCCAGAATAAATCATACTTAACCATTCCCAAATAAAAAAGTCAAGTTAGTCAACTGAAGTAACTACCTTAATGATGAAGCTGCATCTGACTACGATAGAGGGTTCTCACTCTACCATTCTTCTGCATATATTAGAAAATTATTATATTAGGGTATTGTATTAGGAAAATTTTAAAAGATGTGGTTGAAACAAGCCTCATGAGGCCTTCAGTCCAACCCACAGTCAAAACAAGCTTGTGGCCAGCACAGGACTAGGCCAGCATGGATGTGTAGCCAAGGGTGTTATCATCACAGCCTTGGCCTATTTTCCTGTCATGGAGAATTTGGCTCTGTCACCTTTGTAAATCCATTCGTAGTCACGGGATGCTTCAGGATCACCCCTGAGCCTTCCCTTTCCCAGACCAAGCAACCTGAGGTGTCAGTGTCCCACGCGCTGGTCCTGGACCCTCTGTGTAGCCTTGGGCTGGGCTCTCTCCAGGATCACTCCTGAGCAGGGACACACAAACCTGGGCACAGTGTTCCATTGTTAAGCTTCACCAGCACCAGGTGGAGGTGGGCAGAAACAACTGATCCTGGCCAAGACTCCCCAGTTCCCTGAGTACAAAAACTTACTCAGGAAGCCTTGAGCACATTTTGCTTTGTTGGCAAATTATTTGCAAATCAATATCCATCACTGTCCCAGGTCCTCTCCAGCAGGGCTGTTACCCAGCCAGTCCCCTCCCAGTGGTTAATTCTGCCTTGTACAGAGCATTTCACTTACTGAACCCTATGACATTTCCAGGTTTCCCAAAGTCTGGTTTCTTCAACCTTTATCTGCTGGAGGAAAAGTCAGTCACCCTAATCTACAATCATTTGGAAGGGTGCAATTCTGTCTGTGTTCTAGAGGAAAATATCAGGCAATCTAAGCCCCACAGCAGTCTCTGGTATATTTTTGACAAAGAAGATGCTGTCATCCAGTCTTCATGATGTAGCACATAGCTTGATTTCTTTTTGCAGAAAGCATAATGAAAAAAACATACAAATGACATATTCCTTGGATCATCTTACAGTAGGGCAGAATTGTTCTTTGTATAAGTCTTCTGAATTTGGACATTATTTTCCTCCTTATTTGCATGAGTAGATAATCTATTCTTTCACAGTTTAACAATAGCAATCAATATTATTTAAAAGGTTTCATTTTTTGTATCAAGAAGTCGTGACTTTGAGAGAGCAGGATTGATTTTTTAGAGCCTTGCTAGCTAATAAGTATCATAATTTTCTTCTATTTTAAAGAAATTCCTTTCCCGTCCATCTAGGTACCAAAAAGCTTCAGTGAAACATTATTAGTGTTTAAGAGGAAGCACTGGGCATTTATCAAGAGCTTTACTGCTAGCAAACTGCAGGGTTTTACTTCAAATTTCTGCAGACTGTGTATTTTAGTATTCACCCAGTGCTAACAAAGTGATCTGGCAACTCATTATCTGAATAACTTCATGTCAACTCCGGTGCATATTCAGTGAATATTCAGTATATTTGTTCTGAAGTGCCATGATTCAGAAAGGGATGTACACAGACCAGACTGGAGCAAACACATGGCTCTAGGGGGACACCATGCATGTGCTTCCCCCTGTGCTTACAGTCAGCAGACTTCAGTCATGGCAAGATTCAAGCTCATATTTTCTTTGTAATTTATAAAGAAACAAAGGGCTTGCATAATCAGAGTTCTCCTCAGGAATGCAGGTGGAGTTCAGCTTCTCTTCAGGGCATGGATGTGCAGATCCAGGCTTGGACAAGAAGTGGCAGCTTGCCCAGGTGCCCATTGTTAGTCACAGGAGAACTGAGATGCTCTCTGGGGTTACCATTTTCCCAGTAATATCCCAGGGGAAACTACATCTTCCTCAGTTAATGAGAACAAATGAAGTTACCCAATCTTTTCTGGATTTCTCTTTCTCTCATTCTCTCTTTTTCTCTCTCTCTTACACACACATGCTCATCACTTTCTGGGAGCAAAGCAGGCATGCTTGACATTTTACCAGTAGGAAAGAGGGCAAAAATCACCTTTGACTAAAATAATTTTTTAGGTAGGTTTTAATGTGAAGTGTTGAATGCTTGCATGTCAGATGATGGTCTTTTCCTAAGGATTGTGGAGTGAGAACACAATGCTGAAGGGCCTGCACAGTCACGTAGCATTTCTTCTTTTCTCTTTTACTGCTTGCTGATGACAGCAAAGGGATGGACTGACTTGGTGCTTTCACCAATACCATAGCCACGAGCCAGGTTTACTTTTAGATCGTTAAATCTGCTGGCAGGTTGCATATGTGGAGGGAGTCTCTTGGAGAGTGAGCAGGTGGACTTGTCCATTGTTGTTTAAAGTTGGCTCAAGTCCTTTTGCAGAACCATTGCCATGATGTTATCCTGGGTAACTTGGTAGCTTGAGGGCTGGACAGTCAGTGCATGTGATCCCTCCCAGGATTTATTTTCAGACTCTTTGCTGGTTTATATCCACCTGCTTCCTTTTGGAAATGTGGTCAGACTGTAGGACTAGAGCCATCACCACTCTGTCAGTGATGAATTACCAGTGTGCCTGTCGTTCTCCCTGATCGTGCTGTGAATGCTTTATGCTGCCTTTAGAAGATGTTCTTTGATGCAAAACTTGAAAACTAGTTAGGATAAAATTCTCATCTAAGACAGTTTAGTAAACATCTCTATTCCCAGCCTCAGGATTCAATCAAAGTGTGGATTCTTCTGTTTTTAACACACAGTGCTGGAAAGCCTGGAACACTTCCCTTCCACTAAGTCTGAATATTCTTCATTAAATATCAAAATATCAGGAGAGACAAGTTACTGTGAAAAGGTTTTCATCAGAAATGTTTGTCCTCGAGCTGTCCAGAGTAAGGCTAAGGTGTCCAGTGAGCTGCCAAAAGCTTTGATTTGAGTGCTTGGCTTTGTTTTGGGCAGTCCTGCTGCCTGCTGCTGGCATGATTTTAGATTTTCAGAATTATTTTAGAAATTACTGGCAAGATCAATCAACACTGGAAGAAAAAAACACCATAATTTTGCTGTACATTCTCAGTGCCTCAGTGTCCTTCAGGCTCTCATAAACCACTTTATCCAAATAACCCATCTTTGTCCAGAGTCTGCTGAACAGTAGAAGAATATTATATATCCCTCACCATATCTTTGAAACCTTTTCCTTCATCAGCATCAAAGGAATCTTTCTGTGCATTTGATTCAGAGCAAAAGATTTCTTAGTCACCTTTCTTTCTATTTATGTAGGTTTTATTTTAACACTTGAACAGCTATCTTATTTACAGAACACTAATATAATTAGAACACTAATATTAATCTTATGCTTAATTTTATTAACCCTCTTTTATCTAACAGTGTTTTCTCATTTCTCTCTGTTTAAAAATAATGATGATAAGCATTTTCTCTGCTGTCTTAGGTGCAGCACTTATAAGAAATGTTTTCACACAGATCACAGATTCATAGAACAGTTTGGTTTGGAAGGAGCCATAAAGACCATCTAGTTCCAACTCCCCTGCAATGAACAGAGGCATCTTCAACAAGACCAGGTTGCTCAGTGCCCCATCCTGCCTGACTGTGGACACCTCCAGGGATGAGGCACCCACACACCACCTCTCAGGGCAACCTGCTTCAGTTTCACCACTCCCATCATATTTTTTTTTCCTTATATCTAGTCCAAATTGACATTCTTTTAGTTTGAAAACAGTAGCCCTTGTGCTGTCATGTTCCTCATGAAGTCTGGCAAAGCAACTGCAATTCCTAGAATATAAATGTTTGAGGAATTTTATATGTTTGGTAAACAGCTAAAAAAAAAAAAAAAAAGAAGAAGTGAATGTTAGCTCTGATAAAAGGACCAATAAAGAGTTCTGGGTGGCCAAGCAGTGCAGGCAGATTCACCTCCATGCAGATCTGCAGGGATTACTCCTGTGGGGGTGATCTCCACAGGCAGCTTCTTCTGTAGTCAAAGTGCCAGCTCATATTGCTTGTGGCACTGCTTTGTTAAGAGAGAATTTTTTAAAAATGGTGAGTCGAACTCAAAAAGGACTCCTGAATTTTTAGGGTAGTTGAGTTGCAGGAGAGTGTAGCTCCTTTGGAAGCTGTGAGGCTTGGCTCTTGTGTGCAGGAGGAGGAACAGAGCTGAGGTTATCAGAACTCTCTTTGCCAGCTGCAGCCATCCATTCTGTAATTTTAGCTACCAAGAGGCAAGCAAGCTTGGTCTCTCTCTTACTACTTTCAGATCATTGTAGTTCTGTTGACTTTCCTTTCAAGTAGTGTGAAAGAAAAATTGCCGTATTAATAAGGAAATACTTTATTCTTTGTAATCACACAAAGAATAACAATATTTTAGAGTGACAGGGTAAGACAAAGAGGAGTAGTGTAGCTGAAAGTCAGACTTGAACATTTAGTAGAAAAATGAGTTTTGGGATGCATAGAATTTCTGTCTAGGCAAGTTCAAACTAATTTTATGAATCGCTCACCCAGCTCAACTTCCTTTTTCTATCTCATTTTCCTTTTACAAGCTGAAAACAAATATAGAAAACATCAGTAGACCTTGAAAAACACATTAAGATTGAGCACAGGGCTCTTTCTTTTTTTCAATATATCTCAGCTAAATTGAAACACCACTATATTTTTAAGATGACAGCTTTCAAGAAAATATGATATCAAGTTTAACTTTAAAAAAAGACTGTGTTTAGTTCAGGAATTACATTCAATTAGGAATTAATGTAATGATATGCTCTAGAATATGTTGCAAACAACTATTAAAAGACACCTACAAAAATGGAATGCAGCACACCAAACTGTTTAAAGCTCTGCATGTGTGTTGCTTTGTCTTTACAGGTTGTTAATTTTTAAGTTATAAACCAGAAAGAACCTACAGTCAAAGGCATTCAGAATGATGTTAGATTGAAGCGTATGCTGTTGGATGAGTACTTCCTCTTTTTTATTACTTTTGGGTATGAATTGACATTTCCATCCCCAAGAACAGAAGTTTCAGACAAATTCCATAGTCCTTAGCATTAGCCAAGAAGCTCTCTGCCAGCACTTCAGATATGACATGGCCTTTTGTATAGGAGGATCTGAGTTAGAAAAGTAGATATAATTAATTGGCCCCAAAATTCAGAGGTGGGGGTAGCTGGCAGTTTGGTCAGACCTACTGATACCTCATCACATGATTGTGATAACTTGTGAACCTCTGTGGTGCTTAGAAATGAAGACAAAGTTCACCTTCTTAAATGAGAAACACATATTTCCCCCGAGCTTGTCCAGTTTTTGGGCAGGGTCTGAAAATGCCTGTCCTGCCTAAGGCACAAAGCACTCTGTTTCTATGGACTGTCAGCACAAAATCCTCATCTTTATGTCCTTTATGTCCCTGCTTATGCTGTCTGCAGGACATAGGAAAAGCAAGTTTTCCAAAACTCACCTTGTGCAATGCTTCTTCCATTTAGTTCTGATCTTCACATGAAAATCCCTCTTTTTTCTGAACGCCATAAAACTTGAAGAATTGCTTAGGTTGATCTTCTTCTTTCCAAAAAAGGCTGAAATCCAGCCTTTTTTCCTATCTGAATGAGGGCTTAGGACATTCACTCTTAACTGAAAATTGTTTGCTAGTTACTGTTTTAACCAGATAGAAACATAAGTTCCAGCCATAAATTCTTGCAGAGTGTTGCTAGAAGTTACTGTCTAAGCATAAGCCATCACAATTTCATTTCACTTCCAGGAACTTTTACATTTGCTCTTTCCAAAGCAATTCAGTGAAAAATGTGACAGTATCATAAGTACTGAGAGGCAGAGATCTGATAATTCAAGATGCAAATTGTTTCTGCTAAAATTTACTAAAGTATGGCTTTGATTGATGCCATGACTGAAAACTGCCATGACTGATGGCATTTTGATGGTGTCTGTGAAATGGAACGACCTAAGGCTTCATATCATCCATCATGTGCAGATGCTTACTTTACTGCAAGGGTTCCCCCTCCTAAAAAGTGGTTTGCCTGGAGGGGTTAGAGCTGGAGCACCTGCATTCTCCATGACATCCTGACTCATAGGTAACTGGAGAAAATCAGCACTGCCAGGTCTGATGCTCTACAGAAGTTTTAAGTTTATTTTAGAATTTATCAAGAGAAATAAAATGTTGACACACAGGCGTTGCACACAGGTCCCCTCTTTTCTCAAAAATCTGCACCAGTGGAGATCACTCTGGTTATTTAGAATTTACATGTGGTTTGATCATGTCAGGATTGTTTTCTGGACTCAGTGTTGATATTAGGTTTTGGACCTAAAAATTAGAAGTTTCTTTTCTCCAACTGAAGTTCTCCCCTAATTAGAGTATTTCTTTCACTGAGGAGTAAGGTGCTGTTAAGGAAACATCAGTGATGCTCCACTAGGGACTTTGCTGCTCATATTGATACACATGTAAGAGCTTAGATGACTATGCTGATAGCCACAAGATAAGCAGGTAATATGAGAGTGCATAGATAAGGAGTGTATTATTCTGCTATATTGTGTGTGTGATAAGTTGTGCAGTGCTATTTAATTCATACTTATTATGGACATGATTGATAGATTCTGTTTATAAATAGCCAAGTACACTGACACAGCCGGTTTTAGGTTAAGAAAAAAAAAAAAGCCAAGGGATTGTTTGGCACCCTGCAGGCCTTTTCAGTCCATCAGGACCACTTTCCTGACCAGATTATGTGTGGTGCCTGACCATATGCCCAGTTTACCTGGTAGGAGGGAGAACTCTCCTCTGAAGGTGTGAAGGGTGACCAAAGGGGTAACAGCTGCAGAGTGGAGGAGTTGCTCTTATTTTAAAGTAGAGACTAAGCTAAGACCTTTGCCCTTAGTTTGGGACATGTGGTGGCAGCTGTGAGAGGCAGGAACTTAGGTTTGAGTGTGATGGGCACGTGATGAGGGATGGGAGTGGGAAGAAACAGGGACCCAAGTCTTAGATTAAGCACTCAAGCACATTCCAAAGGGATATAAGTTGGGATAGAGGAGAGGAGACTTAACAGCATGAAACGAGAAGACAAATTTGCATTTCTAGGACCCGGCTAGGTCCAAAATGTCTAAAGCCTAGCCTAAAAGCAATTTTCAAATGTTATCTTATTTTTAAAAATATGTGTGCTATTCAAGTTCAATAATACTAGATGTCACCTGGGGGAAAGTTAAGATCACATGTTAAATTTTCATGCTGTCATAACTTGACTGTTATTCAAGAAATATTTTTACCAAGGGGATTTGTATTTGCCTGAGTGACTTGACATGGCAGGTGACTGAAGGTACTTCAGTCACATCCTTTTCTCTAAAACTGGCTTGATGCAAGTTGCTCACTCTTTTATATGCCATGTATACTTAAGAAAAAATATTACTCCTCAATAAACATATCCACTCTTGCTAAAAATAACTTTTAAAAGAACAGTGTTGTATAAACTCAACAAGCACAACATCTCACTTGATCAGAACATGTTTCTGCTTCATGCTCTCAAAGCAAACATCTGATCAGGGCCCACCCCTCATACTCTCCTTGTGGTGTTGGCCCATTCTCCATTCAGAGCCACCTTTTGCCCAGCACAGTTAGATGACACTGTCCATGTAGCCCTGTAACAGGTATGGCTAAAACAGACCATAGGCTCTATACTGAGTTTTTAAGGCCTCAGGACTGAGGCTTGATAGGTTTACTCCATCTGAACTTCTCCTACCTTGCTGCAGCTTTTATTTCCTTGATTTATCTATGATAGCAAATTCTTTAATTAAACAGGTATCTTAGGCTAATCTTTTTTTAAATTTGTTTCTCTTTGCGTGGTACAACCTACAGACTTATACAGATATCAGTAACAAGCAGTTATAGTAAAAGAATAGAATAGAAGAAGTAGCAGTTGTATAGCAGTGCAGAATAAGATATTTATGGTTCTAACAGAGCAATGTCATACAGGAAGATGCAGACTTGGAAAGATAGCAGATGCCTTGAGAGATGGAAGCAGGATGGGCACAGATGCATGCAGGCCTGGGGTGATAAGAGACAGGGCACAGGTGAACACTGAGCCCCCCATGGCTATAGACAGCTCAGAGGTGGGCAGTAAAAGAAATGCAGACGTGGAGATGGAAAAAAGTGGGTTTGAGGGTAACTGAGACAGCACAGAAGTAGTATCTAACATATGCAAAAGTCATCTTGTAAGACAACTTGGATGCGTGGAGCTGCAGACCTGTGAAAAATGAGCAATGATTCAAAAACATGTTACCAGGCATTTAAAAATAACCTGAGTGCATTCTGGAGTGAAGAAGAAGAAACTACATGGATATCATGCTAGTCCTAGTGCACAGAGTCTGACAAAAATTGTGTGTCACAGCAGGGTGGAAATGTATTACTTTGTTTTGCTTGTCGTCCTTTTTGAGCAATCCTGGCATATTCTGCCCTTACCATTGAAAACATAAATATTAAGAAGCTGGTTTGATTGAAGGTGATCTAGAGTTCTGTTCTGCTTCAGTGTTACACTAGCTGGGAATAAAGTCAGGTGAAACAAATGTTTGTTCAGTATTAATGAACAAAAATGTACCCTACCTTGGCATAAGACAACTAAACCTTAATGACAAATAGTTGGGTGTTTTTGTTCCTAGCACACCATCATATATCGACCACAGCTTTAAATTCCTTGTTAGTCTTCATTGTGCATGAAATGACACAGTTCTGTTGATAAAAGTCTCCTACCTTTAATAAGGCAACAGAAATGAGAAATTTGGCGTAATTGCGTAGTTTTAAGTCAGAATGGCATTTCTAGCATCTATCTGTGTTCGTCAAGATATCTCAGGATCTGAAAGAGCAGCAGAGGCTATTAGTTTTTGTTCTGGGCACTTAATTGGTACAGGTGTGAGATACTCCTGGTGTAGTTCAGTATCTGCTGTCTCTGGCAGTCTCTGAAATCTCCCCTCACGTGGGTCTGCACACAGCTGGGCAGGCAATGTGGCTTCAACTGAACCATGCACTAATCATGCTTTCCAATGAAGATGGAGCATAATTAAAGTCAGTGTAAAATAACCCACAAGGCACTAACACATTTCAACAGGCCCTAGCTCTTTTGACATTTATATCATAAAAAAACATATTTTCTCCTCAGGGGTGCAAACCCCAGAGGTGTTTGATCTGACCTAGCTGGGGAGGCTCGTGACCTCCAAAGAGATGTGCCATGCCTTGCAGTATTCAGCCATAAGGCATGAAAACATGTTCATGTTTCTTTCTGTTTCCCTGCCACAGACAGCAGCCTGGCTCGGGGCCTCAACTCACATGCAGAGAAGAGCAGCAGAAAATAATAATTCTGTTCTGCAGAGGCAGCAGTGCTTTGAATGTCACCTCACACCTCAGCTACTTTTTTGCCTCTCATGCATGGAAGTACTTACGTTTCCCAGAGTGCTAGAAATTCTTTACCAGCTCTGTGAACTCATCTGTTTGAACCAAATGAGCTTTCAGGTGGTAAAGGTGTCTTAAACAGTAGACAATAAAGGCCACCCAGGAGTTTTCAAACCTCAGGTAGGACATTTCTCCAACTTGGGCATGAACAGAACAAAAATTATGGCCAATTCAGGGCAACTTCTCTTTTCTTCATGAATGCAGAGTAATGGGGCTCCTGCTGTCCCAGAGGAAAAAGGCTGGTTTGGGATAATTAGTGAACTGGTGTGTACGTGTTTCAAAGGGTTACATCATGCTTCTCTGTTCCACCAGGACTGTATGGTCACTGTGACTGAGAGAGTAAAAGAAAAAAAAATCAGTAATTTCATTTAGAATGGCTGCTGAAGCAGACATTACACTACTGTGTGCATAAATTCACTCATTACTATTTCTCCAAAGTGAGAGTGATATAGTCTGGAAAAATATTTGTGGTCAGGAAGAAACAAGTAGGTATCCTGCACTAATACAGCTTCCTGGTATTGGTCTGGTTGGATATCTGGGAGGATAAGTGGGACTTCATGAGTAAAACCCCTTCTGGGAGAGATAGTCCCATCTGCCAAGGTCTGTGTGAACTTCTGTGGGGTACAAACTATGAGCAGGGTGAACTATTCAAGAGAAGCCCCTAAATAGACAATAGAGGCACTGGGTCAGTCCCTTTGCACCTAAAGTGTTCAGGGTGTCTGGAGGCTCCATCATCTTCTCACTGTCCCAAAGTGATCAGCCACTACTTAATCCATTTTCCCATCTCATCATCATGTAAATGAATGTGGCATGTTTCTCTGAGAGGCTATGAGACTGCTAAGGCAAGTATTTTTGGCTTGACTAGAGTAAGTAAATATGCATGGACTTCAGATTCCCAGACACACTTCCCATTTTATTTACAGAAGATACATAGAAAAAAAACTGATGGACTGTAATCAGGAATTAATCAGAATGAATGAGAAGCCTGTTAAATTATAAAGCAGCATGTTCACCAGGGTTGATATAAAAAGGTAAATAACTTGGTAATAATGCTGATCTGTCAGTATTTCTATATACTTTTCTTCTCAGGTGTTCATAAATCTCTGATGAAAAAGCAATTGTCTCGGAGTAAATGAACAGTGGACAAAATTTGATATAATACTATTTAAGCATTGGTTTTAATTTGAAATATTTCTGGTGTTTTCCACTGTTGCTTTGTTCATCTTCAACAAAAAAAGACAGATAGTTTTATAAAGCAACCCTGAGGAGGTAAAAATCTCTCATTTGAGCTCAGCTATTCAAATTTAGACTCCTCTAAGCTGTGCATTTTCCCTCCCCCTCTCATGCTGGGAGGCAGCAGGAGGGAAGGCTGGGCAGGAAGGGTCGCCTTGGCTGCTCCTGCTGCTTGCAGCCGTGCAGGGGGGTCGGGGCCCCTCGCTCGTACCTGACCTCTGAGCATTTGGTTTCTGCTGAGAAAATGCTCTCAGCATCTGTGTGTCTGCTAATGGGCATCTGTAGCCTGGCAGTGTGCTGGTGATGGTGTGCTGTCCCACAGCCAGGCTGAGTGCAGCCCCCAGGTGGGCACTGTCCTGCCTGTGCTGCTGTGGGACACGGGGGGACAGCTGGGGCCAGCCCTGCACGAGCACACGGAAGGTTTGCACGGATTGTGCGGAAATGTAAAATAGCAGCTGAAGCAAAGGAATAGGAAATGGAGCATTGAGGCTTTAGTTTCAAAGCATAGTGCTGTTACAGGGTACTAAATATAGGGTACTAAAGAGACTGATAGCATAGACATGTTTTCAGAACTGCGTGTTCAACATATCCTGAACTACAGGGGCACAATTGAGCAAGGCACACGTCAGTGGTGAGCGCCTTTAGACACCAAAATGCCTTGTAAAAATTCAGCCTTCAGTAGTTCACATCTATATTGTAAAACTTTGACACCTCTAAACTTCTAAGAATTTCAGCCTTCATAGTCTTTGCCTACCTAGGCACTCCTGATATCTTTTCATTGGTGTAATTAAACAGGAAAACTGCAGGTAATTCTCTAATTAGAATACTATTATTTGATATTTTCTAAAGTAATTTTTAAGAATTATAAAACTGCACTGGGCTTCATGGTCTGTAGTTCATCAAGCATTGAAATAACACATAATGTTAATAAATTCAATCAAGTGCTTATTAGTGTGTTTTACAGGTAGCTTCAATGGGTTTGACTTTATTAAAATAAAAATGGATGCTTTTTGTTGTGACATAAGAAAGTACAATAAATTAATGGTTATGTTTCTTGACTCATTGAAGAGGTAGCAACTTGATATTGCATTGTTACTGCTAATTATTTCTGCAGTGAGAACATGTATCACTGTTCCTTTGAAGGAGTAATGGAAGATAAGAATTGATTCTAAAGATACCACCAGAAAACCAGAGCCAGTGGAGGGAGTGAAACACTTCCAGATTGAACAAAAGAAATAGATTATTCCATATATATTGCTATGAGTTATAAAACTACTTCTGATAGCTGAATAACTGCTCTATACCAGAAACAGATGCTTAGAAAGTTTTTCAATACTTAACCAAAAGTCAGTGTTTTCACCTGGTGTATAACTGCATCTGACAATAATGTTCAGACACTCTGCAGAAAATCTATTGTTGTCTTACAAGCATATTAAGAACACCAATAAGAACAAGATGCAGTGGAACATTTACACTATCCAAAATGAACAGTGAATAATTTTGCAGAAATTAAGTTAAATGCCACCAGAAAGAAAATTTCTATTTCAAGTCTAAGTATATTTGCTTGCTTTTTCTGTGATCAAGTTTAATCCAACATAAGGAAGGTATGGCAGTTGTGGAGGTGCCTTTGGAAAATTGTGGTTCTATTTCTTATGGAAAACAAGGTTTGTTTTACAGTGGACTATTCCTGTAAATTGTTTTATTAATTGAATTTTACTTTGTGCACTATATTAGTTCCATAAGTTTATCATTCTTCCCTGCACATCTGTGTTGCTGTGGGAGCTCTGGGAAAATGTGTAGAGAAGGACTGCTGCTGGTTGTCATGTGGGACTATGGTGGGACAGTATTTGGCTTTAAAAACAAAGGAAATAATTCCAGAGATTCTTAGAGAATACTTCAGGGTTCGTACCTCATATGCTAAATAATATAAAAATAATCAAACAAAGCAATTTTACTGTGGAATAAGAGATCTCCAAGGGTTGTTACGCAGGTTTGACCAGTATATCTGTAATTATATCACTGAGTTGGCTGCTTAGGCTCAACAGCAGTTCTGAACCAAAAGACAAAAAGAACAAAAAGTCTGTGGTAGCTGTCCCAGGATCCCTTCAGTGTTGGTGTGAAAACGGAAGTTGCACATCACAGGCCACATTCTGTGAGAGAAGGTGACAAATGACAATGGAATGGATGTGCTCTGCAGGGTGGGAGGTGAAGGTGTCACCCCATGACTGCTGTGGGAAGTGATTCCCTTCCAAAGCCATACCCCCAGGCACATTGGTGTGTTCCCCTAAGGACCCAGTCCCTGTGGTCTTGGTTTCAAGGGCCTTAATTTGGTTGTAAAAGAAAGAGGACAGTGTTCTCCAGCTTGGTGGCAGATGGTCACAGTGTTGTGATGGCTACGCCTGGCATGGTGAGGAACAAGTGTCTGCTCCCTCCTGCTCTGGCAAAGGGGTAGGGAACCTCCTGAGAGGACAGGAGTGAACAGTTTTCTTAAATTACAGGTAATTCAGCTAAAGATTCACCATCAGGGCCCTGAATACACAGCAGTGGCAGTGGTCAGGTTTGATACCTAAAGGCATCTGAACAAGCAGAGCTGTTCTACATCCAGCCTTCTGAAAAGAAAACGTCCTTTGCTGCATCAGCTCTCAAATTTATTTTTCATTAAAGTCCCTCTTAAAGCCCAGATTTTCAAATTCTTGTACATTAACTTGAGATCCTCAGGCTTCAAAATATGTGAGCAGTTCTGGATGTGTCCTGAATACCACCAGCTTTTACTAAATTAGTTAGAGCCAAAGTCACTTATTTTGCACACAGTGTTTAGTTTTATCTGTCAGGCTGTTGTATCCAGATTTTGAAAATAATTTCTGGATGAACAGTGTCAGGTTCACCTGCTTTTGTTTTCCCTCTCCAACACAGATTCCTTGGATATTTATTTTGTCATGATTACAGGAAGTAGAGCAAAATTGCATGTTTTCTATCTTGGGAAGTCTTGACACTTGTAATGGGAAATTGGGAAAATAATGGCCATTTAAAAGCCTGGTAAACTATGAAATGTCAGAGAACCTTTCATTTCTTCCTGTTTTTTTAATATAGATCTACAATGAAAATACTTAAATCACTATAATTTCATTGGTTTAGAGCATAGTATGACAAAGGTAGCCAGAAATATCTTGACATCTAAGTTCAATAGAAAAAATATCTAACAGGACCATTTTCTAGAACTGAGGTATAAAAACTTCGTTTAGAACTTCCTACAGATAGATAACAAAATATCTTTGTTGTTGACTAAAATAATTGCATCCAAAGGGATAACTATCACACCTTCCCAATACTTTTGTCTCTCATCTTTACAAATTGAGTGCAGCAGTGGGCATAATCCTGGCAATTTAAAGCAAGGAGAAGTTTTGCTGAAATCATGGCTTTGACAGTATAATTGCAATCTGTAATTGCATAAATGCAGCCTGTATTTTTGCACTGTTCACCTAGGGAAGTATACCAACCAAAGCATTTAGTTCCTAGCCACACAGCTGACATTTTCCAAGACATTTTTGGTGAAAGTGTCTCTTTCCACAACAGTTCTTGACACAATGGGATCTTGATTACAGCTGTGATTACTGGCTGCTGTCGTAATGCAGAGTAGTAATGACCTCACCTCTAAGAAAGGACAAATGAAAAACTATCGGATAAAATAAATTAAAGGTGAAGAAGAGGTGATGGTGTGCTGGAGAGTCATCATCTTTGGACGGATATTTTCTTTATTGTCAATCTCTCTTGGTTTTGCCTGTACTGCATGCACAGTCTCATGTGACTTGGTGCTTTTCCTTTTGAAATCAATAATCAGTCAAATTATGTGACACTTATCCTTAAACCAATACATTTTTCTCTGTTCAGAATCAGTAATATTATTCAAAACAATTTCTCCTTTTTCCTTGGCACATCATTTACTAAAGATTATTCATATATATGCATCTCTGTGCATGAGGAAACAAACATTTTTACATGTTCTTGAGTTGTTTACCACATAAGTTAGATTACCATATATACACAAGAGAAAAAGAAAAAAAAAAAAAAAGAAAGATTAGCTTTGAACTGAGCAAAAGACCAAGGATTGTGTAATGACTGTTTTTTGGAAATGAGGCTTGTCAGATTCACAGCCATGATAATTACTCTAATGTTCAGTGTTCTAACTAATATTAGTTCGAAATTGTGAAATTCAGGGGGATTGCTTATGTTAATAAAAACTGTCAGCATCTAGTGACCAATTCTTCCATGCTACAGCACTTAAAATTTAAATTCTCCAGGTACAGAATAATTCATAAATTTAAAAGAAAAATAATAAAAAGCCTTAGAATTGAATATTTAGCCTGTTCTGCCTGCAGAGGTGTCTTGCTGAGTAGCTAATTTGAAACATAGCATATTACAGCACCCAGTCACAGCTTTGTACTTCTGCCACATCTTCCTTGAGGAGGTTTCACAGTATTTTGCAAACGTAAGGAAAGTTCTCCTCGTTACCAGAGGCAGACAAGTGTCAAATCTATGGTACTAATTATGAAATCAATGTTTCATTTACATCTTTAGTCCTATTAGAAAGCAGAGTTGAAAGACACTTTCAAGCATTACACCTGCCTGTTGGTGACACTGACAAATAGAGGTTTTACAGTTGAATCATAATCTTTAAAAATGTTTGCCCATCTTCATTGTTCCTCCGGGAAGAGCTTACGTGAACAAGAGAAATACTAATACCAGAAGAGAGCAAGGGAATGAAGGCTACATGCAAACTGCTGTCTAATACACTATCAAATAACCTGAAAAAACGGGTGAAAAAAAAAAAATTTTCTGTAATTTTTCTCATAACAGTTTTAAGGAGCTCTTTAATAGAGAGAGACAAATTTCTCATTCTGGGTAGCGTGACTTTCCTTGTTCTCTCTGAACCACCTCTTGGGTGGTTTGGTAGGTATTTCCCACGTGGTCCAGAGCAGGATCTGAACCTCTGAACTGGCAGAAGCTGTCCCTTAGTTTAAAAGGCTCTGAGGTGGATGTGGGTTTTTTTGGTCCCAACAAGAATGGGAACCCAACCCCCTGGGCCCTTTGGAGGGGGTTCCCACTTCTGAGCTCTTTTCCAAGGATGAAGAACGTGCAGGACTCTCTTTCTATTGGTCTTCAGGTTTTTGATTATTCTTATCTTAAGTTCAGCACGCCATCTGCACACACAAAATGGACCCCAACACCCAAAATCAAAGCCTTTTAAAGCTGTTTTACCCAATTACCCTCTAACACATACTTTGTTTTTACTTTTCTACCAATAACATCTACTGATCTATTCACATAACTTCCACATTACTACTTACTCTAACCAATAACTTTCTGCCACCAGTACTACAGAAAATGGAGCTGAAGAGGGACAAGAAATAAGAAGGGACAACACTCAAAATCCTCCATCTTGTCTCCTATTCCCTCTCATATTAAAATCCTAAAATCCTAAATTCTTCACTCTGCGCTAAACTACTACTACTACTACTATTATCTAATTCCCACCTGAGTGCTCTAACTCATTCCACAGCCCTGGTAACTTTTCCCAGGGACGAAGGTTAAAAGCAGTGTTCTGCTGAGGGTCAGGGCCTCCTGAAACAGGCAGAGAGACATTCTCTGTGCCCTGGATTCCAACAGTGGCTGAGGACAGCAAAGCAAGGGTCTCCTCCTGCCTGCCTGCAGAGCCACATGCCCGTGTCCTTTGGAGCCCAAGGCTCATTTGAAGCTGCCTTTTGCAGTGCAGGCGCTGCCGCGTGCCAGCACGGTGTCCTTAATGGATGCGCCACAGAAAGAGAGCGACTCCATCAAACCCAAGTACAGCCTTTTAATTCCCTTTGGTCCTGAGCACTCACTTATCGCTATCTCACAGCATCCTACATCCAAATCAAACCTGCCAGCTGCTCCGAGCTCCAGTTGTATTTAATTTAGTTAGTTAAAGCAGCACCTCGACTTTTCCCTCCCAACCGCAGACAGGTTCTTTTCAAGCTGTGCTGAGTGGGCGTTTTTGCTCCTGACATGAAAGGGCAGCCAATTTGTAAGGGGTAAATTAAATTTAGGACACTTAGTTCATATGAGAGGAAGGAAAATCAAGCAGGGAAGTGAGACAGGGGTATAACATTTATAATGTGCGTTCAACACACTTGCGGAAAAGTAAAGAAATTAGATGAAAAAGAGGGAAATATTAATAAATGGTAATGCTGTGACTCTTGCCACATAGGCAATTCTGTGTCTATTGCTAAGACTTCATGAGTTTTATAAATTCTTTTTTTTCCCAGGGAGAAATAAAAATCAGGTATTCTTCTACCCCTGGAAATCCACCAAAGCCCTAAACCAAAATATTTTTACCATAAGTGTGAGTGGTCTGAATTCAAAGTTTTATGTGCTCAAGAGTTCCTCTATGATTTTGAGCAAGTCAGTCAGCAGTTAGCACTTACAGTGTTCCACTCCTTCATCTGTGAAACAGGACTAGGTCATTTTCTTTTAGGTCTCTATTTATTGTCATCACTCAGGAACATTCTGAAGCATGCATAGACCATGGATATATGCAGAACCTATGAAAATTAACTCTGAGGTCTATTTCTTTTTCAGTCTGCCTGCTTGAATCCCCTTAATACCAGTCTCTATAGAGCTGTGACCCTGAAGCAGGAGGTTATAAGGGAGGACTTAACTGGGGGGAAAAATAAGAGTGGATATGTAGAAGATACTGAGTGATTGTTCAGCAGGAGGGCAGGCATATGCTGCATCCCTTAGGAAAGGCAGCCAAGAGTCCTGATGAAGTTTCACCATCTAAGATCTGTTCCCTAGAGAATGACACATTTGCAGAGTAGATGAGTGCAGCTTCTACTTATGCAGTAGAGCAAGCCTGTCTTGGCACACAAACTTTATGGATGATGGAGAGACCACTGTCGTGGAGGCTTTTGCATCACTAAGTTTTCTGGAAGCCCTGAAGTGAACTCTAGTAATTCAAATTCACATGTACATTCTTTGTATAGGTGTTCCTCAGAACCAGGAAATGTGTTTCTCTTTGCCAATGCAGACTGAATACTTCGTTTTTTATCTTTTTGAAGACAAGTTCATTTGTATCTTCTCTCCCATCCCATGCCTTCCTGCCCTGGAGCACTGGCAGCCTCTAAAAGCAAAAAGGCAAAGGGTTCATCCTGGACAACTTCTCCTTGTCCTATTAGCTGAGACTGACAATAAGGCAAAAATATCTCTTCCAAAAGGGAAGAGCAGATGGGCTGCTTAATTATTTTACTAAAGAAGGCAAAGGTAACCCTGACATTAGCTCAGCTGGTCAGAGCATGGTGCAAATAACACCAAGCTTGTGGGTTTTAACCCTGTATGGGCCATTCACTTAAAAGCTGGACTCAATGACCCTTGCAGATCCAACTGCAAATATTCTGTGAATATTCTGTGAATGAAAGATCTCCTGGCAAAACTCTGCTGACAAATCCTTAGGCACCACTGTTGGAGTACAAGTAACCAGGTCCTCTGGCATACAGAGTCACCCAGACAACCTTAGGAGATGGTTCTTGTATTAAAACCTTACTGGCTCTGCAAACTAAGTTGAATGGCAAACAGGTTTTGTAACTTTTGCTGAGTTACATCTCTTCTCTTTATTCCTATGGCTGTGTCCTGAATTTAACTGATTAGGTTAGAGCTTCCCCATAGGATTTTGGGATAAACAGCTTTGTATTACTTAAAGTTCATGGAATTCAATCTGCTGGTTTGATATACGAGGTCAGAAAATATTAAAAAGATTATGCACACAAATACAGTGTTTGATGCAGATTGTTCTTTTCTCCGCGATTGATTTGCCATGGTGTCTTGTAATTTATTCATGCAAGGGAGCTGTGATGGATGATGTAAATTATTTTGCTTTTCCCTTTTGACTTAAATAATAATTGCCAATATTGTTGTGGAATATGGAAATATGGGGAGAAGACATAGAAAAGTTACTTTTTTTCTTTAAGGTTACACCAATTATAAACATGAGTTCATTATTCAGAAATAATGTGTTTCTAAAATTGAGTGAAAATGTCACAGTTTAAGAACATCACTTAAATGCTGAGATGAGGTGCTCTCAGACATACTGAAATAAAAGATGATGAAATGGAGATACCTTTGTTGGATTTCTTTGAGCCAGTGATCCTTTTTTCAACCTTAACTCATTGAAACAGATACAAAATTAATAGGTTCTGAGGGTGAAAAACCAGTTTCTGGCATGTAAGTATTTTCTAAAGCTGCTTCTCATCCACCTCTCTAGGGATGGAAGCCTAGAAATTTGGAATTGGAAAATGGAATATAAGACAGCTGGAGACAACTGAGCTGGATCTTGCAAAGCTGCTCCCAGTCCCAGTACAAATCACTGCATTTTTGTGAACCTAATCTTATCTTCACTGTTATCTTGATTCTAAAAAATTGGTTTCTAGCAGAGCTCTGTTTGATGTGCAAACTGTCCATGAAGTTTACCAGAAGGATTGCAGGAGTGTCCACTCAGGCAGGAGTCTCTAATCCATAATTTGTCACCCAGGTCAGGGATGACCAGACACTGCCTTTACAGCAGGAAGTGGGACAAGGGAAGCAGAAGGCCCTGAAGTGACAAAAGTGACCTCAGTAAAGAGCAGCAAATCCGAATCCTCATCCCCTGATGCAGTATCCCATGCTGCAGACAGAAACCACACTGCTGGATTTCTTTCTTCATTGTACCATGGAATTTGAACCTTCCCCAAGCTCATCTTCCTTTTGCTAATTTAGACACTGTTTTATGGAAGATACCTATTTAAAGGCCACACACCTAATTTCAAGTTTTAATGTTGAGATTTGCTTCATGAGACATGAGTCTCTCAAGGTCATGAAATTCTCACCCTTAATGCTCACTGCATTCCTCACTGCAGGCAGCCCTCTGTGTAGCATGATGGAGTGCCTCTGTCCCTGTTTATGCAGAGTCACGAGGTGGGAGAGGGCTCACAGTGATGAGATGCTCTTGGTGAATGTGCCTTCCCAGAGCCCATTCCCATGTCTCCTGTTTCCTGCTGTGACTGCCAGGTACCACTGAGGGAGGGAGGACCTTTAACAGCATCAGGCTTTTGTTGTTGTGGCCCTGAGATGAAAGGGGCTGGTGCTGGGTCACTGCAGGAAATAACTTTCTCTGCTGGGATATTGTGTTTGGAGCGAGGGCTTTAGACTGACCAAGAGGGTGGAATTCAAATAGGCTGTTTTTCCTGGAGGAGGCGATGCTTCAAGTGCACAAAAGGCAGCAGTGTATCTGTACCAGAAGCAGTTGTCTGCCAGCAGTACAAAAGGTATTGTCCCTGCTGTTTCCCATGGAACAAAAGCACAAGTATGGGAATCACAGGATGTGATAAAAAAAAAAATAAAGGAGGATATAGCTAATGGGAAGTGTCAAAAGCCTTCATATACTTTCTCTTCCTGTAAAACCTGAATTCATTGCCTCAGATACAGGAAGTGCTCCTTCGACCAAGTCAATGATCATATTCAAGTATGAAAAATAAAAAATAACTTCTTTGATGTCTGATTCTGCTGTGCAGTGGAAACATGGGACTTTCAAACAAAAGTCCACCAAAAACACATGAGCTAACAATGCATTAGAAAGTGTGAAACCACATATTATTCGGGTAAACCTGTTCTTACACTGCTTTTGCAGATAATGTGCACGTGCTTTTACAGTAATAAGTATATCCCATGGATTTCTGTATTACCTGCAAAGCACTCAGGCTGATTAGGACCAAGTTTAATTTGGTCCTAATCAGCTCCAGGCAAGTGGACCGCGAAATTAGCTTGACACATTAATTTTTGTTTTATAGTAGGGAGACCTGCCCAATTTGCCTGACTATGCTAGACCAATTTTATGTCTCTCTATATACCCATGGATTTATATATGTATTACATGTATTTTATATATATATATAAAGCATTTCATTTGTCTCAAACACAGGTGCCATGATGTAAGATGTCCCATTTTTCTTTGGACCACAGGCAATCCCCCTTGGGCCTCACATTTAAAGCATCACACTTTCTTTTAGTTCCAGTCTGCTGATGGTGCTAATGTTTAGTGACAGTTACTCAGTACTAATGATCACCTTTGGGGATTTTCAGAGTGCTTGCCTTTTGCTGGTCATTGGTGAAATGTAATCAATAAATCTGCCAGCCAGACTTTTCCTCTTGCCTTTCCTATTTGAATTAAATGAACATCTCAGTAACAGATTCATGATGGAGTCCTTTTGCTATCCAGAGCTATTCCGTGTGCAAGTAATGCTGGTTTAACTGATCTGTGAAGTGTGCCTTAACATTATAAATACAGACTAGTAATGCTCATACTAAGATTGTTCTTGGTATAATTCTGGCTTGGAAAAAAGGAGGAAAGTTTAAAATTGTTTAAAGATTTGTTCTATTTTGTTCTTACTTCTTTTGTGATGAAGTATTCCTATCAGCTATTCTCTTTCTAAATCACATCTGTATTGGCATGGAGGTCTACTCCTTATTTTTCTTCTCTGACAAGTTGTTTTTTTCTTTTCATTTTATGTAGTGCATTACTTATTTACTGTATTTTACATTCAGTAACTGCCTTTAAATTTTTTTTGCATTGTTTTTCACCACACAAAGCTACTTGTGTTTTCTCTGTAGGGAACAGAGGATGTCATTATGTAATTTATTATCAGTTAAGGGTCAATAATATTTCATCTGAAAAAGTACTGTTTATTTTAAACCACCTTCCTTAGTACAGTGACTTTATTTTCTGCTTATGATTGTAAGAGTAATTTCTCTTGTCTTTCCATCTCATGTAGCATTCAAATACATGCTAAATATTTCCCATGGAGTTGAGAGTACTTGGCCTTTGACCAGAGGTAGAGCAAGGTCCTGCAAAGCACCATGATAAAATCCCATGGAGGATTAAAGTTTTCTTAAAATTTTAATGCTAGACAAACAGCTTCTGGAAGACAGAGGTCTGTCTTCATGTGCTAAGAAGTAGTATAATTGCAGAGGTGTTCAAACCATTGATTTGTCTACCTTCTGCTTTGCTTCACCAGTGGAAAAGCACAAAGTTTATGTCCTTCTGTAGCTCATTAAGCTTTTCTGAGGCTGAAAATTTAAAAGCTGAAATCTGTAACTAAATGGTTACAATAATTACAGTCTAAATGTGGTCAAAAATAGCTAAACCTGAGGAGGTTGTGAATTAAGAAGAAATATGTCCTCTTATGGTAGAGGCTCGCTTATCTTGGCTGATTGCTGCTACTTTCTGGGTAATACTGTGAGCAACCAAAATGCAGTGGATCAAGCACTTGCTCTTCCTGTCAGTAACTTTCCCCATGCAAGCCCTTGGAAGGCTTTTTGTCTGAGAGCAGCAGCAGAGGAGTGGGGGAGTCTCTGCTCTGGCTGAGCATCACCTCAGGCCACAAGGCTGAGGATCTGCTCTGTGGTGCAGGTCTGTGGCCAGGACACCTCTGCTTTTGCTGCTCAATGGGGCCATTTTGCTCCTGCTTCAGTAGCCCCCTCCCTGACATTCCCTGAGATTGCTATAAATGTATTAGGAGTTTCAGTAAGTCTCAGTTACATCACATAAATGATTCACATTCTGCTTTAGTCCTGGTAGGACGAGGGTCAATTTTTTTTTTCCAATTAAGAAAAGTAAATGCTATCAACTTGCAGATGAACTGCAGTTTCCTGGAGTTCATGAGTTGTGATCACCAGGGAAAGGAAATGAAGCACAACAGAGATGAAAGAGGGTGAGCTTGTGCTGTTTTATGGTGTTCCAATCTGGTGGTGCCTCAACTCATACAAAGATTAACTAAATAACCCTGAAGATTTAGTCCTACTTTGACATCATTTCCTTATAAAAGCAACTACTTTAATTCTGCCAGTAAGAAAGTTTTAGATTCCACATTTTTTTTAACAAGTTAATCATAAACTTAATGCATTTTTCTTAAGCCAAAAGTAACCAAATACTGAACCTGAAAATGGTGTACATGTAATGAAGTGTTTCAGAAGCTGAATTTGGGAATAGGTTATGAACATATGCACATGTGAAATGTGCAACACCTACGTTTGTGTTCTGTATCACTCCTCATATATGAGTTCTGTCATACGCATGTGAATAAGTAGCATATGGCTTTCAAAAAATACTCCTGTGAATGCTCTTAAAATACATCTCACAAGAAGTGATACCCCTCTCCCATGGAAAACTTCCGTAGTTTTTCTTCCCAAGTACACTCATATTTTAATCTTTTTTCAGCAGCATGTTTGCTGTCCAAACAGGCTAGTGTGGGGAGGGTAGTCAGCCCCAAAAAGAGCTGGGAGAGAAGCCCACATGAACCCAAGACAGTGCTGCAATTCACAGTGAGGAGGAGCTACAGTATGCACCAGGGCAAAAGGATCCTGCAGGGATCAAACACCAAGGTCAGTGGGGTTACATATTCTCAGCACCTCCTTCTTCTCTCTTTATAACATGGAAAAATTTTCCTACTCCCTAAGATTAGAAGAAGAAAGAGATGAGATTTTAAAAGCCCAATGAGAAAAACATTGCTGAGGTAATCACATGGATTTACCCTGTTGTGAAAACTTCAAGGAAACCATCATAGCATCACTCTGAGATGACAAAACGTGGCCAGTCCTGCCTGCTCCTTTCTGCTTATACCACAGCTTTCACCCTGGTTTGGCCATGCCAGTCATCTGGTAGAGTGGCTGTCCTGTAATCTGAATCATTACATAGCCCAGGTTAGAAACACACCAGCAAGGGAAGGAGAGAGGTTGTAGTTAACTCAGAGTGTGATTAGAGCCGACTCTGCCTTGGGAACAGCAGCATGAGGTAGGGACAGTGAGCCATGGATCAGGGAGAGGTGAGCATGGAGAGCATCCATGGGAAGGGCATCAGCTGGGCTTGTCCCTGGCACTCTCACCCTTTGAAAAGTTGCTAAAAGAACTGTAAGCACCAAGTGATTTCTGCTTTGACATAAAAGTGTTTCTGTTCAACAATTACAGTAAATTACATGAACAGCAAGACTTCCAACCAGACCAAAATCCTCTGAGCAACACCACAGTGCTGTGTATCAGGGAAGAGCTTTAGGTGGGACACTGCAGTGCTGCTCCCCCACGAGCATCCCCTCTGCAGCAGGCACAGCAGCTCCAAAGGAAACGTGCCAGGCATGGCTCCAGCTGGACACGTCCTCGGCATGGCAGGAAGGGAGATGCTGCTGGGCTTGGGATGATTCTGAACAACAAGGGATGGCTGCAGGAGGCTGGGCTGCAGGTGTGTGGCAGGCAGGGCTGCTAAGGCTGCTGTCCTCTGGGTTGCCACCTTTGGGCTTTGTTGAAGTGCAGAGTTGTGTTGCCAGCACTTCCAAACGGGCAGAATGAGACCAAACTCAGCTGCTCACAGGAGTAAGCAGGCAGCATGTCCAATAGAAAATACTGACAGGATCAGGCCCGGGGACTAAAAAATTCTCATTAAAAGGTTTTCATTTTTTATCACTTCCATTCAGCTCTGTCAGCCCAGTTTGATAACTAACACCATTGACTTCAGCTGGGCAAAGATTACATGAATACAGTGACTGATGGATTAGGCCATGACATGTGAGACATATTTTCTATTTCCATAACACTTTGCTTTGGTCTTTTTACAGATGACAATTATAGCATTTGTGCAGGCTGATAACACTACAGTGCTGCAAATACTAAATTAAATATTTACTCTGGGTTTTCTCCCCACTTTCAGTAATTGCATGCATGCCAACATATTTTGAATGCAGTCCAGCATTTTTTGCACTGTATAACTTGCAGATATGTAGCAATTATAAGCCATTAAAATGAAACTATTTATGAAATGCAGATGCCAATTTATAACATAAATCAGTGCTTCAGTTATATTACTGAATTGACATTTATTATGTAATGAATAATTAGAACAGGCATTCCTTCAAGCCATACACCATTACATAGGGCTACATTATGTCCCCAAAGGGTTACTGTAGGTTAAGGTACTGTAAAGGTACCTACCTTGGGGAACCCCTGGGAGGCTGGGAATTTCAGGTGGGGTTTCCTGTATGGAGAATCCTTTCTGCAGAAAATGAAATCTGGCCATGGGTGCAAGAAGTGTTTGAAGCAAGCTGTGACATTTTTCTGCAGAAAAGGACATATAGGTCAGTTTAGGGGCAGGACATGGCTTGGGACATGACACAGAAAGTATGCATAAGAAAATAATTTTCCATGTATGGGGTGTTGCTGTTTTAACATGAGTGTTGCCTGTTTCTATGTCAACATGTATAGCATATTTCCATATGCTCTACAATACATTTGCAGTTATGCATCCTGAGGCCATCTGCCCAGACCTTAAAGGATAGATATAGAAGCTAAGGATGATTTGTTCTGTTTTGAGAGAGTATTCTGTATGGGACCTGCCTTCATATAAACATGCCTGTGTTGTTAACAGAAAAAGCCAGTTTCACTGTAATCTGACAGCCACAGATAGAAAAAGCTGTTATCTGCCATTCTGGGAGGGCTAATAACACCAGTCTTCATAGCATCTTAAAAACTCTGCTGAGGGATAAGGAGGGAAATTACCACACTTAGGAAAGGAAAATCATTGCTGCAAGTTATTAACATGTAAATCAGCTTTCATTAATGTGTTCTGCTGAGACTTTAATCTAGAACCACCTCATTCCCACTGTCTGACCACATCTCTGTGGGCCCAAAGTGACATGCCAAAGGGAAGGTCACTAAATCCAGCTTCCTTTTTCTCATTTTCTTTTTTGGTATATATTTTTTTCATATAGAAATCCATCCCAGCCTGGAAGTGAAGGCATGTAGCAACTTCTCTGTGCATCAAATAAGCATCTAACTTTTTTTATGTTGTAAAATAAAACCAAAAGAAACTAAACCACAAAAACATGCTGTTAAAGTAAGAGTGTTTGGATGAAAGGAAGGGGTTTCAGAGTTAAGTGCCTCATGTCCTTTAACTCAACTCCATTGTGTCTAGAGAGATTGCATTTTGCAGCACTCCACTGTGTGATCATTTCCATCCCTGCAATCCCAAACACAATGGGGTGAATTAAGACTGCAGGAGAAGTATTAACTACTTGTTGCTGTGGGTGCTGTCAGACAATCTGGCTGTGTAATAAGTTGCTAAAAAAAGAAATTCAAACTGCTTAGAAAAGTCAGGGCTTGGTAGTCCCCAGGGGGTCCAGTGTGCTGCTTAAGACCAAAAAAATTAATATGAACAACTGACAAAATACTACAGCATTGCCCTATTTCTACTCTTTTTTTCTTGAATTGCATCTCTCATATCGCCATCCCTCAAGCAACAGAAGTGTGAAGTGAATATTTTATACATAGCCTTATACACAAAAAATTACATACATAATACATTATAGATCCTTTTACTTCCATACATAATATCCCACGTGGTGATTTCTTTTCCAGAAAAGGACTTGTGAGAAAATGGCAAGTCTATTCTGGGTTGTGACTGTAGGCAACATGTTACTAAACCCCTTGCCATCACAAATTGAATGTAAAAGAAGCTGTGCACCAGTTCCCCATAATAAAATGCATTGTTGGTTCTGGGGTTTTTAAAGAAATCTCACGTGTAGTTTGTTATTTCTGGAGTTGGTGACAACAGTTGCAAGGGCTGCAGAAGCTCCGTGATCAATTCTGGGTTGCTGACAAGGAAAGCAGTGCTGGGTGTGAGATCACAGAGAGCATCAGAGATCACAGTGGCCCCATTGCTGACCAAAACTGGGTGCTTCCAGTCTGCAACACATGCCAGAACCTTGCCTGATTAGATATTCCTATGGGCTCCAAAGGGACTGAGAGTGACCCTGATGTCTCTGAAGAGCTCAGTCAAGAGATTTCTTTTCTGCAATGACGGACATCATAAAATTGTACATGTGGGGATTCATGGTGGATGTGAAAGTGGCTGTGTGAACTCCAAGATGTGGAGAACAAATCAAGGCTACACGTAGCCCAGAGAAGGCACCCTGCAGGCTGATTGGAAGGGAGCACTACTGGAAACCCAGCACAAAACCTTCATGCAGCTGTTCCAAAAGTCTCTCTCCTCAACGTGTTTCTACAACCTGAAGCAATGGCTTGAATTTCAGCATGTAGCACTCACTCAGAAGTCCTGCCACAGTCTCAAAAAATCAGACTGCAGGTTTGATGTCAAATTTATTATTTTTAGCATGAGGCATAGTTTGAGTTCCCTCTAGCCTTGAGACTCATTTGTGTGACTTTGGATACTGAGGCATGGGGAGATTAAGTGACTTTGTCAGTGACTTTCATTACTCAGGTGGGTCTTTCATTACTTTCATTACTGTGGTAGGTCTAGGAATTAGACCTTGATGTTGGGCATTCAGAGGAGTACTTTTCTTCCCTAATAACTGAGTGGTAATACACTGCATTCTTATTTGGAAGAATCACATTTGATTTTCTTTTCTTTCATCTCCAGAGAAAGGAGTGCTCTGGAGTCTGAGCAGGCAGCCTCTGAAAGTACATGAGCCACTATTTCTGTCAATTAACAGAGGAATGGAAAATGTCCACTCTGACATGCACATTTAAAGCAAGGGATAAAATAGTAGGGAATATTGCAAGCTAATTGTTCCCAGGTGAACTGTTTTTCCCAATGACTTTTTCTTGTGCTTCTATTACAAGTTGAATTCAACTGCTCTTTAAGCCCATGTCCTATAAAAAGGGCATAATGGCTGAGCTGAGAATAAACATAAAAAATATGAATAATTTTAAAATAAGCAGCCAGCCATCATTAATTCACATGGTGCTCATTACAGTAATATTAATAACTACTTATGCATTAGGTATTAATATAGTCTTCAAATGAAAAAGCTGGTTTTTTTCTAATTTTATTTCAAGAGAAATAATGGATAGTTCAAACTTCACCTGTCCTGCCCAGTTTACAAATCTTTTAAAAGAAAATAAATGATATGTAAGGTGAGCAGTGAGCTATGAAGTTTTTTAGTCTCCAGCTTACATCCCCAAATGTAAACCAGGGTAAAAGCGATGAGAACACCTTTTTTCAGTGTAAATTCTTTGGGGAATGAACACATTTAATAATAATTACTATCATCTGTATATTGCTGAAGTTCTTAATTGGCCTCAAATTAAGCCTGAGATTTCTAAGGATGCTTTAATTGATCTCACTTTCAGGCACAATAAACTATTAAAAGCCAAAAGCAAAACCAGAATTCCGCTTCTGGACATGATATAAAACCAATTGGAAATTGCTGGAAAGGGAATGGCCTGCATAGTCTTCACTCTTTGTCTGGTCTGACTAGCCCTCCAGGAAGTCTCTGTGGTTTTATAAAATAGGTTTATATACTCATTAGTGTTTAATAGACTGTATTTTTCAGCAATGGTTTTATTTTACTGGTGAGATCAGTAATATAACTCCTTAAAATTCAGCCGTGGATCAGCATAAGTAAAACCTGCTGTTGCAAAAAGGCTCATTGGACTGAAAGAGCAGCTATTCCTCTTGGAAAAGGAGATTATTAAATAGTTGGGGCATCATCTTGCACCTTTTGACCTCAAAAAAGTATCCTCATTTTTGACCAAGGTTTCATGTGACTTGAGATGGGCTGGGAATCCACTGTGGTGGTGGGTGGCACCTGAAGGGTGGGACCTGGGGCACTTCCATCCCTAAGCTGTGCCCTGCCCCGTTTGGGTGAACATGTGCTGTCAGTCTGTTCCTCCCTCTCCCTGGCAGGACTTTTAGGGGTTTTGACAGCACTCACCCAACAGATGAACACCTTCACCCTGCTCTGCAAGTCCCATGCTCAGGCAGCACAGGTGCCACCAGTGTCCCCTCCCAACCACCCTGCAGAGGGGAGGAGGCTGGGCTGGTCACCCCCTCCTGTGCCCTAGAAAGGTGTGCCCTGGCATGGCTGCCAGTCCCCTGCCCCAGTTATTTTTTTTCCCCCTTTTTTTTTTTTCTTTTTTTTTTTTTTCACATGCACATTCTTCAGGCATTGCCCTGTAGTGCATAACCATTCTCCAAGTCTGGGGGGGCAGTGTCAGACATGAGCCCGGATAACAAATAACTTGTTTTTCCCACTGTTCTTAAAAAGAAGTGGGGGAGAGATGGAGATGGGGGGAGAGAGGAGGAACAGGACAACAAAACACAGAGCTTTATTTGGTCCCTAAACAACAAAAAGAAAAAATCAAAGGAGTAGCTTCCACTGCTCATATTGAATCCAAACTGTCTGTTAAACCTCTAATTATCAGCTTGCCTTGTGGGTAAAATGGTACCATTCAATTATTGTTTTTTGTTGACTTGTCAGCTGAAAAAAACATTATCACTGCTTTTCAAACCAGCAAAAAGAGCAGAAATTCTGCAAATTGCTTTCTAAGCATAGTTACTTTAAACCTAATACCTCTCTGCAGCATGTCAGCAATTGTATAATGCAATGTTGCATGGAAATTGTATTTAATGTAGGTATTCCAACTATTTGTTTTGCATTATGTAATTTTGGTGAAATTATTTCATTTGTTGCCACGTTACGTGTGGCATGTTAGACTTAGCATGTTAAAAATAAATACACACATACAGACTTGCCTGCACACATTTTATCAAGCTGCTGTAAAAATAAGCAAAAATTGTCAGATGATAATTCTCTGCCTCATGGTGAGGTGAGAAATAAAACCACTTTTTCAAGAATAATCTCCGGACTGATTGCATTTGACAGTTGTTCTATGTATTTATTTACTTGCTTACTTAATCTTGGAGGGTGCAAGAGTCTAGGATATCCTTGATCAATTTATTTCCCCTTTGCTTGTGTGTGGTGCTGGCAGTCTCTGAGCACACCCTCCCAGGCACTGCAGGAAAGGCCAGGGCTCTCTTGGACAGCTGGAATGACTGAAGCGCTGCTACTCCTGTGGTAAAACACATGACACATTTACATCCAAGTTGGCTGATAGATTTTGGATGTTTCAGTTCCTCAGATTTCCATTTTTCCGTTCACATCATGTGAAATCTATTTTTCTGAAGCAGAGGCAGCTCAGGAAATATTTCTGATGGAGGGTGTTAAAACCTCCCCTTCCCCTCCCTGACTTTTCCCTCTGTACAGCCCTGTGAGTAATCTCTGCCATAAGCTGGGATCTGTAGCACCATCATTGGTGGCAAATAAATACCAATTTTTGCTGAGCTCCTAACTTGAGAGCAATTCATCTTCCCAAGGTGAGCTGAGAGCTGGCTCTAGTTTAGCCTATTTGTGTCATACATTGCTTCTGCCATTCCAAAGGACCCTGCAGGCAAGGATTCCTGGGAATTGCTGTCTTTGACCAAAATGGAGACTTCCAAAATATAATGGCATTTCTTAACATAGAAGTCTGGACCTTGAAAAAGGTAAGCAGTGGAAAACTTCCATGTGTTAATTTGAAAAAATAAAGCTACACCTATCTCACACTGCTTGAGCCGGGTCTTACTCTCCCTTTCTAATGTTAGAAATAGTAATTTATTTATTTATTTTGAGATTAATCTGGCATTCTCCTGAAATACCACTTTAAAAAGCTAACAAGAAAATTTTCAGTTAAAGGACATAATCTATTATTCATCATTTTTTATGAGAAGAAATGCTTTACTGAAAAAAAATCTTGGTGCTTGACTTGCCAAAAAGAACTTACTTGCCTTAGGCAAGTGGTTAAGAGATTATTTCAAGGTTGGTTTAACCCCCAGGTGGGCTTTCTTTCAGCTCTCACAATGCTGCCACAAGATGTATTTTTCCTGGACAAAAGCACAGCAAAGCAGGAGGGCACCTGGAGTTTTCCCAAAGTTTCCTCCTCTGATGGTTGCCTGTCCTCTCTCCCAGACAAATGATGGCTGGACTTGCATTGACTGAGAGGGGTCGGAGGCGCCGAGCTCCATCGGGCGGGCAGGCAGCGCTGGGAGTCACACCTCATTAGTAGGCATGCAGGTAGCAGAGCTTTAGATTTGTTTCAGGCCCCTTACAAAGGTGCCTTGACAGTTTGAGTTATGCTGACAGCCTCCCCTCAAAGGGAAAGAGAGTGTCAGGCAAGAGAGATGAAACATGTTTCACTGTCACCCTCCACACAGCCTAAATGGATGGCCCAGCATCTCGCCATCAGCGACGTTCCCATCTGGGGAAAAAATGGAAGAGTTGAGTTTGATGTTATAAATCACCATAATTTGTTACAATTTCCAAAGACAAATATGACAGGGTGGAATTACTTTGCAGTGCTGAGACAGTCATTTGCAGAACCCATAAACTGCCAGTATAAATCTGAGGACGAGATCTATTTAATCTGAAGAAGCAGATATCATCTCAGTATATGCTGTGTTTACCAAGAACTTAGCTGCAATGATGCCATGGTATTGCAGGTTGCTCATTTTATTTTAACCTTTAAAACAAAAAATTATTTTATAAAAACCCTAATGAAGTAGAAAGATTCTTTTGTTTATTTTGTGCTTCCTCTGTCAAAAAGCAGAAACACTTATTGTGTCCTCAAAAAAAAAACAAAAGAAAAATTATGCAATGCTCATTGTTGACAACAGAAATATTTTGTGGGGTTACAAGTGGGATTCCAGAGAGAGACAATGCATTGCTACATGTTCACGATGCCTCTTCACAGATGCTCCTGTTTAACAGCTCTTAAATTAACAAACCCCCCAGTCTAGTGTTCCTTTCAGAAGTGTCCAGATCACAAGTATTACTTCCAAAAGCTGCATCTTGGAACTTTTTTTCTCCCTTCATTGATGATGGCATAGGCTGAAAAGACATTTTGAAGACAAGCTGTTGGAAAAAGCCAGAGCTGAAGTTGTTGCCTTGCGATATTTACGTGGTCACAGTCTAGGTCATTGATTTTGTCTCCTCTATAACAAACACTATTTGAGGCGACACATGGAAAGGAATGTGAGTGTTCAAAGAGTAGAAACTGAAGACAAATTTGCTAATCATTGCCTTTTGGGGGTGAGTTGTTTAACCTGTCTGTACCATGATTTACCCACACATAAGAGGAGGACATTGCCAGCTTTCCTCACTCTTCCTGTAAAATTATTTCAGTGGTCCACGAGTAAAATGATCTTCAAAGAAAAGTGCAAAGTCCTTTTTTAACAATATACACTTTATTAACAATATTTTTATTTCCCAGGTGAAAGAATGATGGCATAGCATGAATGTTTCTTTTTTTTTAACATCAGAAAAAGAGAGACATAGGTCTAAATGCTGATTTGGCACTTACATAGATACCCCTTCCCAAAGCCCTGGCTTTTTACTTCCATAAATCCCAGTGTTTTTATATCAGTGAGTAGCTGATGATATGTTCACCCATTCCACATTCGGGTATTATCAGGAGAGAGATGAAACACATCTTGGTGTTGCAGTTGCTGCTGAATAAATCAAACCTTGGTGATGCAGTGTGATGGTATGAAAATCTCACAGCCTGCAAAGTCAGTCATTCATATGTGAGGAAACTGGATCAGTCTCCTTAAAACACGCTCTTAGCCGGAGCTCTCAGTATGTCAGCTCGCTGTTCTGGAAGGAGCTGGCAGGTGTTTTGAGCTTGTCAGAATGAGAGTAACTCTAGTATGGTTTAACAAGAAAGGTTGTAGTGCTGCCTCTCCCTATTCCTGCTGCCCTTTGGATGGGGTTAAGCTTGTTTCAGGTGTCACAAGACCTAACACTGCACTCTGCCTGCAGTGACTGCCTTCATGAGTTGCACCTTTGTTGATAATTTCCTGAGCTCTGCACTTGTCAGTGCATCTAATACATAGCCATGATAATTGAATATTTGTTTCCATGTTTGTGTTACCATTGTGTTTTCATTTTGTTTCTTAAAAGACGAGTTAATGTGAGTGGCTGCTACCCATGAAAGTGAGGTGTGTTTTTAAAAGGCTTGTGTGTCAGGAATGCACCAACTGGCATGTCTTTGCCAATGCTCAGGGGCTTGCAGTGGGTTTGTAATCCTGTTTTGGACAGAATGAAAATCACTTGAGCAAAAGGGAAGAGTATCTTTTTTCCTGCTGAAATGATGTATAAATAGTGTGGGAAGACTCCTTCAGTCTGACTGCACAGGTAGCTTCTGCTCTGCTTCTGAAAGTGCTCTCGGATGTTTTTCACACCTTTTATAAAGATCCACTGTCTCGATATAGAGGAAAAGAAAGTGTAAAAGCACTGTAGAAAAATAAACACCTGAGTTCCAACATGAGGCAGAGTTTAACACAGGCAAGGTTCAAAACTGTTTCCTGTAGGTATTCAGTATAGAAGGAAATAAGCAGTTCAGCATCCCACAGATCAGCACCATTTTACTACTTTGATGAGTAGAACTGGAAGGAAAATTAAGAAGGCACTCACACACAAAACATACTGTGAGCACAGAAACATCTGCTCAGCCAAACACCAAGGAACCAAGTGGGCAGAAGTGACACCTTGCTTACCACAGCCTGGTCTAGACTGCCTGAGCGATGGTGAAAAACCACTTAACCCCCAGGCAGTGGTGTGGGGTCAGAGGAGCAGGGACGCTCTGTAGGTGCCCCCAGCGCCTGCAGATGCCACTAGCAGGGGGACACAGAAGTGGGCTGTGAAGACCAGCTAGAGTTTGCACAGCAGATTAGTTCCTTTCAGACAAAAATATGAGTTTAGCAGAGGATGTACAGCTGGAGCCTGGCTGTGCCTGGGCCAGTTGATGTGGGCAGGGTGGGATGGAGATTTGCAGTTCTCCTGGCACGAGCTAGGAGTGGGAGAGACTCAAAGAGGAATGGAAACGTTAAGTGTGTTTGTCTAAATTTCCTCACTGTTTGCCTCTGCACTGACCTTCAAGTCTTATCAAAACAATCCTGAAAACCTTTCAGTCCATTTTGCTGTGAGTGCTCCCCAAGGAAAGTGGCTGGACATTTCTCTGTGCAACGGGAGGGAGATGTAATCGCTGGCTGGGGCACCCCGAGGTGCTGCACAGCTGTTAATGGAAGGTGATAAAGGCAGCAGTGCCTTTCTCCAGCAGAAAATGCCACTTTTTGTAAGTGCCACCGGCCTGCACACTGCTGTGCAAACAGCTCCCCTGCCATGCCCTCCTCTCTGCACCCCCCAGGCTCAGATAACCTTTAACTCTCCGGTTGTCTCCGTGGGTTTTTTTTGTTCTTGACGTCTTCAGTATTTTAACAACAACAACAAAGTCCTTGCAGTTGTATCACTTCCTGCAAGCTGTTGTGAGACCTTGTGAAGCTGCCTCAGGCGTGGAAATGGTTCACAGGCAATGCCAGCAAGGGGAAGAGGGAGCTGCAGGAGAGGCTGGGGAGAAGTACACGAACTGCTGCCAGCGCTTTTCCGAGCAGCCGGGGTGAGAAAGTGTTGTGAAGTGTTTCTGGGTGATGTGAAGTGTTTCTGCTTGGTGTCTGCTGCTTTACCAGCTCTTGCTGGTCTTGCTTGCAGAGGCATCGTTTCAGTGATTCAGTCACCTGCTTAGTGATCTCCTGATCTTTCTGCATTCGTGTGTTCCTGTGCCACCGTATGTTCTGCTTCTTTTACCAATTCTCACTGCAGCTGTAACATACCCCAGAGGCAGTGTGTAATGGCATTTCTTAGGCCTTATTAATCTTAAAACATTTGTATAATTTTTTGAATAGGAATGATCTACGGGATTAAGCAAGGGCCTAAAATGACAGCTGGATTTTTTTTCTCCTTTTTCTGTTGTGCCACTGTATGGACATGAATAAGCACACACACTGTCTGTGCCCACATCTCCTGTGGTAAGACAATGGTGATCATCTTTGTTGTGCTCTGGCAGCTCTGGTTGGTAGAATGTTAGGGTTGGAAGGGACCTTAAAGCTCTTCTAGTTCCAACTTCTCCCTTAATAATAGACTATAGAGATTATTTTTGCCGTGACCTTAAAAGCCAGAGTAGTCATGATTTCAGTTTGGTACCTATATGTGACAATGTGCATTTAGCCCAGAGAGGATCTGGAGTTGTTCAGGTTCACACTGTGACCTGTTTCAGCTTCCAGTGTCTGGGGATGAAGTAGTGACACTTATCCATCACCTCCCAATTTGTGCAGACTTACAGACATTTAGGGAATTGACCACAGCCCCTTGACCTAGAGCAACTCATCACAATGAAAATTAGAGCAAGTGATAGACATTTGCAGCATGAAACAGAAGAAAAACAAATTGCTGTGTGTTTATATATCTGCTGCACCTCTTTCTCATCGCCTTCTTCATAGGTGAAAATCATTGGGTTTTCTTCTCTTCTATTCCACCCTTCTTTCAACAGCACTACTCCAAAAAATTTGAGTTCTCTTTAAGGCATTTTTGAGCCAATTCCAGCCTTTGTGAATGAAATTGAAGAGAGAAAAGGCGATGTCCCAGCGTTTCAGATGCCTTTTCTTGGTTCAAAGACAGAACCTGGAGAGTTTGTGTGCTGGGAGAGCTCTCCCACCAGCAGAAAGCCCCTATGCCCCAGGGGAGGATGGCTGACCAGTCTTTGAAAGGGACAGGAGGAGCAGGGGAGCTCTGAGCCATGGCTCAGCTCCCAGATCTGGTGCTGGACATCCCATTGCTCACCTGTTCCCACCAGTCGTGGCTGGGGAGAAGGCAAAGGGTGAACAAGAGCCCTGCTCAGCTTTCCTGTGCTCTAGGGACAAACTCAATTTCACCATAATTTAATTTAATGCTAGTTCAGTACCTAGCAATTGTACAGCTATTCTGAATGTGCCCTCTCATCGGTGTGATAATAAAGAGCATATTCTGCTCTGAAAATGACTGGAAACCTGAACTTCATTAGTGTTCATTTTCCTTGGGGAATCCCCTGTTTTTCTCTTTGTGCTGTCTGTCCACATGAGTTCTGTAAAGAGCAGAATATCCATGTCTGAACTACAAGAAGTGAATTCTGGCTCTGAGAGCTCTGACTACAGAAACACCAGCACCATTTCAGAGGACTGTATCCTTGACTTTTCTCTTAGTTTTATTAGTGCAACACGAATCATAAAAATGCATACCATACAGTGAATAATCTCTTGTGAGTCAGTGTGCCTGTTTGCCCTGCAGGGTGTAGGCTTATTGTTTATTGTTTTATCATGTGCTTTTACTGTCCCCAAAGGTCAGACTTCAAAACTTCCCCTGGCAGATCCTTCTCCAATCCAGCAAATCTTCCAATTAGCAAAATGCTCATTATATGCAGCTAATACAGTATGGATTTGTTCATTCACTTTCACTGCTGCTTCTTGGGACGATCTGAATAATAAGGTATTCCATCTCAGAATAATTCATAGACTCTTTGCCTGAACACTGTATCTTTCAATAATCAATCTAAATTGCAAAACACATTAAGCAGCAGCAGCAGCATTGTTTGCCTGGCACTATTTGAAAACCATGAAAGCAGTGGGATGAAGGATGAAGGAGCAGATCTATTCTCTACTCAATACAGTATCATCCTTGAGAAGGGGACATTGAGAAGACATTGATATATAAGTCGATTATAAAAAATTGGACTTTTACATATTTGGGAGGTGAGGCTGAGGCTGAGGTGTAAATCATGATCAGTGATACTGCTCTGGAACAAGTAACAGTGTATATTCTAGGGGAGCATGTGAGGAAAAGGAGCACAGTCTATTTCTAAAGTCAATTTAGTATTCTTTAAGGTGTCATACCAAATGTAAGCTGTGTATCCATAGATTCAGAGTATAAGCAGTTGCCAGGTGAAATTATATTTTTACATGGTTTATAACGGGTCTTTGCATCTTACACTCTCCTCATTTTTCTGCAACTCCAAGTTGCATCCAAATTTTTAGATATGCTATTCTCTGTATATGTTAGAAATTATTTGCTGTCTTTTCTATGCCTAAAATCAAATTTTCCAGTTCCCAAGGAACTGGACTGGGGACTACAGGTGAATTTTTACTGCTGTGGGGATCCCAGTGCCAGCCTGTGCCCTGTCTTATCATCCTGTGCCTGCACTCTTATGTGCCCTGCTCCACCTCTCATGGCCTCTGATATCATACCAAGACTCTGCTAAGGCTCTTGACACCATCATTGTAATAGTCATAAAAATCCCATTCTGCACTGAATAATGGTTTATTTCTGTTATTGACCTAAAACCATGGCTGTCCAATGCAGAGATAAACATAAGTGAAACAAATCAGCAACAGACAGTGGATCAATTAGAGCCATTGCAGTCACAGCCGAGCCAGGGCAGACAAAGCTGTGGGCAGGTCAGAAGCTCACTCAGAGCCAGCCTGACAAGCCTCTCTTGAGTCCATGTCCTGATAGCCACGATGGCAGGATCTGTTACAGAGCTTGGGGCACTGTTGTAGCCAAGGGGGTGGCAGTGAAAGCATTTTGGGGGTAACTCAGCCTCTGCATCCCTACAGCTGGCCCCAGAATGAGCTGGAAAGGGCACAACTTCCTGTTCTGCTGCAAAAGCTGCTGCACGTCATTGTGGGAGACATATAAACTCCTAAACCTGTTTTAACCCTTAGGAATAAACACAACAGATGAAATGTGGATTACTCCTGTGGAAGTGTAATCACCTGGCTGCCCACCATCCTCCCTTAGTCCTAAGGAACCAGGTGTTCCTAACAATTTGCAAATGGTGGGATTTTATTCCATCTAATATTAGAAATCTCAGCAACCACTTTTCAGCTAGTCATCACAGACTCTCTTTCTAGTCTGCAAAAACAAGAGACACTTTCAGTGCCAGCCATTTCATCTCTGGATTCTTTATAAATGGAAAAGGCAGATCAGTGACTTGGTTTTATATACTGCTACAAAAGGAGGCAACTAGCTCAGATAAAGACCACAGCTGTCTAATTTTGGGTGGGATAAATAATTCCCAAAGCATCCACTTAAAATGTATTCCACAATTCCTACATTGTTCTGAGCTTTGTATTGTGAAACAAAAGAAAAGACACTTGCATAAAATTGAGGGCAACAGAAAACTTCAGCACTCAGAGTTCCCCATTGCTGTCCTGTTCAGTCAAAGAAAATTTATTGTGTGTATTTTCAGTCCTTCCCTCTGTAACAAAGATGTGGATGTGCTACCAAAGGTGCGTGGGGGTTAAATTTACAATATCAACCTAAGCAAAAAAGTAGTCAAATACAGAAGTACAGATTCTCAATAGGAATAATGGTGGAGGATAAATAATTACCCCTCATATTTCTGAGTTCCTGAGGACTAAGCCTCCTATAATAAAAGATGCATGGAGCCAAAATGATTTAGCACAATTATACACAGAGCCAACATCCCAAGAAAAATATTCAAAGCAAAGGATAGCTGGAAAGCCTAGAGGGTTCACAGCTGCAACTCAGCAAGCCCAGGAACTGGCTAAATCCAGACCTCATATATCAGTGAAAGAAGGCCAGTAGGACAATGTGTCCTGTCTGTGACAGCCCTTTGTGAGAAACTTATGGCAAAGCCTCACTTTTCACAGATTTATAAAGCTCAGGCCAGAAAAGATCATCTAGTCTGATATCCTATATATCACAGGACATTAAATTTCTTCCAGTTAGCTCTGAGTTGATACCAATACCTTAGGTCAGCCAAATACATTTGAGTCTTCAGGATGTTAAATTATGTTGTGCCAAAGAAAGATATTCAGTAGCTTGCTAATACTTAGAATTATTTAAGTGTGGACCAAGCAGCATTGCATATGATTATAACTGATTTTGCAGATCCATGATCTCTGAAGTGCCATGCTTTTATGGTGTAGACATAAATTCATCTGCATGGCTTTATTTCAAGGTTTAAATAGTTCAGTTTCAACATACAGCTACTTCTGTCTCCTAGCAATGCATGCCCCACACTTCATCAAAACTAGAAAATATTCTGTGGGATCCCTGGGACAGATTTGCCTTGGATGTCTGCACCTGCACAGAGGACCTGTCTAGAACAGAAATTTCACAGAAGCTTTTCTTTTTCTTTTTCTTTTTCTTTTTCTTTTTCTTTTTCTTTTTCTTTTTCTTTTTCTTTTTCTTTTTCTTTTTCTTTTTCTTTTTCTTTTTCTTTTTCTTTTTCTTTTTCTTTTTCTTTTTCTTTTTCTTTTTCTTTTTCTTTTTCTTTTTCTTTTTCTTTTTCTTTTTCTTTTTCTTTTTCTTTTTCTTTTTCTTTTTCTTTTTCTTTTTCTTTTTCTTTTTCTTTTTCTTTTTCTTTTTCTTTTTCTTTTTCTTTTTCTTTTTCTTTTTCTTTTTCTTTTTCTTTTTCTTTTTCTTTTTCTTTTTCTTTTTCTTTTTCTTTTTCTTTTTCTTTTTCTTTTTCTTTTTCTTTTTCTTTTTCTTTTTCTTTTTCTTTTTCTTTTTCTTTTTCTTTTTCTTTTTCTTTTTCTTTTTCTTTTTCTTTTTCTTTTTCTTTTTCTTTTTCTTTTTCTTTTTCTTTTTCTTTTTCTTTTTCTTTTTCTTTTTCTTTTTCTTTTTCTTTTTCTTTTTCTTTTTCTTTTTCTTTTTCTTTTTCTTTTTCTTTTTCTTTTTCTTTTTCTTTTTCTTTTTCTTTTTCTTTTTCTTTTTCTTTTTCTTTTTCTTTTTCTTTTTCTTTTTCTTTTTCTTTTTCTTTTTCTTTTTCTTTTTTCTTTTTCTTTTTCTTCTTTTTCTTTTTTTTCTTTTTTCTTTTTTCTTTTTCTTCTCTTTTTTCTCCTCCTTCTCCTCCTCCACCTTCTTCTTCTTCGTCGTCTTCTTCTTCATGTGACAAGGTGTTTCAGTGCTTTTCTGTCTTCCCAAAACAGGAACAAAGCAGAAGATTTGTGTTGATTTGTAACAATCTCCCAGTGTTCTTGCAGTGTTTCACATTCTGATCCTAATTTTAGAGCCTGTGAGTCATTCATTCTTCTTTAGTCTTTAAACCATTTCTGGGCTACATTGGATTGGGTAAATTCCATCCAAATTGCATATATTGACAAGAATATTAAGGATATAAAATAGAATGGACAGTACCCCACCTTTAGTGTGTAGCTACAATAATAAATTCCTTACAATGTCAAGGTGTATAAGTCTTTATGTCCATGTAGACATGTAGTGACATCTACCATGTCAAGGTCTATAAGTACAGGATCAGATGGTGCAAGAACTGATCTTTGTGGGATGCTGAATGTAGGAGCTGTTTGCAAGAAAAAAAATGGTGGAGTGTGGTTGTTCATAATGTAGAACAGAAACCTGTTCCTGTATTCACTGCAAATGTAACTGGGACAGCACATGAGGAACAAATGTGCTGGAGCTTGCTGGCACAAGGGTCATTTACCTGGACCTATCACCACAACTTTTACTTTTCTTGGAAAAATGAGGGATGCATACGTAATCTGTAGATCTGACTCATGCTTAGCTTTCACCAGTTTAATGAAGCAGCTTTATGAGTGCTCACATTCCCCATATGTGCAACACAGACAATGAGGTGCCCCACAGGCCTCCAAAAAGAGCTCCTTTCTACCAGTGCTAGGTGGGCAGACAAGGTGTGCCCCTTAGATCCTTCTAAGGTAAACACAATAATCTGTTTCTCTCCACTGGTTGTATTAGAAACTCATTGTATGTAGGTTGCTTCATTAGATACCTAAAATGTAATGAAGCCTGATGTTTAGGTGAGGTGGACAGGCTCCTATAATGAGTATGTCCTTTCCTTCTGCTAATTACCTCATGTCATCTAACTCTGGTAAGAGCATCCTTCTAACGAGCCTGCACCTTGTCCACTGGTGTGTGGAAGGAAACTCTGAAGAACGCTTTTTTCTCCTTGAAAATGGACTGTGCTGTGCTAGCCAAAGGCAAATCAGAAAACTGTCTTGGATTACCACAGAGTACTGACAGGATTCATAACTTTATATCCTTTTCTGAACCACACAGTGATGCTGGGATTGCAGAGCTTCTGCAGAGTAAGAGGCTGTGATGGTTCCTTTTACATCTGACTCAGTATTGTTCAAATAACCCAGCAGAGAAATACTAATTAGTAGGTAAATTAGATGCCTCTATCTGCATTTGTCCTTGGAGAGATGGTAGATATAATTTTCTAGCAACCTTGGTAGCCTTTCCTCATTCAGTGGGTTGGATTGAAACACAGTACAATAACCCAATAGTTGTATCATATAACAGAATATCTGTTATGAGTAAAACTCAGCTTAACAGCCATCCAGTGAAGACAGTGATGCTTTAGCCTGTATAATATAACCACATAGCTGCTTGGTGCTGTGGTGCAACAAAGGATGAGGAGACACTGGAGAGCATTCATAAGTTTCCTATTTCCACACAGCTTCCTGACAGCTAAACAATATAATCTACTTTGTGGTATATTGCCTTATTGTGAGAAGCATACCTCAGTATATTGCAATAAAAAAGAAGCATTTGAATGTCTTACATCTCCATTGCACATACCTGTCAAGTTTCAGGTGGCCATTTAGATGATGCTATTGCAGAGGGTAAGTTAATAGAGGAAGCAGCTTAGGCCTTTGTTTTTCAATCCAGTCCTGCAACTGAAAACATTCAAAGGCTGGAAATGGCATGTTCAGACTCTCTAAGTAGAGCTGCTATAACAATACCATGAGAGTGGTTTAGTCTGACATGTTTTACTTCACGCTTGCTGTTGTCTTGGTGCCTGCCCCAGTTGGGTATGACAGCTTAGTTTATTTACAACAGCTCTCTGAACAACAGTGTTTACTTGATCATATGCAGGCGCCTGGGCAGAGCTACAGCAATATCTGTCTTCTAAAGAGGACCTCGTTTTACTGAGGGAAATACTCCCAAACTGTGCCACTTTCACAGCTTTACACCATAACAGGACAGGCAAGGGTTCTGCCTTGTCACTGCACTACAGAGACTTCTCCATTTCTGGCAAATGAAAAATTGCTCTGGGAATCTGAATCCCAGTGGTCTGGTGACAAGGCAATGTATTTCAGGTCCAGAAGCTGCAAAAAGTTTAGGAGGATTTAGAAAAGATTGTAAAAGTAGAGAAAACCCAAGTGATTTGTAATGGCAGGCTAAGAGTTTGTGATTGCAGTGGGAAAGGGATAGGCAGAACACCAGAAACAGGATTTTGTTTTGAAATGCAGAGGGTTTCTGACTAAAGCAGGAGAGGCTCATTTAAAAGGAAGTTACAGTGCTGATTAGGAGATAGATGCTAATCAAGAACCTGCTGAGTGACTTCAGGCAAATAACTGATTCCCAGTTCCTCATTTGTGAAATGGGTACAGTAATACTGTGCAATACAGGAGAGAGGTGTGCAAGGTACATCCTTATACAGGCTTGGTGCTTAACCACAGAAATACCTAAAAAGGCAAGGAAGAACTCTTCTAAAAATACATTTGATCCTGCTGCTTTCTTAAGGTCAGGAGGACCTGTTAAGAAGGGTGAATATGGTGTTTTGCCCACTGGAGTAAATGGCATTACCTCACAAGACGCTGATGCGAGAGCCGAAACCGTCTCAGTACTTAGCTAAATGCTTGCCTGAAGCAAGATCAGTTGGAACTGAATGATTTCAATACATTTTACATGGCTGTTAGTCTTCAGTAAGGAATAGGATCCTCCTTAATTGAAGAAGTTAGAAGTATGTTTTATTAATTCATCCGTGTAAATTGTTATGACTGACTAGAAGGAGTATTTTTAAGTGTTCTGAAAAAAATAAAATTTTAGGATTATCTTTGCAAGATATGTCTGCTGTATGACTTTTACTCCTGAATCACTAAGGTGCTCATAAAATGCAATACTTTGGCTACTTTTCTTTACAATCCTATATCATAATTTTTAAAAATGCATATTTCATAAGGTTAAAAAAAAAAAAGGATAAACACTGTGGTCAAGCTATGACAGGTTAGCCTAGAAGACTCATTGTATCTTTTTGGTCAAGAATATATCAGGATTGAAAAATTTTGGTATATATATTTATATATATATTATATGTATAATGTATATAACTTTATCTATAATATATATTATAGATTTATTATAAATATATATTGTTTTGGTATTTATACAGCTAGGACAAATATCCAACAATATTAGAAGATTTTAGAATCAGTACAAATCCCTGAGCATTGGGCTACAAGCCAGTGTCTAATTAATCAAGGTTAGAAAGAAACCTTAAGAAAAAATTCCCAGTTGTAGGGCTTCTACAGGAAGTTTTTCGCTTGTTACTCTCAAGTATTTTATGTTGAAACAAGCCTAGACTAGAAGGACAAGTGATCAGGTTCCATGTGGGATTTGCTCTTTCTGTTCCTCATTTTGT
>VWZP01016760.1:477370-518097 GCA_013396995.1 Dicaeum eximium | reverse complement strand
GCTCTTTCTGTTCCTCATTTTGTATCTGTCACATGCACATTTATAGGTCTCTCATACAATATTTCTGCGTTGTTCCCCATTATCTGGTGTCACAGTCTGTACAGATTCTCACTGAACAGCACACAGGCTGTGTGCTCTCAGGAACACATCAGTTCTTCCTAACTGCAAGACCCAGCTGTCTTCATTACACATCTGATCAATAAATATCGAAAGAACTAAAGTGGACAAATGAAAAGCATTTGCTAAACAAGGCTCTTTTCCCCCAAGAAAGTGCCCTAATTTCAAGTATTAATTACNAGTGCCTGTGCCCTGTGCTGCTGCTGAGCAGGCTGGAGGGAAGGACTGCTGCCCCCAGGTCCCAAATCCCAGCTCAAGAACCTGCCTGCATCCCTGGGCATTTTCCAACTGCCCCTTTTTGTCTCCTTCCCCCACACTGCAGTCTGACAGCCAAAGCTCTTTTGAAGCATTTTCAACTCAATTATTTCCTGTGTTGTGGTTTCTCGTTCTAGAGAGAACTTTTTCATGAGGAGGAAGGGTTATACGACATTGATCTGGTGGTGAGAGCTTCGGCCAGACTCCTGGAGACACACATTTAGCTACTTGCTTTGCTTGATTTAGATCAGGGGCCATGACCCTGGTTCTCCCACGTTTTAGATGAGTGACCAAATCACTGAGCTATCGAGGCAATCACTTCTGCTCTCTGGCCCTATTAGTATCTCATTAGTGAATTAAACAGAGCGGCACATTGAACCAGGGCCCCCCACTCCCCTGTGTGTGTCAGGCTGGCTGATATACAAGGGTCAGCATCCCTGGCTTCTGTGGAACACCTCCAGCAGAACTTGGCTTCATTTGCTGGTAAAGAGGAGGAGTTCTGAAATCTAAGGAAGAATGGGGTGTAAAAAAAATCTCTTCCTCAATCAGCTTCAAATCCAAATCTCCACTAGGCTTGCACCCATGTATCAAAATCTGTGTGACTAAAGGATAATCTGTGTGTCTGTCATCATATGTACTGATTTTTTGCAGAGCTAGAACTAATGCTACTTCATCAGTTTAAACTAATGGATGGGGATGCAAAGAGATGTGTACTGTGGGGCCTGTAACCACTACTGGGGTAACACATGTGAGAACAGTCAGCCAGGCCCACACAGCCACAGAGGTTTGCTAATTCAGTTTGGAAGAAAAAGTCTTAAACATGCAACAAAACACTTGCCCACTTTGCTTCCCAGTTGGGGCAGAAGAAAATGGCATGAAATGAATGACAAGGGTGTGGTTGGACATGTGCTGAGCTCTAGACTTCCATGGAATTGTGCACAGGTATGTGCTGGCACATGCCCTGTCCAAAGACAGAAGATGGAAGAGGAAAGAGAAAAGCATTTTTTTAACCCTTCTGTGAGTTAAGTAAACCTATTCACTTTGTGGAATTGCTGAAGCAAGTTGTAAATGATGTATAAAACCATCCTTGTCCACTGGAATATATGGCAGGGCTCTGCATTCCCCACTGAACTGTGCTGTTTGCTGAGCTAATCATTTCAGACAGAGCCACAAAATTTCACCAAGCTCATAAGTTTTGGTTAAAGGAAACTAAAAAGACAGAGCATAAGTATTGTATTTTGTGGGATGATTTAGTGATTTATGCAACTGATTTGAAACACGTAGACTCCATTAAACCATAGGTTTAAATCCCAGCTGGGTTCATTTCATCCTTTTATACTCAGAAGGAGATAAATTCAGAACTCTGAAGTACCTCTGAAGAAAAAATCTTTTTAAAACAAACAGACTCAAATTCTTCACATTTTTTAATCTTTACCTTCCCTAAGCTTTAAAAAACATTGTGTTCATCCTGATGGCAAAATGTACATCTCTCCTGAATGCAATAAAGAGTTAGGGGAGTTTGGGCTGATACTCGCCCCAGTGAATCCTCTCTGGCAATTAACATGGTAGTAACAGATCCTTCCCTCCATGGCATGCAGTCAGCTACCTCCAGACACAGCTCCAGGACTGACCAGCTCCATAACTCACTTCAAAGGTTTCTGCACTCATGTTCAGAGCACATATTTTCAAATTCCACCATGTTTTCTGTTACATCTTGAGCCCTTTGCTAAATCGCTACCAAAACAGAAATGCCAAGGATGCAAATAACAAATGAAGCAAAACCGATAAAGACCTGGTAACAGCAGCTGGGGCCTTCCTGTGGGTGAGAAAAGCTGTCACAATAGAACACAACCAAATCACATGCACACGGCTTCCAGGCAGGGAAAAGAAAAAAAGAAGACTAAGTTTATTTGACTTAGTGCTTATATAGGATTTTGGGAACAACCGTGGATTGGAGGACGAGGTTACCACCTCTCCAACCACACTGGTCAAGGGGAAAGTCCATCAAACCTTCTCCACCAAGGAGAAAGGAATGAAAAACAAAAGGTCAGTTGGCAAAACGTGTGCATGTTTACATGAAACAGCGTGAGAAACTTTATCACAAAAATGAAAACATCATAAGGCTGAAAATTCAGGGCGACAAAAAGCTGCCTGCTCTGAGGATGAAATGAAAAGTACATCCTTGTGTTTAGTACTTCAGAAGTTTTCCTTGGGTGGAACACCTTTTGTCTCGGCCAGAAGCAGTGTCATCCCCTAGGAAACAGTCATCGTCTTGGAAATAAAGACATATTTAGATTACAGAGACTTCCAACAAAATAAAAAAAATCGAGGAAAAAAAGGAAAAAAAGCAAAATCGCAATACAAAGCATTAAGGTTAGAATGTGATGTCTGCTTTGAAAAGAGAGGATCAAATACTTAACAGGGCTGAGAGTATTCTGTCTGAAAGAAATGCCTTTACGAGAGATATGAAAGTAGTAAAAATAGCCAGTATTCACAAGAAGCAGTAAAAAATTAGACTCTTTCTGGGAGAAGATAGGTTAAAAAAAATAGAGCAGTCAAAGAGGATTTTTCCCTCTAGTGTGTATTTTTCTTGGCAGTTGTGCTCACTTGTGAATAGTGTTAAAGCACTTTAGTTTCCATTGTAAAAAATCGAGTCAGAGAAAACAAAAGTGGAAGGGACCTCAAAAGGTCATCTAGTCCATCTCATTTCCTAAAGACACATTCAGCTATGCTGACACCATCTGGACAGATGTTCTGCTCCTTAAATGGGGCTTTTCACACATCCATAAAGACTTGTTCAAAATTAAACCGCATCAAACACCAATTCTCTAAGAGACAGCATGTAGCTACACTGTCCTAGGAGCACTTTAGAGAGAGAAATCATTTCAGGTTTCTGTTTCCCTTCTAATTTCCTGCTTTGGTGTCCGGAAACAGCTGCTAATTCACTGCCTGTAAGCAGGAGAGAGTGGCAGGGATGGGAAGAGCTGTCCTGTTCCCCTGGCAGCAGCAACAGGCAGAGCAACCAAGGGTTCTGTGGTGGCAGAACTGCCACTGCCTGAAATGACAGTGTGCTGGTGGCCATGTGACCACAGCTCCCAGACTTATTTCAGCTCAAGTCATGAACCTACCAGAAATCAGCTCTGAGAACAAGAAGGGATCAAGGGGGACATCACCAGCTCAGAACTGAAACACATGAGATGGGGCTGCTGGGACACTTGGGAAGGAGATTTCCAAGATGTACTAAGACTAAGCAAAAGATCAAGCAAATGCACTGTCACAGTAGTTCACTCTGGTACAATTGCAATTTCTCTGAGTGTCGTTTCTGCTGACTTTAATTGAATTTTGGACCTTACACAAACATGTCCTTGTCCTTTAAATTTAATTATACTTCCCATTGCTCTTCACAGGGTTTGTGAAATAATTGGTTGAAATCAGATGTGAGCAGAGAAGACATTGTAGAATGAAAACAACTAGATAGGCAAGGGACAGAAAAGGAAAACAGTTATGCATTTCATCCAAGTTCAGTTTTCCTAAGTGAAAATCATTGATTTTGGTAACAAATCTGCTTTCTATTTTGAGAGTTAGCCTGTGGCTAATTTTATTTATTTGGCCAGCCGAAGCTGTGAGAGGATCTCACACACACCCTTTGCAACTCATTCAAACTCTGAAAGTTTGAAGAGAGGAAGTCTTCCTTGTCCACTTATTTTACAACCGTTTAAAATTAGTAATGACTGTCTAAAATTTTAGAAAATATTCAGATGGACACCTGAAGGAGTATCTTAGAAAGGTTTCTTGAAATACGACATTCAGGCACTATATAATGAGATTTCAGTATCAATTCTGCAAAGGTGTAGCTGTGGCTCGGCTCATGCACACACAGAGTGCTGCAGTCATGCCTGACAAAAGAGTTGGGCTGCTGTAGAATGTAATTCATTGCAGGATCTTGGACTATGGTCTTTCCATTTCAGCAGATGATTTTCACTCAAATTCATGAGTTTTGTCACTTGAGGTTTGGACCTCTTCAGAGCATCTTGCCTTGGCTGCAAACATTGTGAGCTGTACAAATACTGAGCAAGTGTGTAATGGCAATTTTCAGCTGGTCACAGGTCAGTCACCATGCACTGACCAAATTTCACCAAATTTTCATTTCTTCAGTGAGGACTTTCTTTCAGAACCAAATTTCAGCTCTCAGGCATTTTCTTCTCTATAAAGGCATTGTAATTTTCTTTGCCTATGTTTGGGCAGAAGGTCACAGCCACAGTGGAGAAAATTTCTCCTTGTGTGCTGTAAGCCCAAAATTTTTATTCAGATCTTCTTTCAGCTCCAGCTCATGTGTGTCTAATGTCTGCTTTAATAAGAAAGTAGCCCACAGGATGGTATTTCCCATCTGTAACATAGATAAAGCTCTATCTTTATGACACATTTGTTGCTGCTATTGTTTTTGGTAGGACATAACCAAAGTCCTTTTAAGTCACTGTGAAGGCTTCAGTTCCTCCCCAGAGACCAGAATTCCCCATGAGTAAAAATGCCACAGGATAATTTAGTCGTGTTTGATTTTGATGAGGCTCATCCTTTCTAGAATTGTCATCTTTGGCAATATCTCCACACATCTTCCTCTTTTATTTTCAAGACCTGCCTGAATGATGGTCTTTCTAATGCTTCCTTTCAGCAGAAAATCCTATTCTAAGTCAATTCCTTTAGCAATAAGCAGTGTTTCAAGGACAAGTTTTATTGTTGATTTGCACTTCTAGAGCATTATGGTGCTTTTTGTGTCACCACAATACTATGGCTCATGTTGTCAAAATATGTGTTTAGTAAAATATAAGAAGGAGATAGTGTCTCCAGTACATATTCCAGAGCTGGGAAATTTGGATTTTATTCAGGAGATCATCACTTCACATTATTACTGCCAAGATGAGTTAACTGAAGCATGATGTATACAGAAATTACTTTTTCAGTTAATAGAAGTAAGGAAAAATGGACATAAGTGCCGTATCACCAGTGAAAGATTTATTGGGCTGCTGTTTAGGATCCATGTAAATACTGGAGTAGGTTAAAGATGTGGTGCTCATGTACAGGTCATAGATCTCAGAGCTGCACAGGCTCCCCTGTTTCAGCCACTGTACTCAGTTTGAGGCTGTGTTATATTTCACTCTACTGAGATCACAGTTTTTGTCAATACTGGATATTAATGAATGATCTTAACACTAACGCCATGGACTTTTGCAATACCTTGCACATTTACTGGTGAGGAGAGAATCCCTAAAGATTAGGGGTTTCAGTTCTTTCACCAAAAGCTTATCAGTATCTTTTGCATCTACTGAGCTGCTTGAAAAAAACCCAACAATTTCTAAATTAAAAATTAGAAAAGCTGATGAACTAGCATTTGTTATAGTGTTTTATCTGGTTTCCTAGTGCTTCCTTCCAGAACATCTGGGTTAAGGAAAAACAGCCTCAACCAACCTGATCTAAAACAAGTGTTGCTGATTTCACACTCATTTTTCTGTCAGGTTTCACTGACCATGCACCTCTACATTTGCATAGAGAGACTGTAGTTTCTGAATACATTTTACTGAAATTGCATTTCCCAATAAACCCCTTGCTTCCTGTTAGTCCCAATTACTAGATATCATAACCAGAAATATACAGATACAACCATATCTTCAGGACAGCCCTACCTTGGGTTATATGAAAATAGAATTGCGGATGCATTTTAACCTCGTTCCAAAATATTAACTTTCAAAAAAGGAACTTTCTCTTTTTGGTGGTTTTTTTGGGTTTTTTTTTTGGGGGGGGGGGTGTTGGTTTTTTTTTTTGGTTGCATGTTCTTCCTGAGATTTTGCATTGGATTTGAGTCTCCAATGATCATATTTTCTACTGATGAAAGCAGAGTCCCATTACAGCTAAACTGATTTACTACAACTAAGAGTCTGTCCATAAAGCCAAATCAGCCTTTAAATTAGGCTCAAAAGAAATACTACCAATTAAATTTAGTCTGTGACCTCTAACATAGTTTAACAAGCTCCACATATTATGGATTTCAGTAGGGGGAAAAAAATCAATTAAACTTTAAGAAAAAAATAAAATCCCCAAAGTCTAAATCTTGACAAAAGTAGTTCAAAAATGCCATCGCATCCAGCTGTTTCCATGGTTTCACATCCTGTGTTCCAGTTTTTAGGGTGCTATATAAGATATGAAAGCAGCTTGGAAAAAAAAACCTCCATGAAAAAAACCTTTTCTGCAGTTCCCTTATTTGTTTTGTTTCTGCTAGAGCTGAGGGGTTTTGGTTTGATTGGGTTTTCGGTTGGTTGTTCTTTTTTCCTCCCTTTCTCTGAAAAAAACCTCAAAACTGTATTTTAATTTGAATTTGAACACTTCAAAGCCCTGAGAGATCCTGGGACTGCTCCTGCTGTAGGCAACAGCAAAAATCTCATTGCCTTTGGTGGGAGCTGGATTGGACCCCAAGAAAGAAGCTGAAGGAAGAAGTATCATCTTTTCTCAAACTCCCTTTCCCCCAGAAATAAGCTAACATAACCGCCCTGATACGATAAGTTTATTAAAAGCAAATAGTCATCTTGTGCTACAAATCCTTCTGAATAGTGTTTTGACTAAATGACATTTAACAGTGTTGTAGCTTTAATGGTAAAGAAAACACTTGCAGCTCAGTACTTAAACCTCTGTCCCACAGTGAATATCATTTTCAATATCCTGTAAAAATTCTTTGAAGTGTTTGTATCCAGTCTGCCCCAATGGATTTACTCAGAATTAGTTAATAGTGAGAAAGCATTGCACTAAATTTATCGGTTACTGTCTCTCATGATTGCATAAAAAATAAAATTAAAAGGAACCCTCTACAGAATACTTTATCAGGCTTGGTAATGGCATCATCTCTGACAGTGAGGCAATAAAAGCATATTAGTGACCCCCTGATGAAACATGTTTACAGGAAAAGTCAAAGAGATTGATCATTCTCTCTGGATAGTGGCATTTCCCTTCAATGCACTGCTACTGCTAGTCACAGAAGCATACTGATGGGCTAATGCATGACAAGCAGGAAATATATGAAAGGAGATGCAATTATCAAGTCCTGCTCAGCTTTTCGAGGAAAAATCTTTCCTGCTGGCAGCCTGAACTTCCTTGTTGGACCAGCAGTGTTGCCAGCACTGTGTAAGAGAGCCAAAGGTCATAGCCAGGACTCCAGGTGTTGTGCTGGGTTCCATACAGGTGTCATTTCTCCCAAAAGTGTTTGCAGTAGGTAAGAGTGACAAGAAGACTGAGAGTAGAAGGGGGAACAGTTAAGGAGGAGACTCTCCCAAGATCACAGCAAGGCCCAGAAAGAATCCCTCTTCTAGTGCCATGAGATCATGCTGGGCAATCTTTCCAGCAGCAGTCACTGTTGGGGTTTTCAGGTATGATCTTTGGGATGTATTCTATGTGTTCATACTCTTCAAAATCCCAAGCCCTGGTGACACACATTGTTTCCTGCAGTTGCATCATCTGGGTTGCAATTTTGTTGCAAAGGTATTTTTTAGTCTTTCACTCCATCTTCTGTATTTTTACTTCTTTCTCCAGTTTCTTCATTTATTATTTGGATGAAAATAGGAAATTTTGTTTTGCATACATGACAGTTCAAATTTTTTCTATTTTAATGATTCACCTCTCAAATGATGGACCAGTGTGCTACTTGTTCAGAAACTGCCGTGCTCTTATTCCCTCCCATTTACATTTTCCGTAAAATTAAGGAAAACCAAATTTATGCATTTCTGAACCACTTTCAGCCCTCAGCTCATCTCCCATCTAAATACAATAAGTCAAAGATCACCTGGAGTGTGTCACAGCACCTCTGAACACAACCCAAATCTCTTGTGTTTCCCCAGTTCCATTTCTGTCCTGTCCCCCATAGCTGCAAGAGAGGGATCTTTATGTAAATGTATTTCCCCAATGTAGTTTTCACAAATAGTAATTGCTCAGTGATTGGCCAAGTAGAGTGGATCTGTTGGTGCCATAAAGCTCTCTTCCTTGATTTCCTTGAGTCTTCCTCTTCCCTCATGGAGAAAGCTTGGATGGGCACTGGGAGCAAGACTGGATGATGTGTCTTGGAGCTTGGAAGGACTGGGGAGGAGTCAGATCTCAAGGGATACCTTTGGGATTTGGGGTGTATTTAAAACCTTCTCTTTTTCTTAATTTACCAATGGTATTAAATGTCAAAATAATCACAGTTCTTGGTTACTCACCCCTGTGTCATCATCCCTATTTCTGCATTAAGGTCCAGCTGAATCATTGCTTGGCTGAAATAAATAAGAAATTAAATATGAACCACATAGATGTGGGTGAGAAGAAGCAAAAACTTTAAAGGACTGAATAATAAGAGTTTTCATTGATGTAAGGGGCTACAGTTTCTCCATCTCAGCCAGGTCCCATGTACTTTGCTGCCTCTGAATGCTCATGCCTAAGGTAGAAATGCCTTGTTCTAGCTAATCCAGAGACTGCATTTTTTCCTGCCAAGAGGCAGAAAGATCAACCAACCCCCTGATTGTCACCTTTGCACTAAATGACTGAACATTACTGTAAGAGGGGTTAGTGGAGAACAAGATGAAGAGGATCCAGATGGTTCAACACATGGTGACCTGTCACATCAGCAGCACAGATTTATAAGAGCTGATCACCCTTGTCTTCTTGTTCAGTACAGTGTTTTGTTATTAAGATCTTTATTTTCGTGGCTTTGCACTGTCTGGATCTTGACTCTTTCCTTGACCCCATTTCTCACTGTGCTGATTACCTGTGGCAATAATCATCTATGGCAAGAAGTTCTGTGCAACAACAACTGACAGACACCAGAATAAGACTTCAACAAAGGTGATAGGACCTTCTAAATGGACCTTGAACCTGAGTTAATTCTGAACATCAAGTCAGCCATGCTCCCAACAACATAGAATAAGGTATAGAAACGTATAAAGTATTTGTTTCAAGATGTGGCTTCTAAAACTCACAGTCTGGAATGAAATGAGAGAAGAAAATTGAATATTATTGAAAAACATGTGCACAAAGCCAAAGTTCTTTCCAGGGGGAAAAAAAAAGTGATTTAGAGGAACATAGGTGAATCTGCTGCCTTCTCATATTAGCAGTCTTAAAGCTCAAGAGGTGAAACTGTGTGTAAGAGTGTCTGTGTAGTGGAGATTTGGTTTGCATATCTTAGTAAAGAGGAATAGAAAATACAGAAAACATAAGATACAAAAGCATTTTTAAATAGAAGTTTCACAAAGATTCTAATGAGGCTTTTGCTTTAACACTTTATTAGTGCAGCACAGTGTTGTACTGTGAAAAGCATTTCATCATTTGCACTTCAAGAGGTTGTTGGCTCAGACAAGTGTCACTACCAAAGACAATTTCCACAATGCATTCAAGAGCTTCATTAACTGCCTGTCTGACAATAATATTGGCCTTGCTGTGTTCAGGTGCTGGAACACAGATCCACAGCTGGCTACAGCTTCAGGCATGGGAGATGAATATCCACCTTTGTCCTGCAGGGTTCTCTGAATTCATCACATTGTCTGCAAGACAGAGGTCAGTGTGCCTAGGTCTGTGTGGCAAGAACTTCCTAGTGCTGAATGACTTTCTGGTTAAAAACAAAAACATACACAAAATTGCATCAGAACTGGAAAGTAAATTGATCATTTTGATAAGACTTCTTCAATCAGAAGAAAGCAACTGGAGACAAGATAAGGGCAAAGCTGTTTAAGGCTTAATGTAACTCAATAAATCAGATCTTAAGTTCTTTCCTCACCCCATACCTCAGCAAAAATTGACCAGAAATTACAGAAAGTTATTTCCTCTACTTAACTGAAAGTGACTGTTATGTTTAGAGTTTGTGAGAAATAAGAAAAAAATTAAACTAATACTAAGAGGAGAGCAATACAAGATGGTTATATATCCAAATTCAGCATAATTTTGAGGGCCTTTGCATACCATGGAATTTGTACTGTGAAACAAATTAAACATTTCTCTAAATACACATTTAGCTGGGACTGTGACAAGTCACTTAATCTTGTGTCTCAGATGGACTGCACGGGGTAATAACAAATGAAATCATGTGGGCTGGGCTCAGCAGGGAATTAAAACATCCAGACTTGTCTTCTGGGAACTGTGAGCAGCAAAAAACCAGAAAAAAACCCCATAGGAATAGGGGACAGGTTTGAGTGAAAGGGAATGAGGATTGCTTTTGAAGGTTCATGGAAAAGAAACCTGGTTTAAATGTTAAAAATTTGGTTGATTAAGCCAAATTGGGGTCTTAATTCAAGTTCCATGGGGTATAAATTAACTTTATCATCCTCAGTATGACCTAGTGAACATCATGATTAATGAAGAATTGGTATTTTCTGCTTAGGTGGAGGAGTACTGTTGTGACAGTACTGAGTGGCTGGACCAGAGTAAGGAGAGCTTCTGAACCCATTTGCAATCCCTTTTGCTTTCCCAGCATTACAGGCCTCTGCTGGGCTTTCCTGGAAGCAGTGGTGCTGTTTGTTTCAATGGTCTGGAAGCCAAGAGCTCCCACTCTCCTGGCCTCAAGGCTGGAATGTCAAAATGCAATAATGGAATCACAGAATTATTAAGATTGGAAAAGATGATCAAGTCCAACTGCCAACACAGCACCACCACCACATTCATCATTAAATCATGTCTTCAAATGCCATACCCACACAATTTTTTTAATAATTCAGGGATTATGGCTCCACCACTTCCCTGGACAGTATGTTTCAATGCCTGCAAAACATTCCTATGAAGAAATTTTTCCTAATATCTAATTTAAACCTCCCCTGGCACAACTCGAGGCCATTTCTTCTCATTCTGTCAAAAATTCTATCCCTTTTATCAGTTTGTCCTGAAACATAGTCAAGAAACTTCCTGAGAAGTATAAGCTATATCTAAATAAAATCTTCATCAAAATAAATGGCAGTGTTCCAGCCAAGCTCTTGTTTTCATATCATAACAGTTTCCTTGAAAAATACTCATGTAGAAAGAGTTGTCATTTCAACAAGTTTCCAAGCCCTATGTGAAATGAGATATTCCCACCTCCATTCTTCTCCCACCTCGCTAAAGACTTGCTCTGGCAACAGCCAGCTCTCTATTCCAGCTCACTGCACAGTAGAAAGGCTTGCATTCAGTCTGCAAGAGGAATTTTCCTTCTAGCCCAAAGAGAATTCCTACTCCATTTAGGTTATAGATTACATATTTTGCTCAAATGTGAAGTCGAAAAATTATTTTCTTATTTTAAGGTACCATAAATATGTGTAGGGATCATATCTCCTTCTTATATATAATTGCCCTGAATTTTATCATGCTATAGAAATAATACTTTGCACTCATTTATTCCCAGTATTCTGGGATCTTAAAAGATAGATAAGAAAGACTCCTTTGCTGATACTAGGAGAGTCAAAACACATTGGAAGAATTTCAGTTGGATAATTAGCCCTTCTGAGGACCTGACAGTCCCCCATGAGTCATTCACATTTTTGACAATTGACGCATAAAAAGCACGCCCAAGGCTGCACAAGGAGTCCCCTGGTAGGACACAGGACACAGCTCACAAGATATTAGTCATTTATGCCATAGAAAATGCTTCACATTCTCCTACCTAGAAAGCATTAGACAGTTCATCACATCATCCTTCTTGTGGTTTCAAGAGAGCTAAATTAGTCTCATATTTAGAAACCAGGGGATACCGAATCCACTTTATTTCGATGCAAATAAATGCATTTAGGAAAAAATGTTCTAACACTCGGTAGCATTGATACCACCCAAAACCCATGAGTTTAGCAGACCAGCCCTCCTTTTTGTAGTTCTAATAGTAGCAGTTCCCTCTATTTATCCAGTTCTATTTAGAACATGTCTTGCCTTTGACTCCATCTTTTACTGTGAAGTCTGCAGTGTGATGGGGGCAGAGAACAGCAGCAGCATAGTTGATGACATAGGCAGAAAGCTGTGGCAGCTGATGTGACAGTACTAATCCACTAAAATGACACCAATTTAATGCCCTGTTTTTCACAGGGTATTACCAGAATAGCTTTTGCTACCATTTGTGAGCAAAAAAAAACTCTGCTCAAAAAACCCTACAGGAACAGTATGTTCATGGCCTTTGCAAATCTTTCTAAGCCCGGTGTTGTTTTCTGGGGCTCAGGAATAAACGTACCAGAGCTTTAGTCAGCTAAAGGTCATCTGTCAGCTAAAGGTGCTGGGCCTTAACTTTGCTGTCACACTGTCAGAAGTTAGCACTGGGGAGATTCCTGGTTGCAGGGGAGTACAGTATTTCAGCATTTCATCGCTCAGACTGGCTGAGACAATGGAATATTTCTTTCCAGACTTAGTTTTTCTCAAGGGATGGGTTAGCAAGTGTCACCTGTACTAAACCCTGCACTGTAAGTCCTGGGGGACATTTCAGAAATGCTTGTTCTGGTCACAATTAATGAAGGTAGGTCCCAGTGGTCACTCCAAGCTGCTTTGAGATAACATTGGGTAAAAATCACTCTGGGTAGCCAGGAGAAATCTGGGCTGTTATCCATGTGCAATTGCATAGCAGTGAACACCAAATGTGTCACCTAACTTTAGATATCCCCTTAATTTTGGGTAACAGTTCCCTCTGTGGTCAGTGAAAAGGAATAAGCACTTTTCACACAGAATTCATCCTATCTACTTTAACTGACTTCTTTGGGAGCAGACAAATCATTCCCAGCTCTGGTTTGAGTGTACTGACTGGTCAGTTGAGCCAGTTGAGCTCAATTCATCTGCATGGGATTATGCTGGGAATGAGGCAGGAAATACTTCAGTGCCCACAGTGACAGTGGACACCCAAGGTTAGGACACTGCGTCTACCTCTGGGAGCCAGAGCTATCCTGTGACCAAGCAGCTAATCAGAGACCTGCTGTTATTCTCACAGTAATGAACGGAGAGTGTGGGTGCTCTCTGCTGCTGCAGTGGCCTCTCTGATGATCACAGATTTCCAACACTGCTATCAGAGCCCAATAATTGTGACTCCGTTTGTTTCTGTGGGGACTTTAAATTGAGAACATCACCTGTAAAATTCTCCACACAACTACACATATGACAGAATATGCAAAAGATAGGAACACATCTATCTGTACGCACAAATTTGTGTTTTTCTATCACTGGTAAACAAATGTTCACTTTAAAGGAGAAAAAAAGGAAACATGGAGAGGTTTGGGAGGCAAGCAATGAATCTTGGATGCCCAGCATGCAGTGTTAGAGTGCTAAATTCAGGGAAAGCAGCTTGCATCTCCCAAGCATATGCTGCTGTAACAACAGCTACAGTACAGAGAGCTGTGCTTGGAGGCACTGTGGAGTGGCAACCCATAGGGCTCCATCTGTCCCATTTCAGGCAAGGAAAGCTTATCTTCCCACAGGAAAGCAAGCTGCAGACTGATCCCAATCATCTGGGGCTGGGGTTTCCTTGCTGGTTTATGTTTTTAAGAATGAGCGTGTAGATAACCCACTGTTTTGGATCAAATTATAAATGTTCACAGTTGGACTGCAATGTTCACATTCCAGCCATCAGCACCACGCAGGTACCAAAGTGCTGTGGTGATCTCTGTGGCATTATGAGAAAATCCTACACAGGCAATGTGCTCTGGCTTTTTGGATCAGTCTTTTAAAAATAATTTGAGAGAAATACAATTCACGCTGGAATAGTAGGTGGCAGAGAAATGCACTAGGTGACCTCTCGTGGTTCAGCTCTGTGATTATACAATATTTAGAGTTCAGAGTTAAGGCTCCTCCATTTTTTTTTCCTTGAAAAATCTCATGAGGCTCTGAATAAAAAATTATAGTGAATCAGAAAAGCAGAAGTCATGCTCAGAATATGGCTGATATGTCTTATGTTCCGGTACCAGTACCCAGATCATCACTTATGGTGAACCTTCACATGTTTTTCCTGACTCTTTGCAGAACCTTGGTGTATTCAGCAATCATCAGTGACTTCCCAGCACCCTTGAGGTTGCAAATCCAGGGTGCTGGTATCAAAAATCACAGAAAAATCAAAGATTCTCTTCAACTTACTCCCAAAGTAGTAGGAATATACTTAAAATAGGATTCATTTCCAGAGCTGTGGTATTGCTGCTTTAATTGCAAACACTGTCTCCCTAACCAGGTCATCTGAATGTATAGAAACGTGTACTTCCTTATGGAATACAAGAAAGTGGGTGAAATTAAGGAACAAAGATAATAGCATACACCAGAGAAAGAGAACTAAGCTTTTGCTTCAAAAAAATTCTTCACAGAAGGATCTAGAGGGATTTGAAGTTTCCTCCTGAAAGTAGGTAAAAGTTAGAGCTTTCATTTGTGTTTCACTTTATATTTCCAGTTCATTTCAACCCACAGCTCAAAGTGAAATTCTAGGATTTGGGAAAATGAGCAAAAACCTGAAGATGTGCATTAAAATGTCACATGCAGAAATATTCCATTTGGGGCCTTAAGGCACCATCTGTTTTAAAACTACAATGGAGTTTTGCAGTTTGACCTTCAAAGACTTCTTTGAAATTCCAGCCTTAAGCATCCTGTCCAGTACTGGGTCTCCATGATGCTGCAGGACTGACTCCTTCCTTTCCTACTGCAGATCTGTCTTATGTAGATTAAAATTGGAGAAGGAAATGAGATAAATGCTAAAACACCTGTCATCCCTTCATGGTTTCCAGTAGCAATATAAATAATATATAAGCATGAAGGAATTATTTTTTGTTTGTTTGGCTGTATCGTGATACTGGTGACACTGAAAGAGTATTTGAGCATGACATCCAGAGCCATGCTAAAATTCACATCACATTGAATATGGATGTAGAGATAAAAGGAAGGGAGAAAAAAGTCTGTGGGGGAGTATCACAGTTCAGCAGCAAGCAAAGAATACAAAGAGATTTGAAGAATAATGTTTTATGTGTGTTTGGTTAAAGAACATAATGGTCTCGTTCTAAAAGCAGGAAGATCCTGTTCCAGCTCAGGATCCAGAGTAACCACCCCCAGGATGACTTGGGGCTGAGGAGCTGCAGGGTGGGCTGCTGCTGAGGAGGACAAAGTGTCTTAAAGGCTTTTAGACCTTGGTCCTCTTCCCACATTTTGGTTTTTTCAAGGCAGCAGATTTTTGCCTGGACAAACAGGAAAATTTCTTAGTCTTGGGTACATTCCTGTTTTTTGAAAGATGTGTGAGAGGTCTCTGTGCCTTTAGTGAGTTGAAATTCAAATAGAGGAGTGTTCTTTCTTACAGCTTAAAATTTCATGTGCTCTTATTGTCCCTGCAGTGAGAGTTGATGAAACTTTATACATCAAAGAGAGGAAAGGCTTTTCCTTCTTAATATGGAAGTCAGTTGATAATTTCCAATTTAAATTTTAAAAGAATAATCCAAAATATGTCCATAAACACAAACACATAGTTTTATTTCTAACTATTTAGAAGGTGTTAGGAGCTGGGATATTTTTATTTATGTTTTCTCCCATCAGCTGAATTCAGAAATAGTTGGAATTTTATCTGCAGGCTTGCTTTGATGCAAAAAGGTGTAACGTGAGTTAAAGGTTACAGTTCCAACCAAGCTTTCTACAGGAAGAGCTTCTTAGCTCCAAGGAGGAGGTTCTGGTCAAGACCAAATTTGATAACTTAGTACAGAAAGAAGAATGCACAAATCCTGCTGTGCTGCACCTGACAGGTTTGTCTCATGTCTGAATAGAAGCACAATGTACCCTGTGATGGCAGCTGCTTCCAGCAGAGCAGTGCCAGGCTACTGGTTCCTTCACCTGTCTTCCCTCACTGGTACTAAAGCTCCTGGTCCCATTTTACCCTAGACCTGTGTTTCCCTGTCTTCCCAATCTGTTTCCTACAAAAAACAGTATTTGAAGCTATTTGTCATNTTTTGTTTTGTTTTGTTTTCTCCTGTTCCTCTGTTCAGACAAATAAAGTAGCCCCAACTCATCAGAGGTTTGGGAAAGCAGATCTGCACACCAAGGAAGGGCCTGGTCTACATCATTCCCACTGGTAACCCCACTCTGACTCATAGCATTTGAAACTTCTTCAGAATTATTCCATGAACAAATATGAATTATTTCCCTGCTAATCAGAATCTAGTGTTGTAAATGGGAGTTGGAGTCAAAAAAGCGGGTTCAACACTTACCAGAAATGGAAAATCAACAATATCTTCCTGTTTAGTTCAAAGTCACTGGAAGAGATTTTTCCAGGTGGAAAATCACTACAGCCTCTGCTAGAAGCCTTAGTGTCTTTGGTGAAGCACAGTCCTGTTCATCTGTGAGACCAGGTCCACCAGTTTATAAACCTAAAACCTCTTGTTTGTGCAGTTACTTAATCACTGTGAAACAGCACATTACTGTTGTCATATGGTTATACTAAAAGGAATATTTAAAAGGAAACAGAGCTTAAGGGTAAGCTAGGGTTTGGTGATCTGCCAAGCTGAAAATAGCATTTAACAGGCTTTTAATCTATTTCATAGGTTATTGTCCCCATGAGTGCTGTTATAGTCTACAGATAAGAAAAATGAGAACAAAGGGTTATTTTCACTTACCATTCAGCAGCTGCTGGTATTATTACTGTGTCATTGATTATCAAACAGAGGTACACTAATAATTGGGTCCTTTAGAATGCAGTATGCAGTAAATATTTGTTGTTTTGAAAATAAGCAGGCAGTAGAAATTAGACTGCTCTTTCTGTCATAGTTAGCAGATTAAATGCTCACAGGGCCAAGCACCACCACAAGAGAGATGCCTGGCATTTGTGGAAGATTTTGTTGATCTCTGCAAGATTCCTCAGGTCTGTTTGCACCAGGGAGAAAAATAGATGTTTGAAGTAAAAAGGCAATTAAAATCAAAATTAAACACATGTTTTTGCTTTTGAATCCTAATTTGTAGATGGTACATAATATACTGTTTTATACCTTAGAGATAGGCAATTACCAAAATAACCCTCTACTTGCATCCATTTGACTTGCTGTAATTACCAGAGTACACAAGGTATGAGAGGAAAATCTTGTCTCTTCCTGCTCATCCCTCTCCTTCAGGATGGAGATCAAGGCTTTCCTCACACACTGCAGAGGACAGGCAGATGGCCCACCAAGATGCTTTTCTCCATATTCAGCAGTGGCTGGAGACTTTATTCTGCCTTGTAAGGACAGGAGAAAGAAAAAGAGAATTTCCTTTGCTTGCAATTTTGCCTCTTCCACAGAAACAGTGACAGTGCAGGTTGGGATGGCAAAATGCCTTGTCCTTACTGTCTGACAGGACTTGTTCCTGCTGCTTTTGAGTGTTGTTCCCTGGAGAACCTGAAACAAGAGTGGAGCACACATGGTGCAAACTTACAGGGCTGGACAGGCCTAAGCAGAGAAGAAGGGATGCTGAGAACATGAAAAGTGTTTTATCTTTGTTGCACAGCAGGATACAAAGTGCATGACTGCATTTAACTTAATATTAGATGTCTGCAGTGCAGACTTCACCACTGGAGCTGTCTAGAGTCAATGAGAAGAATCTGTCACTTCTAGTGCCTAGGATGATTCTTTCTTATTCAGAAGAGGATGCAAAGAACAATCTCAGGGAACACAGATGCACTGTGTTTATACTTATGCCCTGTTTCTGTCCTGTAACAGTAAAGGACAGAACAGCAAGCTCAGATAAGTTCATTCATTTTGAAAATGTCACCATTTTCTAGGAGACTGTGTCTTATTTAAGCACTTATAAGCCTATTTGTTATTAGCAATCAGTAGAATTTATGATCTGGAGGTACTATGTACTTATAAAAATATTACCTAAGATGACTTGCACTGGGCAAATGGCAAAACAGGCATAGCTGTGAGCCATAGCACACTGCTTAAACAGTGGCTTTGTTCCCCAAGGGGAGCCACAGTGAACCTGAGGCCAGCAAAATTAGTTAGAGCATGGTGCTAATAACACCAAGGTTGTGGGTTCAATCCCTCTATGGCCTATTCACTTCAGAGTTTGATTTGATAATCCTCAAGGATCCCTTTCAACTCAGAAAATTCTGTGATCTGTGACTTCTGTGATCTGTGACTGTCCAAACAGTGTAGCAGAAAAGCCCAGCTATATTCATTTATGGGGTTTCTTTTAAACATCTTGAAATATTTAGGGGGCTCTTTGAAATTTGATTATGATAATAATAAAAATAATGATAATAACAATGATAATAATAACAACAAAACCAGGGTTCAGACAGTCTTTCTGCTTTGCTCCAAGCTGCATGCAGTAGCCACTACAACTTTCCATAGGCAGGGATTTTTTTCCCTCTTAATCACCCTTTGGTTTTGTAAGTGAGGAAGGCTCAGACAGTAATAAACTGAATCTGAGCTACACATCTGCTTTTTCAAGTAGTGTTTGGTGCAGGGGCAACACTGACAGATTTCATTACAGGCGTGTTGATGTATTAACACTGTCATCTGGGATGCAGTCTGGATGAGAGAGCCCTTGAGTGAAGCTGAGAGCTTCTGATACCAACGTGGCAAATGATTCAGTGCAGATCATTACAGGCATTGGCCTGTTATCTCCTCCGCGACGTGTGAGGCTGCGAGTGAGCTGTCTGCTTGCTTCATTATTTATTTTTCCTTAGCTCCAGGCTCTGCCAGTCAAGCAGCCTGGAGCAGAGCCGGGGAGCTGTTTTGGGTATGGCTCGATGTGTGGAGAAAGCAGTGTGAGATCACAGCACAGCCAGGGTCTCGGCTCATGCTGGAGCACTCACCTTCTGCCTCTGCAGTGGAAGAGGTCAGGGATGTCACAGGACACCCCACTGGGAAGGATGGATGTTTTGCCATCTGTGTTTCTCTGCCAAGGCTTTTACTGGGGTCAGTAGTGGGCTCTGGACTCCAGTGCTTCAGAGAGAAGATTGGCTGTGATGATCCTGATCATCTATTGCATCCTGCATCTCAGTGGGTTTAAGCTCTTTGCCAAGGATTAGGCCTTTCCCTGCTTCCTGCAGATAAGCACAATTATCTCTGCTTTGTAGATTGGGAAACTATAACAGGGAGATGAGGTTATTTTCCTCAGGTCATGTTTGAAGAGCTGTAGCAGAACCAGGAATAAAAAGAGAAATCCCACCTAGTGTTAGTCCCACCTAACACAGCATCCAAGCCACCCCAGGAATGAGCCCTCCACCAGACTGGAGACTCTGGGACCTGCAGGTGAATATTTATTTATGGGAAAGGATGGTGGTAAGAACTGGGAGTACAGGACATCAGAAGTGTTTCATGCAAATTGCCTGGACTGGAGCTGGTGCTCAGAGTGCCCCACGCAGCTCATTGAGGGCCACCCATTGGCTGGTGCCACCAGTGTCACCACTGCCAGCACATCCTCATGGGGACTGGGGCAGGGGTCAGCCACTGGGCAGCTCAGGCTCCGCTGCATGTGCCGTGCCCTCACCTCCTGGGCCGTGGCATTCCCTGAAAATGCATCATCATCCTCACTCCAGCCAGTCCCTTGGCTCGTGTAAACTGATAGTGCAGTCTTATTTAAGTGGAAATATGCTGTGTGAGCCTAGCCAGGAGTCTGGTTTGTACCTCTCACAATAGGCTTTAGCTTTAAAAAGGCAGAGTTTTTCTGCTTGTCAAAAAAAGCAGACAAAAGCTCTGATTCTGACAAGAGCTCTCTGTAAGCTTCAGCAGCTGTTTCATTTCAACTTTGCCCATGAAGAAAGCTGTATTGTAGAGCAGGGTGGGGACAACTTGTGTCAAAAGCTTTTTAAAAGTTGCTTTGAAAACATACTTCATCTCCAAAATTTAAGTGGCTTAGCCAACTTGTGGTAACTGGAATCAGCTTTCCTTATATTGATGTGGGGTGTCCCTCAACTGGTCATCAAAATTCAGCTGAGGCAGAAGTTTGGGGACAGCAGAAGAGCCAATGCTGCTGATAATGTGTGTGTGGTGACATGCCACAGCCCTGTGAAGGGTGTGCTGGCACTGCATGCCTTCTTCTGTGGTCTCTGGAGATCAAATCTGAGCCTGGACCTACAGCAGGAGGTGAGGTTGGTGGGCTTATCTGAGCCCCTGTGCGAGCAGAGCACAAACTGCCAGGAGGTTTGGCAGTTTGGTTTGGGTGGGACAAATAAGAAAGTCCATGTCTGGCATCAAAAGGGTGTCTCATCTGAGAATTCATAGTGAAACAGCCTGGAGACTCTTGTACACGTCCCACTGCATCCTGCATGGCTGTACCTACTGTTACAAGCCCTTTATTGTGAGTAGGGTGAGTTTGCTTCCTAAATGCTGTCTGCAATCCCTTCCTTTCCCTGCCAAACCCACCCAGATGCCAATGCGTGCTGGGTATGGGGGATTATTGATGAAAGCTGAACAAGACACCACATGTGGCAAGCTAATTAGAGGGATCCCAAAACAGTGAATATCCATGAGCATGGTAAAATATGGATGAATAGAGCCCAGGGGAGTATATTCTCAAATCAGACATGCAGCTTGCGTTGGAACTGGAGGAGAAGCTGAGTAACTGAGCTCTGCACGTCAAGTGGAAATCTCCTTCTGTACACATTAAGGCTGATTGTTTGCTGAAAACGCCTCACAACTCATTCGATAAAAGCAGCAAATAATCATTGTTTGTGTAGAGGAGATGGGGAGATGTACATTTAACACTTTTCAACAGCTCCCCTAATGCTGTTAGGGCATTTGTCTATTTTTACACCAACTTAAAAAATGCAGTCCCTGAAGGTCACTCTTTAGGAAAGGCCTTAATTAAGATTTCTGCCTGCAGCAAATTGTATGAAGTGTAATACATCACGCTGCAGCAACCCAGATACAGATCATTGGCTACCTTGATCCAGTCATGTGGTATCAGCAAATATTACCATTTTCTTATCATCAAGGATCATTTTACAATGTGAATTAAAAAATTAGCATTGTCCAGGTTTTCTTGAAATGTCCATGAAAAGACAGAAAAATGTCTGCCATTCAGTCTAAATAAAGCATTCTGTTAGGCAGTGAAGGTCAAATGGAGACATATACTGAGAGAAAAATGCAAATCTTCTTTGCATCATAAATATTAAAAACAATACTGTTTAAAAGGTCTAATTTATTTTTATTGAATTAATTTCCTTCCATCTGTTTTTCTGCTCTTTCCCTCTGGAGCTCCAAGGGCTATCCTTCCCAAACCAAGGACAAATCCTCTCTGCCTGCCGAGCCTGAAAGTTCAGCGTGGATGCATTTCCAATTCAGAACTTTGAAGCCCTTATTTTCCAAACCACCCTAAGCTCTGGCTATGTTCAAAGGCAAAAGCACCTACTCAGTACCATATTCCTGAGCCCATCTCTTTAACCCCTTCCACTCTCACTGCAAACCTTCCCCCACAGTTCTTTATGGGAGAGCCCCTATTAATCCCAGAGTTTGCCCATAGACACGAAAGCTCCTTCTTCAGAGACAGCTGCAATTGCTCTCTACAGCTACCTGAAAGCAAGATTCTAGTGAGGTGGAGGTTGGTCTTTTTTTCCAGGTAACAGAATGAGAGGAAATGGCCTCAAGTCTCATTAGGGGAGGTTTAGATTAGGGGAGGTTGGATATTAGAGAAAAGATCTTTACAGAAAGAGTGATGAGATATTGGAACAGGATACCCGAGGGAAGTGGTGGAAGCACCACCCCTGCTAATGTTCAGAAATAATGTGGATGTGGCATTTGGGGGTATGGTTTAGTGGTGATATACAGCAGTGCTAAATTAACATTTGCATTCAATGATCTTAGAGGTCTTTTCCACCTCAATAATTCTCTGATTCTATAATCAGTACCATAACAGACACCCCTTTCAAGTTTTCAAATTTCCATTTCTATTCAGCAAAAGATCTTCAATTTTTGCTTCTGTCAATGCACCATTATCCAAATAAATATTTTAGTTTCTGCCCTAGATAAGCTATTTTCACAGTGAAAAGGAGCCTATTTTGGATGGTTCTTACTTCCCAAGAATAAAGTATTTTCTGTTCAGATGTACTCAGGAATGCTCATAAGCTGGAAACACATAAGTACTCACTTGTTTTTAATGATGTCGCCTGTGAAACCTCAATCCTATTGCCAGGAGTGAGGAAGACAGAGGTGCTTATTAGTGGAAAGGGTGAGTGGTATAATTAAACATGAACCATACTCAGATATTGCTCTCAAGTGTCAAAGATTGACTTATTAGGGACACTTGAATTAGGAGCTGGGGACTGGAAAAAATCATACAACTACTGATCCTCTTTTCCTCACACAAACTACAAGGCAGATTCAAACCAAGCCCCTGTGGCAGGTTGATCATGGAGTTTGTTTTCAGATGGAATTAGCTGTCAACAAGACAGAAGGATCTCTGTCTCCCCACTCTGAAACTGGCAGCTTTCGAGGGGGAGGAGGAGTGAAATCAAAGCCATCAGTAGCTGTGATATTTCCTCCACTCTCTCATGTTTGTTCTCAGCACTGCTGATGCCCCACCCCATCCCAAAGCAGAAATTACTAAGAAATAAAGAAAAAAAATTTGTTCTTGCAGATTTTCCTTCGTAGCCAGAAGTATCCCTGAATAATAATTTTCTTTGAAATTTTCCCATGAGTAGTCCCACATTACCTCAGTAATACTTCTGCCCAAAGATTAGTATTTCCAAACTACCTGTCCTTCCTTTCCTCTACTGCATGGCTGCAGTGTTTTGAACTTTGTTTTCACTATAACAGCTGCAATTACAAGGAACTGGCTCTTGCAAGCATATTCCTGAGTCACATCCTCAGAATGCCTCTGGAAAATGCATGGCAGTTTTTGGGGATAGGCACCCATCTCTCACAGATCACACCTTTCCCTGGGAAGACCTGGGATCACAAGTTGCCAGAGTTGGCCTAGTGTACACCAGGAGCACAATTCCCTGGAAGATTTGTTAAGAGCTCACCAGCATGTCTTCCAAAACATCTGATATTCTCAAAATGTCTGGCAAAAGCAAGGAGGAAAGTGCATTTATAGGGACTGTCACCTGCATGGAGCTATATCCCTGTACAAGTTCTACCACTCCTCTGAATTACAGAGAGATTACTGCTAACTCTGCATAATATAAGCACTTGAAAGGAAAAGGACAAATGGAAAAAATTCTTCTTAGTGTTTAAAACTGGAACTTGTTCTAATGTTTTCTTTTCTTATTTCTATTGGAGGAAAGCATTTCTCCTTAACAGCTGTCAAGTCAGTGAAGAATAATTTCGTGTTTTAGCCTTGTGCATCATAAGAAGCCAGTAATCAACCACTCCTAGAGTACTGGTAGCATTTATTATTGCATCTTTTTAGGGCATGGCAGCATAGGTGGCCTTGAGAATGTGAATAACAGCAGTGGGTATTTAAAAGAGGCCTGTCTTTGACAGAAACAGACAGTACTCTTCCTTTCCTGATATGCAAAATGCCCCTGTGATACAAAGCAGTTAGAAACAGATGACAGTAGCATTTCAAAGCAGTCAGGAGTGCAGCAGCCTAACTACCTCCTTGTCTTTCTTTCATTATTTAACTTCACTGTCATGTTGAGGGAGGGTTGTAGTAAATGTCATGCTGCCACAAGGATGAATGATAGATAGATAGATAGATAGATAGATAGATAGATAGATAGATAGATAGATAGATAGATGATAGGAAAGTCTTCACATGTGAAAGAGGCAGTTTACCTATGACTTTCTTGCATGTCACTTCTCAAGAAGATTTTCAAGGATTTTTTTTTCTCCCCTTTGCAGCCGAGTGAGAGAAATATAGCCTGCACATGAGAGATAATATTGTCCTGGGAAATATCGAGTGGATTAATGTATTTCCACCGAAGCTAGCAGGAAATTGTGTTTCAGTTTGTGCTTATGTGCTTATTGTGAATACGTCATATTGAGAACAATTTGTTAAACAAGAAACATAGGGTGTTAAGAAAATCAAAAGGGACAATAAACTGGAATGTCAGGTTCTATAATAGACTTGATGTGTATCTGTATTGTCAATAACCCTAATGCCAACGTGGACTGCTTTCATTCTTGTTTTATAATGAAACAAAGAAGACTTTGAGGTTTTGCAAGGTATTTGTGGTCCGTGTCTAAGATTTCCTATACTTGTGGAACGAACCATTGAGGGGACCTCAGACTTACTCACTGCTCAGCTGGCTGAGATGTTTCCATCGCCACCACCTGCCTCTATGCAGGAGCCTTCCCAGGATTCTGAAATCTAATTCAAGAGCAAGGGGGCTTGGCAGTATTCCTACTTAAAATACAGACCTTGTCCTTTTGGTGTCATTTCTGTGTGTGTATATATGTGTGTGTGTGTATTTATATATATATTTTATATATATATATGTGTGTGTGTGTGTGTGTGTGTGTGTGAAGATATAAATATATATATATGTGTGTGTGTGAAGATATATATACATATATATATATATATAGCCAAGGAAGCAAAAGTAACTAAAGGGCAGAGGGTCTGGTTCTCCTCTTTTTCCTTTGAAAGGTGAATATTTTGCTTCAAACCACTGACAGCGGATCTGTATTGACACTTTGATCTCTCAGAGTGTTTATGCTGGGGTGTGTGTCAGTGTTGGGTAGTAGTTCCTCTCTGTAGGTGACACCTTTAAATGAGAGTTTTTCCTGCTACTGAAGTGTCTGATCCTGTTTCCATGGAAACCAAGGTCAGATTATGGGAGAAAGGTTTAGGGGATATTTTTTCCTTAATTACTTTAAACTCTCATCTTATTTTCATCTTTCTGCTGTCCATTTTTCAGAGAAGAGAAAGTTTGTTCTATTCCTATCTATTGTTTATGTAGCACCACCTCCAAGGGGGTGTAGGCAGGCACACATGCCATAGTTTACATGCCATTTAACAGAGGCAACCTTGATTGAACTTCAGGCTGAGTTTTCTCTTGCTTACATGTCTGTCTTCAGCTTTAGAAGCATAATAAGAAATTCAATGCAACATGAGCAGCACCGAGTTATATCAGTGCTGTAGTTTTGACTTCTCAGCAGTAGAGACAAATTATCTGACATTGGAAGTAAAATAATTACTCCAGACCAGGGTCATTGCACCACGCAGGGCAGTTGTTAGAACCACTTCCCAGCTGTATCATCAGTTAAGTTCAGCCTTTGGTCATCCTTCCTTCCTTTCCTTCCTTGCCTTCCTTTCCTTCCTTTCTTTCCTTTCCTTCCTTCCTTCCGCGCTTCCTTCCGCACTTCCATCCATCCATCCATCCATCCATCCATCCATCCATCCATCCATCCATCCATCCATCCATCCATCCATCCATCCATCCATCCATCCATCCATCCATCCATCCATCCATCCATCCATCCATCCATCCATCCATCCATCCATCCATCCATCCATCCATCCATCCATCCATCCATCCATCCATCCATCCATCCATCCATCCATCCATCCATCCATCCATCCATCCATCCATCCATCCATCCATCCATCCATCCATCCATCCATCCATCCATCCATCCATCCATCCATCCATCCATCCATCCATCCATCCATCCATCCATCCATCCATCCATCCATCCATCCATCCATCCATCCATCCATCCATCCATCCATCCATCCATCCATCCATCCATCCATCCATCCATCCATCCATCCATCCATCCATCCATCCATCCATCCATCCATCCATCCATCCATCCATCCATCCATCCATCCATCCATCCATCCATCCATCCATCCATCCATCCATCCATCCATCCATCCATCCATCCATCCATCCATCCATCCATCCATCCATCCATCCATCCATCCATCCATCCATCCATCCATCCATCCATCCATCCATCCATCCATCCATCCATCCATCCACCCATCCATAGGAAAAAATGTCCTATTTCTAAGGGGCCAGAGAAAAAATAAATTCTACTGCTGCTCAACAGTTTGAGGATATGGCATTGAGAAAGTGGCCCATGTCACCACTGGAAAACAGACTGGAAAACTTGTCACCACAAGAAATAAATTACTGGAGCTGATAGTGTATGAAATTTTATGTGTTTGTGATGAGCTCTGTCTCAGCTAATGCCAGGCATGGGGTCTGAAGAACTTCTTTCTGCAGGGAAATGATAAGGGAGACAGACACTTCCAGAGGGAGTCTGCCCTGTCCTGAGCCAGAGGTATTCAAGGCAATTAGCTTGAACATTGACCTTTTAGGTGGATAAGGCTAGATAAAACAGTAGGGTAGGATTTCAAAAATAGACACTGAACAGTACAGAAAAGAAATGGATAGACATGGCATTTACACTGAAAAATCCTTCCTACAAATATATCTGTATTGGAACCAGTGCTAAATATGAGAACTGGCCTTCACAAATGTAATGTCTCACATTAGCTGCTTCTCATATTTATCGTTCTCATATTCTTTTATGACAAAATAAAAGTATTTTTACTGATCTGTCCATAGAAAACATTTATCTTTCCTGAATAACACAGCAAAATATCTTTTTCATTTAAAAATATCAACTGATTTTTTTGGAGGGGGGGGGAAAAAATGTTTTGTCTCTGCTTTCATGCTGGTTGGCAGGAATTTTTATGCCTTGGCTTTTTATTTTATCCTGAAACTCATATTGCTCAAGGGCACACTTTAAACTCCAGTCAGTGTATAAAAAAAGCAATTAAATCCCTCCTGGGTGTCAAAAAGTAACCTGGCTGTCAGCACTGTATGTACAGACAATCCCACATCAGTCAGTGATATCAGAGATGCAACAAAGGGAACAAGGTAAGAGAAATTAATGTAAGAGGTTGACAGCTGAACCCATGTAGGTTCCTTCATTTTGTACCCATCCAAGGGAACGGACATTTGGATAAAATTTTTGAGGGAGAGGATAGAGACTCTGGGTGTTTTCACGTGCCTGGGATCTAGCTGGTGTGGGGCAAGAAGAGAGAGGTGTAGTGTTGGGCCTGTCTATTCCACCAGGTAAATGGTTCACCTCTGCAGAGCTGAGTGTGGAAGCACACAAGAGGCTTCCTCTGTGCCTCTGTCCTTTATAGATCCAGGAATAAATGGAGACAGTCACAGAAAACAGGTATGGGTCAGAGTCTGTAAGTGTCCATTAGCCGACTGCGGATGAGGACAAACCATCCTGGATGTTTCTGGGTAAGTGTGATGGACTGCTGGGATGTCTTGTCAGTCTGCCCTGGAGACCCTTCCCATGTTTCAGCTTCCTCCCTGAAAATGCTCAGTTGAGTCAATCTTTGATACAAGAAACTAGTTAAGGTAAGTGTCATCAGATCAGTGAGCTGGAAAAGCACAGCAAACCCTCTTGCCTGCTGAATGAGCATCAGGCTCAGCCAGAGCCAGACCACGGGAGCAGTGCAGAGAGCTTTTGCTGAAAACTGCATCACTTGAATGTTGAGCTACTGTATTAATTAATTGGGTATGCAAGTCAGGGTTTTCCAGACACTAAATCAACTTCATAACAGGTTATTCATGAATAATTTCAACCTGGCTTTCCATTATTAATAATTATTTGTACAATAATATGACATCAAAAGCCCTAGTAAATGTAAGGTTTTATTGTGCTGGACAGTCTACAAACAACATAATAAGGGACGGGCTGATAAGTCTTTTTATTGGGCTGAATGAATTGATCAGCATTACCTGGAAAGACTCTCTATCCACAATAGGATTTCACTGTAGAACTGCCTGAGAGTGAAGGGTCCCAACCCTATTTCCAGAGGAACTATAGGCCTTTCCAAGCTACCCAGAAATACCAAAAAGAGGGTCAGGATGACATGACACTGCCATGAGGGCAAAAGGCAGCTTTTGGTAAAATGGGAGACATGGGATCCCAAAACTGTCAAGAGTGGGTGCAAGGCTCAACACAGACTAGAAGGTTGGAATGCAACATGAGGCAGATATTTAGCAACAGAAACTTTACAGTTACTAGTGATATCTTCCTCTTCTTCCATATAATTCTTTTTCTCTCCTTGTTCATAAACTGCACTGAACCCAAGAAAAGTTCCCTGAAGGAAAGTTTAGTTTTGCCTCATTTTATTTATCCCCACAAAAAGCTTTGATTTTACTCAGGTGATGGTTTTATGCACGTGATGCTGTCTAACAGCCAAACTTTAAAAAAGCAGAAGTAAACATGGCTTTCTCTAGAGCCTAGAGCTAACTGCCTACCAAATGTCATTGGTAACACATATTTCATCTAGAGAGAGGAAGGGCCAGTGGTCTGGGTAGCTGATGGGTGATTAGATCAGAAAAAACAACAAACCCATCTTGAGACTCAGATTACTACTGTAGAAGTGTAGACAAAGTATTACATTTGAAGAAGAGAATTTAAAAAGACATTTTCAGTGAGGTGACTGGACCAATGGAATGGTGTGAAGTGCCTTCCTTGGTAGACTGGCCTTGAACCCAGACCTGCTGTCTTAGTTTCATTACATGTCATGGTGATTTGGGTTTTGTGGTTTGATTTGGGGTTTTTTACATAAATATCTTGTTCTGGTGTTCCTCGTACCTTATTACAGAAGAAGGACCAAAACTAATCCTTTTTAATCCTGGTAAATTTCACAGGATCTTTTCTTTAAAAATACTGTAATACTGTAAGATTTAAAAGAAATTTGCATTTTTCAGCCATTTTAGGGAGCCTATGTTAGAAAAAAAAAAAAAGGAAAGAAAAAGGATTGTTTTTGACAACCCCACCATCCTAACATATTAAAAACATATTGCCTGAAAAGTGATGGTTATAAATAGCTGGCATAGTAGCTTAATACATTAGTGTGCTACTCTTTGATTCCTGTATAATTATAGAATGAAAGCTTCAATCCCTGCATTGGGTGAGCACTTAAAATTACAGCTGAGGTTGTAAATTGCTGGTCCTCAATGTCCTAGTCAGACAGATTGCTTTCAGTTCATGAAGAGAAATTCAGTGTTGTGTCAGAGGCAGATTTCCCAGTGAGCTTATTGTCTTCTATTTAAAACTAGTAAGTGAACTAAAAGAAATGCTGGAACATTTTACAATGTACCAACATAAGCAAGAATTCTTATTTTCAAAAACAGGTAGCACCTGTGTTGCCTCAAAATGTTCACATTGTTGGTATTGATTTTCATTTTACACATCCCCAGGAACAAAACATACCAGATAATAGATTGTTTTTGTTAGTTTCACTGGATGCTGTATCAGTAATGGCTTTAACTCTTTTGTGAAGCTAACACGTTGGGCCTTTTGAACCTGTAGATGGATATTTGATTTAAAGTGCCTTTCTGTCAGTAGGAATCCTAATAAGCACAACCCACTCCCCCCTTCCCAGGAAATGCTGCTGTGAATTCTCATTCTCACAAGTCTAGTCTTCTAATAAAATACTATCTTCTTAGGATTGTTTCTGAAACAAAATAAAGCTAGGTATTAGGCCCAGAGGTTAATTTCACCTTTTTAAAGCACTGCAAAGTTGTCTGAATGAAATCCTTTTGCTATTGTCTAAGTCAATGTCTGACAATAATGTAACTACAGACTGAGAAAAGTCTTATGTGTACTGTGTCTACTCAAGATTTGTGCTTTGATACAAAAATGTGCTGTCTCAATATGCAGGTGGCTGCCTAATCCATAACCGAGTACATTCAATGGGAACTTCCTGTTGAAAATCCTCGTTTTTCACATTAGGGTCGATATGAGATTAGCAGCATTCAAATGCCAGAGGATGTGGGTAAGGTGGCCCTGTGGACACTGGATGCTCTGTTGGGCTCTTGGAGAGGTGATCACCAACCCAAGCCTGTGCTCTTCTGCCTTGAGGGTACCAGGCTCGAAATGATCATGGAAGGCACGTGGGCTCCAGAGGTATTTGCTGGGAAAAAAAATATTCCCACCTTGTTTTAATCATGGTTTTGTCTCAGCAGAGAGGTAAGGAATTAACTGGGCAATGAGATGAGCTGATTCAGGAACAACTAAGTTGGTGCTGATATGACATTTGTGCAGCGCTATGAGGAAACATTCAAAAATTCCTAAAAGACACAGGAAAACCTAAGTGCCTGTGTAGCTTGCCTAGGAAAACAGAAAGTCCCTTGGGAATTTTTAGCCAATATACTAAGACTTAAGTAGTCAGACATCTGTTTTATGGAAAAAAAATCTACCAGATATGGTTAGATGGGAGGTCAGCTAAGGACACATATTTATCAGCATACCTGGTATTTTTCACTGTCTTGTAGTAATATGAAGCTTATGTGCAAGAAGCAGTAGTTATAAGGTCAGTCAATATCTTGACTCTTTCACCAGAATTATAAAAAATATATATGACTGTAGGGTTAGTGCAAAACATAACCTAAAAATATTAAAAACTCAGTTGTGAAACTGAAGAGGTTTTAGATAGAATTTTAAATTTGTGGGATGATGCCTTTTAACAGGAATGAGAGGGAAACTTATTTGAGCAGGAAAATTGGAAGATGAAAATGGCCAATCTGTCATGAGATCATTTCAGCCATGAAGAAGCTAAGTATCAGTTCAGAGCCTGTGAAAAATAACCTTGTAGTGTATGCTGTACACTCCTTCTCTCCACAGCTGAGACCAGATGGGCAGCTGTGTCAAAAACATCCATGCCAATAAACACAGAAATTTGCTTCTTTAGTCTTCACATTCAGATGCTTGTGGACAAATGCCACACCAAGAGAGATAATACTCAGGACATGTATGACCAAGGTGCCCATTTTCTTACATCTGCAGTGGTGAAAACTAGGCTTGGTGAGTTAATTTTCAATTGCTTTGATGAAGAAGGTTTACTCTTTTCTTTTTATGCAAGCGTTTTCTGTGGTGTGTGGAAATGAAACAATATTGTTCATGTGGATAACCTTTCACATGAAAGGTCTTTTGAAATCTGTCTGTCAAAGTCAAAGGATCACAGCATTATTCTAGATGTAGGTGGCTGCTTGCAGTTTGAAACACGTCTTTTTGCCTATAAAAAGTTAATTCGGGAATAAACCCAAATCCTTTTAAAATAAATACATATTGGCTTTAAATGTATTAAAATGGGCTTTGGAGCTTATTTCTTTTGCTCTTAGATTGAATTGTTTTTTTGCAGTGTGCTCCTAACCTCATTGTTCTATTAATCTGGTTCTGTTGGAAGAAGCAGAGCAAAAGCTGCTGCCTTTCTATATAGAAAAACTACATTTGCAGGGAAAAAAGCCACCATCTTTTCTCTAGATCAGGATGTATGTAAATATGGAAGGAAGATGGGAAACCTATAGTTATTCCACAGCATTCTGAAAGTACAAGCAATTATTTGATTAAATTCCAGGCTGTTGGGATTCCAGTATAAACGTTTTCAAGCTGGGGAGAAGAATTGTTACTGTTAAGGTAACAGGACTAATACTGTTTCTGAGGTCAGTGATTGTGAATTTGAATTTTTAGGCAAGAGCTTCCTGGGGAAAGGAAGGAAACAGCTGAGTATTTTATTTTGTTGCTAATACAAGGAAAATATCCACTTTATTGCAGCATGTCTTACGGAGTAGGTGAGTGAGATGAAAAAAATGACATCTACCCACAAGATGAATGACATTTTATGTATTAAAAATACCGACATTTGATGATAAAGAGCATGAGTTAATCACTCCATATGGCTAAGCTTGAGTTTGTATTTAAAACACACACCCCAAATTAATGGAATTTTAGCAGAGAATAATTTAGATTCAAAGGAACTTCTGGAGGTCATCTTGTGCAAGCTCCTGCTCGTTGCTCAGAGCCTTGCCCTGTCAAGTTCTAAAAATCTCCAGTGACAATGTTTCCACAGTGGTTCTGTATTGTTTTTCTCTTTGTATGGGTGGAGAAATGCTGTAACTTACAACCTTTGCTGTCTATAATTCCCTCTTCCTTTTACTTAATGAAATACCTTTCATCCCTTAAATAATGTGTAATACATCATTCTTTCCAGTCCTGCAATCATTTTCATTATTCTTCTCTGAACCTGCTTGAGCTATCAACCATGTTACACCAGATTTTACTGAAGTTCCCTGGCACTGGTTGTACCATATCAAATACCATGCACTGCAAGCCTCCTATTCAGTGTTTGTGAATGATCCCTGGTAATTCTTTAATCCTTACTAGTTAGAAGCATCAGCATACCAATGGCTTACACCAAATGTTTTCTTGAGTCACAGTTTCTTAGGACAGCATCCCCTATCCTGTTAGTAGAGTTCCTTGTTTCTCCTTATTACATTTGAGTAACTTCATCAGAACAACTGTAGCTATCAACAAATTACCTAAATTCCATTTACAGTTGGTAGAGAGAAATCAATATTTTCAACGTGTGGTTCATCTCTTTATAAGCCATTTATATTAATTGGCTGAATGAATCACACACTCCAAATTCCTGTATCTCTCCATTGTCTCTTCACATGGCTAATGTACTCCTTTCCCTGAGAAGAACAAGTATCTGTTCCATTAATTCCTGTAGAATCTTTATATCTCTTAAATGTAAATGTGTACATGTGTGCAGATACATAGGTACACACACAGACAGCTTTCTAAACATGTATGGGTTTAAAAATATTGCTATGTCACATTGCTGAATGCAAAGATAAATAGTTGTTGTGCTGGAGAGCTCCTGTAGAGCTTCCCTGGGTGCACCAGCAGCACAATCTGATGAGATATTATCTGTTTCATACCCACACTTACTGTCCTATGAGCAGCTCGGGCTGATAAGATGTTGAAACAACTGATCCAAAAATATACCATAACCTTTCTCTGCTCTCTTTTTTTTTTAGTTTTTTTTTTTTTAATGACCTTTAGCTGAGCATTTATTAGTTCATTTTTCAACTTCAGGTAAAAAATAGTAGGGGAAAAAATAACGTTATTTTTAATCCAGTTCCTCTAATTTTGTAGAAATTAAGTTAATCTTTCATTATCACTCTTCAGTTCTGCACATCTCTTTCAGTTTGGTTAATTAGATCTCTGTAATTAAGCAGTATGCAGAATGAGCATTGGAATATCTGAATGAACATAGAGAAAGAAAATGCCTTTAATTTTGTCAGAAACCACCAAAGTTTCTCTTGCACTGTTCCAGTTCCAAATAGTGGAAAGAAATACCCCCCAGTAAATAATTTACTATACAGTTGATTTCATCTATTAGTCCCTATGAGGACCAGTCCTGCTTTTTCTACTGATTTGTTCTTACTAATGACTTTGGTGGTAGCAGAAACAAGCCCTTTAAATGCAGAGAAGTGGTAATTATAAAAGGACATTTGGAATAAATATAAATGTGGGGGGGGAAATTCTAAATTGAAATAAAATTAAGTGTAACTGCATGATCAGATTTTATGAGGAGAATGGTAGTCATTGGTTCCTTAACCATTTATGTTTATCCATCAAAATTATAATGGTGAAATTCACAGAAAATCGCTGAAAACTTAAAAAACCAAATTATTTCTCTTGAAAAAAAGTGAAATTAGGGAAAAAGAAACATGACAGTATGTGAAGCTGTAATCTTCAGTGGAATTTTCACTTACACCCTTAATGTTTTATTGCTGTTAGGTGGTTTATGCCTAGCAGCAGATGGGTACAAAGGGCTTGATTTGCCCATGGGATTTATTTACATGAAATCTTGAGTGTAGATGCATTTGCTATTGTTATGGAGAGTTGCAAAGAGTCACAGGTGTCTGCTAAGGACATAGCAGTGAATCTCAAAATATCTTATTACATCTTCCAACCTAAGGCTAGCTAAGGTGTTTTGTAATGGTAGCATGTGAAGGAAAGACAATGGAAAAAGATCTTAAAAATCCTTGTTAATCTAAACATGTTCCTGGCTGCTGCTTTAGAAATGCTCTGTGTTCTGCTTTGCCATTAGAAGCATCTGTGTCAGCAGTGCCCAAATGCAGCCTCACAGACCCTGGTTTGAGAATATTGAGCCATCCAGCAGCACAAGGTTTGGTGCTTCTTATAATCCTCAGTTTTAAATTCTTAATTTCTTCTGTCAACAGCAAGCTTTAGACAGGCTTACAGAAAGCATCCTCTTGGGAATCACCAGCTGGGAACTGGGAATCACCAGCTCTCATGGTTGCTGCTTTAGCAAGTGCAGACAGGCTGGAGAGGACTGGGGGCCAAGCAGCTCCTCTCCTCCATCCCTGTCAGCACTGACCAGCCCCCACACAGCCACACACTGCACAGCCACATCTTCCTGCCAGACTGGACCTGTACCCACTGTCATACTGCCTTTTACAGGCTCAGCTTTCCTCAAGCAAAAGGCCTGAATGTCACCAGAAACCTCAGCCTGGCTTCACTTTTTCTGCGGACATAAGATTTTTTATTATTTTTATTTTTATCAATTTTTTATTATTACTTTTTTTAGGGTACATCAGGACTATGAGAATTTTGAAAGGAAAATCTAGTTGGTGAGACATGATTTCCAGGAAAATATCATACCTGGAAATCCAATACCATGCCTTTTATTGCGGCACGTGCCCGTGAAACCTGCAAAAGTTGCTGCCTTACCCTCTCTGTGGCAAAACTGAGAAAATTGTATTTTTTCTTGTATAAGGAAAGATTTAACAGGGGAAGGTTCAGTGTCTCTTGAAAACCTCAGGCAAACCTTTTCTTTTCACTCTCCCTCAAGTTTTTTCCCTTGACTTTACATCTTACCCAGCTGCCTGCTAGCACTGCCGTGGTGCAAGAGCACTTCTAAAGCCACATCTCTCTAACTTACAGGAGGTGTTGTTTCACCTTCAGGGGTCAGAACAAAGAGAAAGGAGAAAGGATCAATATATTTAAAACTTCTCATGGATTGAAGCCCTGGAGCTACACTGCTACTGTAAATAAGTGATAACAGAAAGTCTATGTGACTTTACCCATTTTCACAGAGCACATATGACATATTTAGAAAATAAATGGACATGAAGGTTTCTGTGGAGTATCAATTAAATAAAGAGAAGGTCAAACCAAAAAATACTTCCTCCTTTTCATAATGAACTTCCATTTCATAAAATACTAAGTCAATAAATTAGATTGAAAGTCTTTGGTCTTCTTGTAATTATGTATTACAGATTATCCCATCTATTAATTATCCAGGAAGAGATCCAGTAATATAATAATCAGAACTGAATTATATTCTTTGGGAGTTGAGTTCCAGTCTTATAAGTGAAATATTTTCCTGGAATTCTATTTTTTCGCTGTTACTGATGTATGGATTCAGATCAGCCCTCTGGGAGAGAGGATTGTTATATTTTTAAGAGGCAAAGGAAAAGAAAACCTAAACCATTAATGAAGTGTGTTCCTTTATTCCAGTTTGAGTACCTTGTACATGAAATGCTTCACTTAAACGCAAATGTTCTATTTTGAATAATTCTCCATGATTGGGTTTTATAACATGGATGAAATTTCCTTATGGTTATGCTACAATACCTTTTCTTTACTGACAATAAACTGAGGAAGGACAAGTAGCCTCATTAAAAAATACAACCCCAGGAAGGTAAAATGAAGGCATTGTGAGCAATTCCCTTAAGAGATCTTCAGATTGTCCCATTATGGTGAGATAAAATGTTAATACAATGAATATAGGGGTTTTCTCCAGCTATCAACAGGAGCTTAACTTTTTTTCAAAAGCCTGGGTTTAGCTGGATCTCTGTGACCTAGAATCCACCATGTCTTTTATTTACTAACAAATATGGGAAAGGATTGTTGCTATTTTATTGTTTCAGAATGACAATGGCTTTTTCATTTGCAAACCTACAAAAGTAATCAAATATTATAGCCACTAGCAATACCAGTCACAACAAATTAGCATTGTATTTCCTCATCAATGACCTAGTCCTTAAAACATCCCAAATTAACATTTTAAATGCATTTCATTGCTGTTTTTTAAAGTAATATCTAATGAATAAATTCCTGCCAGGTGGTGTCTGATATGCAGCTGGCAAAAAAATATGGAAGCAGCTGCACTTTAACAAGTAGCCTTCTTTTCACCTGCTAACAAGCATCTGTCAGCTGGCTGTATGGATAAGCAGGACGTGGATTTGCTTGTAAATAAATTGTACCTGTGAAAATCATGTGGTGCAGCTCTTCCCTCTACAGGATGAAAAAGAAGGGGAAGCACCCCTTCAGAAAATTATTTCAAGAAGTGTTTCGACTTGGATATAAACTAAAGCCATGCTAACCTAGAACTTCTACAGCCTCTCTAATAAGTGGACACCATTTATGTCAAAGCCTTTTAAAAACTGAGGGCATTGGAGAATTTGGGAAGAAGGGGAAAACACAGATAACACAAGGGGTTTTGAGGGTAAGTAAATGCTGTGGTTTAGGCAGAAGTTATAGATGTAAAAATGGGAGTGCTTCTAATCATTGCAAAAGCGAAAAAACTTAGGTAGAGGAAAATGGATTTGGTCCTTTCTGGAGACCATCTCAAAGCTTATTCCAGACATTTTGCACATTAAATATGACTTCTAAATGTATAAAATTTTTCCAGAAATTATTCAAGGTTCCATGTTTAAACACTGGTTCCTGTTATAAGTTATTATGGTCCAAACCCAGATCACCTGCTGCCAGTGTCAGTGTAGTCATAAACCTTCTCCTCTCCCTCTCCTGACAGCCTCTGATAAGAGGCAGCCCTGAGTGCTCTTTACCTTTGCTGCTGGCTGCTAGATTGGTTAAGGAATCAAATGTACTCCTAGAAACTGGTTTGGATTCTGTCTGAGGCCCCAGACTTTTGTACATTTTGAGTGGACAGTAGAAATGACTGGAGCAAGGACTGTGCTCTCTGTCTCCAAAGGCAATATCTGTGGTTTAGCAAGGCCTGAGTGCTGAAGAAAACCCAGAAACTTAGTGTCCATGGGAGGAGACATTCAAGTCCTTCCTGCTTTTCTTTACCCAACCAAAATGTGAGGAACATCAGCTGCAAATGTATACATCTAGGGATGATGTGCCTAGGCAGATACCATGTGAAATAAAAAGCAGGGGCTGCTGATACAGATTGCCTGCAACAGCCCTAATGTCATGTAAACTCTCCCTGCTCTCCCTCACCCCAAATGCCAGCATGCAGCCAGTCACCACTGGCATAAGCCTGCTTGGGGAAGTCTCCTCCAACCCCACAGGGAGCAGGCCCAGCCCTGCTCCTGAGCACCCCAGGAACAAATGTCACATTTTTTCAGCAATTCCAGCAGTCTCAGGGCTGCCAAACCTCTCACAGCGTGATCTTGGGCAGGGGACATAGTATCAGGCTGTTGAACTAACAAAACCTGTGCCATGGAGAACATGTATAAAGCAAGAACAAAACAGAAGAGAAAAAGTAGCTGGGCCACAGAAAGATTCCCTGGTAATTTTCAAGTGTGGTAAAGGACTGGGAAAATCTGGCTGTTCTCTCCCTATGGCTGGGGCCCCCCTTCCATCCTGGCACCACTCTCTGCCTCCTGCAGCCCATCTCATTTTTGTACCATCACTCCAGACACCCTATTAAATGAAGTTATGATTAAAAAGCAAGACAACAGGTTTCCAGCACCTGGTGGTGCTCCAGTGGGAAGCTTTCTGCCTAGGCACAGAACACTTCCACTGCAACTTAGGAAAATACAATCCCATCACAAATACCAAAGCAATCCTTGTGAGTCACTGCTGAGTGGTATCATCATTAATTGCAAAGAATGTTGCAAAAGCTCATGGCTAGCTGAGGGAAAAACAGTTATATTCCGTTTTTATTTTATTTAAGGAGCTTTTCTTTCAGCAGATAATGATCAGCTCTGCAAAGATAAAATGCTGTCTGGGTTATTCAGAAAAGACAGATTTGAAGTCAGAAATCCAGTGTAAGCTTTCTTGTCTTTTTGCAAAATAAAATACTCTGCTTCTTCCTTCATGGCAAGCTGTTAGTCAACAAAACAGATGATAATAAAAATATTTACACTAATAAATAGGAAAAATAGCTAAATGTTCATGTATTCTCACTAACCATGCAACTTTCTTTCTCATGATTATATTCAAGCAAAAGTAAATATCAGGTCTTGAAGGTTACTTTAAATAAATAGGTAATTTAAATGCAACAGTAACTCCCTCATTGCTGAGTGTTTCTTTTTAAAAAGACCGCTTATCAGGAGATGAACTCTCTCTCCTCTTTCAGAACATCTGAGGGCACAGATCAAGGTCACTAACTTTTAACAATCTGATTCAAAGTCTGTCCAGTCTTTTCTAACCTTTTCTAAATCTAACCTAAAGCAAAGATTCAACTGAGTTTGAGAAGCTGGCAAGTGTAGATTTTTGCTTCCAGCATAAAAACTTTCCTAGTCTGCATCCATGGATGCATTGTTGAATATTCAAAATTCAGGTAGACAATGACGGAGATTTAGAAGAGGTTTTGATAGACTGATGATCCTTACAAAAGTTTCATCATCCATAGTTTCAAGCTATTTTCTACCAAAAGTGGGAAGGGCAGCCCTCAACAGGACATATAATTTCTCTCAGGCTTACAAGGGTTATAATTACTGTGGGTTTAACAGTAATTAAACCTGCTTACCCAGGGCATGACAGGACTTTCTTCTCATGTATTAAACAATGTTTTATATCAATAGACAAACATACACACAGAGCATCATGTAACTTCTTACGTGGGAACCAAGGCAGTTTTGCCACTGGTTGAGCAGGCTAACATATTCATCTTTTGAAACACCTTGATAAAACCACTGTGGAAATGAAATAACAAAAGTCTTTGTAGAAATGAGGTTTGCTGTCTTGTGGAGGCACCAATCTGAGCCAGGGCTCCATTCCCCAGCTAAGGGAAGCATTTTTCCTTTATCTCAGCCCTCCTTTGTCTTTTTTTTTTATTAGAAACAGATCTGTGTTCAGTAGTACTGTATGTTTGCTATTCAGATACTCATTTTCAATCACTTATCAGTTTAAGCAGCTCAGCAAGCTATAGGCATAGTTTATCTGAAGCTTATTAGCAAAACATAGTGCTGATACCCTGATAAGACTTTGCAGGATTTTTTTGTTAGCTCTCCCAGGTATATTTTTTAGCTCTCCCAGTCTCAGAGTCATCAGAGCTGAGCAGGAGGCAGGAGAGGAGAGCCATCCTTTGGTGGCATGTGGGAATGGAGCAGGGAAGGCTTCATCCTTTGCTGTGGCACTTTGTAGTGTCCCTCGAGACAGATGGAAACAAACTTCAGGCAAAGCCTCACAAGTTAAAGGTGGCCTTACCAGCCTCAGTCTTGCACTTGCAGGGTTCTCCCTCTGGTATTTCAGCATTAGAGAACAAGCAAGGTGATGGATCACCCTCTCAGGTGGAGCAGGATCCTGCAGGGACCAGCTGATATTTGCAGCTCTTTTGACCCAGCAACATCATCTTACAGGAGTGCAGCACTTGGGTCATGCTTGGCCTTTTCTCGTGGTTAGGACTTCAGAGGTAACATTAAATTTTCATCAGACACTTAAAGGAGGTGCCATTTCTACCTTAGCAAGTGTGAATTACCACATCCATGGCAGGTTGGTTTCTTTGGGGTCATTTGCAAAGGGAAATAGGAGCTTGTTTTCCAATGCAAGTTCACTTTGGTTTCTGTTTTACCAGATATTCCAGAATCCAGAGATTTCCTGGGTTGATTTGTTTAGAGATGGTATTATCAATGGCTCAGGGTATGCAACAATTGCTTGTTCTTATTTTAATTGTTTCTTCAATTTTGAGGGACTCTGCCATTGCCCACACAGCCTGTGGAGGAAAACAGCTGCTTTATCTGCTGTGACCTCTCCGCTCTGCCCCCTTTCCTCTTTTTAAGCTTTTTAAGCTCAGTAAAAACAGAGTTTAAGCCCTGCAGTTTAAACATTACTAATGTTACCAACAGAAGCTTCATTATTATTTATGAACTTATAACTCTACAACTTCACCTCAGATAATAATTCAACAGCTTAGATACATTTTCTAATGCTGTTTTTATATAATTTATTGCAGTCTGGATATTATTTTACTAATAAAGTATAATATTACTCACTACTTTGATTATAATGATTTATATATCTGTTTTTAAAGAAGCCTGTCTGAGTAAGACTTGGAAAGACACAAGCAGAGGAACAAAGTGTTTCATAGTTTCATATTACTATCAGGAGTTTACCCCATGGAAAATCAGTATACTTTCCTTTAAGGAGATTTTCTGGTTAATGATTTGCAAGAGTGCTGTTGATGTAGCTAGTTTTTATTCCCTCATTGTTCCAGAAGACGAAATAAGAATCAGCACATGTCATTTCAACTCTTTTGATGGAATTCACAACTCCTTCAATCTCTTGTCTGTTACAGAATACTTCTGTTCCCAGGTGGGAGATTACCAGCTACTCAGTTTCGTGTCAGAGTAAGTTTCTCACTCTTTGCTGGGTTCAGAACTGGCTGGATGGCCGGGCCCAGAGAGTGGTGGTGAACGGTGCTGCATCCAGCTGGGGACAGTCACCAGAGGTGTCCCTCAGGGGTCTGTGCTG
>VWZP01016760.1:265443-476924 GCA_013396995.1 Dicaeum eximium | reverse complement strand
CTGGAATGGCCTGCCCAGGGAGGTGGTGGAGTCACCATCCCTGAATGTGTTTAAAAAAAGACTGATGTGGCACTCGGTGTCATGATCTAGTTGAGGTGTTAGGGCATGGGCTGGACTCGATGATCTTGAAGGTCTCCTCCAACCCAATCATTCTGTGATTCTGTAGGTGGCATGCAGAAGTCCTGCACTTCATCTCCAGGCCTAGCTCAGAATTTGGGCACAGCAGGTTAGGATGAGTCCCACGTACCCCACACAGTCTGACTGGCCTTGGCAGGGAGCACTGCCTCAGCTAACAGCCTCTGAGCTTTACAAAAGCTGCACACAGAGGTCGGCGAGTTCATGCTACCTACATTTTGCAGTTTTTCCATGTCAAAAGCTGAACAGTGGTATGTCATTTTACCCCAATTTTTTAGTCTGAGCATTCAGACTGCTACCAACCCTCCTTTGTGCCTTGTGTGATTGTATTCGGCAGGGTGTTCTTTCCTTTGTCTGCAGTTAAGGATTTGTGGCAGCTGCTGGTGAGGTAGTGCTTCAGCATGAGCATTTTTTTTTGCAACCTGTCCAGCAAGGCACCCTTAGTCTGTCAGAAAAAGTGTGTTTGTGTTCAGAAAAGTGCATCCACCATTTGTGGCTCTTTTAAACAGGAGAAGTTCTGCTAAAACATTTCAGGAGGATCTTTTCATCTGCTGTGTCAGTGGAACTGCTTCTCTTTCTGTCAAGATTCTGGCAATGATACAGTAAATATCCAGGCCCAGATGGGACAGAAAGCTGTGGAGGGAAGATGTCTGTGAAGTCAGCAGGACCATCTCTTTGGGCACAGCTCGTGTCAGTGCCGTGTCTAGAGGAGTTGCTGCTCCTTGTCAGGAGGACATGGTCCAGTATTTCCTCTTAAGGCAAACAGAGAAAATTATGTCCTGCATAAAAGGGACTGCTCTGATATTAATTCAGACCACTAAGTCATTTTAAGATTTCTTGTGTTTTCCTCTCCTGGAAGGAAACACACACAGAAATCAAATTAAAAAAGAATGAACTTACAGGATATAGTGTGCAGGGCTCTGAGAGGTTTCTGTAACTGATCCTACCATGTATATCTACCATGTGCATTATGATATGATACTATCATGTAAGATCTGGTTAGAGATATATCTAGTTAATTAATAACCCCTTCAGCTTCTTAACCATACAAATAACAATTCTCTCTGCTGCATGTGGAAGGCAAATTAAATGTTCACTGTCCGCATCTCTGAGATCCAAGTCCTCCACAACTTGTAATTATGTAGTGGTTTTTGAAAATGAGCCCAATCACTTTTAGCAATCTAGGGCACCTGGAAGCCTTCCTACTGGAGTTTCTGCTCTGTAGAGTTTGCCAGAATGCCTCAAAATGTCCTGCTAGTGACCCAGATGACATCTGACCTGTAACATGATGAGCACCTCCTGCCATTTGCCCTACTTAGCAATGGAAGGGAAGTAAAGACACTTTCCTCAATGATGGGAGGGAAATAAAGGCACTTTCCTCAGCTGTGAAAAAATTACACGGATAAGAACTTGAGGATAAGTGAGACAGAAGTCCAAGACAGACACTCATCATCATCGTCATCTAACTGCTGTTTAGGTTACGATGCGTCTTCAAATTCAGAGACAGAGGACATGAATGTAAAAGAGGATTTATTATCTGATATGTCTTATAAAAATAAGAATTGTATAATACAGTAAATTACAAGCAGCAGGCTCTCCTAAAATTACCCATCTCATTTTACAGAAGTACTAACTTGCATTACATGTGCCCTTTTAAGTAACTGGGAAAAAAAAAACTATTAAAGCAGTTTATTGTAAGGGATATAATAGGATCCATACTAAGAAAAGCAAATAATATAAACTGTGCACAAAAAGGGAGGGATGTCATTTTACATCCTTCTAAATTTCTATAAACACAGGGAGTCCCTCCCTTACACATTTGGAAAAAGTGAAGTATGTGATTGATATTATTAACTGGTCTATGACAAATGGAACCAAGTAAGAAGGATACAGACTCCTGCTTGTCTGCTAGACTTGACAGTTTGTGTGTAGTAGTGATTCAACTGACACCACCAAGTAATCTCAAAAACCAGGCTGTCACACCATGTAGAGAGAAGTTTTAGTCTTTAAAGCTCTGTATGGATGGAGCATTTGTAATGTCTGCCCTATTCAGCATTTTGCAGTATTTGGCCTGTGTTCACAGCAATAAAAAACCCTTTTTATTTCAGTGCATCATGTTTTGTTAACACTACACATAAAGTATGTTGAATATTGACCCTAAAATACCATGGTTCAATATATGCCATGCTAGAATACATCTTGTTACAGAAATATCCGATTAGAGACACATTTTGTTTGGAATTTGTATCTCATTTATCTTTTTTAATTTTTTTTTCTTGTTCAGGCAATAAAAGGAGAAAATTGCATCTTAGCCCACTGGTATAACAACATTTTATCTTAGAAATAGCCTGGCCTTATTCCAACAACTAGCTTTTACAGGGAGATATTATTATTTTAAATTCAGGTCTCCAGGTGAAAGTGAAAAGAGTGATTTAGTTAAAATTAGATTGTTAATTTAAAAAGGCAGCTAAGAATCTAAGGCTTGTTTAAGTTATGTTTCTCTCCCACCATTCAGCTGCTTTTAAGCCAAAATAGACTTTTCTGTGAGCAGGGAAGGAGTTCTTTTATAATATTGATCCTGCAATAACAATTGATGCATCCCAGACCATTATGTTGTACAGACATATTCAAAACCCAGCAGCTTGATAATACTGAAAGAGTCTTGCTATTTGTTTAAACAAGGCTGTTCTCTGAGGCTGCTGCTGGAAGCAGACCACGCTGTGCTCATGTGCAGCAGTAAGGACAGCTCCCTGATTTCACCAAGCTGATGATGCTATTAACAGCCTGCTTCCCATTTTAGCTTTTCTTATTATATATGAGCATGAATTTCATGAATTTCAAACTGCCCCACTGCAGAAAAGACCTTGGGTTATTTGTTTAACTGCATGAATTCTCCTTCCAGGGGAAAAATGGGATCCAGCAATGAATCCTGTGCCTGCCCAGTGTGAGAAGTCACACTCAGGTGTCAGCCATCCCTGCTCACTTCTCTTGCTCGAAGTGTTTCCTTTGAAACAAGAAAGGAAAGAAGTGTCCAAGAAGAACTAGTGGATTTTCCTTCTAATTCAGTCCCTGTCTCTGGTCCTGAGCAGTACTAGGAGACACAATGGCACCATCCTGCACAAAGTAGCAATCAGATGGTCAGTACCCCAGCCTGTACCTTGATTTTCAGTTGTACATTCTGGTGTGGAACAATTTTAGGCATTAGGGAGTATTAACAGAGTTCAGGTTCAGCTATTTATTTAGATGTCTGTTGGTCCCAACAGTCTATATCTAACTTATATTCAAGATCCTGTGTCTCATGGTCCTTCCCTGATGGCCAAACCATGTAAAAGTTTATGAGTCTGTGCAACCTTTGCTTCAGCATAGCTGGATCTTTTTGAGCAAAATGTATTTTCAGTTTGAGATAAAAAAGCATCCCCCTTGTATCCATCGCAGCAACATTGATTTTGTAAGTATGTAGTCTTAGAAAACTTTCTCCTTTGTTCTCTTCAGAGAGCCATACTCCACCAGCAATATCCATCTCTGGTTTACTGTTGAGGCTCAGTTCTATAAGATTTTGTCTGCACATTAGCAACAGTGGAACTGTTAGGAGAGAGACTTCCTTAAAAATTGATGTGAGCTCCAGGTATGGGACTTGCACTCATTCCACACAAAGATGGATTTTGCTCTGTGTGTGTGTGCTTGTTGGAATTTACAAAGTGGGGTTTGTGCATGGACAAACTTGGTGAAAAGCCATGTGAGCCATCCTTGGGAGAATTCATCCAATTTTATTGCATAATAACCCTTTGGAAGCCAGGATCATACAAAGGAACATAACATTATGGCCTTCAAGTTTTAATTTAACAGAAAAAGTGCAGCTGGAGTGGTTTTTTCATCACATGAAAAGCAAATATAAATAAATACTCTCAGCAAAAATAAATGGTTTTCCCTTCAGAATTTGTTGGGGCCTTTTTTAAGGTACATACTAAGCCTAGTTTTACTGACACTTAGATACTGTTTCATAAAAGTAGAAGTGGAGATTTTCATTTCTCAGTTTATGCAGAAAAGATCCTTTTCAGATATATAACTTCACTTTTAACATCTCTAATAGCAGACAGCTGAGTAGTTTATTCATGTGAATACAGAGCATTAAATCCTACAAATGTATTTATCCAAATATGTAATTACCTTATTTTCCATTTTTTTCTCAAATTTCATGGATGCAGATATGGTGAGATTAATATAAAGTGTTATGTAGCAAGAAATATGGAGCTGGATGTGGAATGTCTTCTTAAAGAATCTTCTCCTTGAAGGAGTATATAGTCAGTAATAAATCAACATGCTGCAGGGCTACTTGAAGCAGCTGCATTTCCATCCCAGAATATAGAACTTTTTTATTTAAATGAAATAGCTGATTTAAAGGAAGAATATAAACTTGAAATGACAGTTAAGTCATCCCATCCCCAGGGGAAATTTAGATGTACCTGGATGCATTAAGAGTTCCAGCACTGATTTTTTTACCCCCTCAAAGCCATTGCAATTTAAGATATATAGTCTTGGAAGTTGCAAATGAACTGTTACTTCCCACCAGCATACCTGTCTTGAGAGATGGTAAAAGCCTGTCCACACTGTTGTCAATAACAAATTTAATGTCAGCTCTGATATGGACAATGTTCCCTTCTGGCTGCACTCATAAGAACCTTAAACCTTAATGTCACACTAGAGCACGACAAAAATCACACAGACACAGCTTCTCTCTGGGTAGGGAAAAGACCTCTGGTTTATTTTCAGTTACCTTTATACAGAGTTTTGGGAATGATCGTGGATTGGAGGATATGGAGGACTCTCCAACCACACTGGTGAATGAAAAGGTTCATCAAACCTTCTCTGCCCAGGAGAAAGGAATGAAAAACAAAAAGACAGTTAAGAAACATGTGCTGTGTTTACATAAACCAGTGTGAGAAACTCCATCACAGAAATGAAAACATCAGAAGGCTGAAAAATCAGGGCAACACCTTAAAAATTTAACTGTTTCCATAAAGACCATAGCAAAATTGCCCATGAAGGGACGTGGCAGTCCCAAAGAAGCACATGGAAATCATAGGAGCAGAATAAGTTTAAGTTTAAGTGTGTTACATTCTATTTAAACAATCACAGGATCAGCCCCCAGGTTCAGAGATACAACTTAGGAAATGTGATATCAACATGTACCTTCCTCTGAAGACTGTTATCCATGTTGCACCCATTAATAGAAGAGACCAAGTGTTACCTACTGTGGCTTATTTTTCACCTGCCTTTATCAAATTGTAAATGGGATTTCAGGTAGCTTGTAGGTGATCTCTGAAGCAGGAAGAAAAATCTTAAACTACAGGAACACATAAAGCTTCTTCCAAAAGAGGTCTCATGCTTGTCTCAAAAATAGAGATCATTATTATGAAAGTTGCTGGTGGCTTGTTGTGTCCTGGTGCTGCCAACCTTCAGGAAATTTATGGGTGTTTCATAAAGGTAAGTGAGTTTAGCAGAACAGCTCATATTTGCATAAAAGTATTAATTCCATTCACAAAAGATGCATAGAGTTTTTCAGGATTCATATGTGCCATAAAGCGATGTTAGGTCAAAAGCAATGAACTTAACATTTCTCCCTGGCTTTCCTTGGTTAATAAATGATTGAAGCCAATTCAGCTGGCATTGGTTTGGTCAACAGGACACATGCACCCAGGCAAGAAAGGAGACCCATGAGCAGAGTGAAAACTCAGCAGGCAGAGGCAGGCAGAGCATCCCTTCTTGTTGATATGTACGGCTGCCTCTTGCCACAGGCATTCAAACACCACTTCAGGGCAAAGCTGGGAGTGGCATTCAGGATATAATCCCTTCAGAGGTCAGGCTCAAGAGTTATGGATCGATTCTTGTTATTGTGCACTCTCCACTCATCTCCCAGGTCTTCCATCTCTTGCTTGGCCTGAAAGAGTGAAGGTGGCAGTGAAGTAGGAAACTGCAGAAATGTGGCAGTTTTGAAAATAAAATAAAAATCTGACATTGAGTTCTCCCATCATGCACCTGTTTCAGTCTGTGCTACTTTTGGCTTTCTGTATTGACTGAAAACTGACAGAAGCAAAGGGCATGGTCATTTCCATAGGTGTTATAGTTCTTTTTCACAGCCAGCAGAGATTATAAAAAACCCTAACACACACAGTACCACCAGAATTAATCCCTACAGGAAGAAAGGGTTTTCAGAAATCTCTGTCACATCAATTTTACACTGAGGCAAACAGAAGCAGACAAGTAAGGAATTTTCAAATAAAGTTTTATTTGTTTGACCCTGATGGAGTCAGTGTATGACACAGGGAAAAAAAAATCTGCCCAGACTTGCAATGTCCTATGAAGTTTAAATCAAATGATGCTAAAATTGGGTTGCCTTTCAGGTGCCTGACTTGTACAGTCTAGCTTTGGCTTTGATTGTAAGCAGAATCAGTCAAATTCTCTCTAAATTGACTCCGATTTTCTGTTTCACTGAATGTAAAACATACAGAAAATCTCCTGGTAAAAGCTCTTCTCATCAGATTTCCTCCAAGTCTTTGCAGTTCTACAGAAATGGAATTTGTCATAGGAAGACCTTTAGAGTAAAGAGTGAAGGAGAAAAGTGAATTTTCTGAGTTCCTGGGGTTCCAGCTGCTCCACTGGGGTTCTCAGATGAGATAAGAATTTATTTCTGGTATATGTCCCTGATGAAAACCTGGGGAAATATAATCTTCCTATTTAAAGATCTCTCTCAAATTAGTGGATAGAAATCAGAGAGCCACTGTAAAATACTTCTGCACATCTTACAGCCTTGTGCAGTTCTTTTCTATTATTCTGTCTGCTAAAACCTCTGCCTCAGACCCACCATGCTTTTTCTGGGCTCCTTCTGCTTCTGCTTGAACCAGCTTTAGGGCAGCCTACTGTGCCTGCCCCTGCTTGAGCAGGGGAGCTGGACTAGACAGTCACCAGAGCTTCCTGTCAACCTCATCCAATCTGAGTGAATCCTGCCACTACAAAGCTGATTTTCAAGCCAGGGCCAAAAAGCAAGACACTCAGTTTTAATGTCAGGGTGGAAGAGGAAATAGTCAAAGCAGTTGGTTTGTTTTGAGTGTTACAAGAAATTAATTTTTATATGAATGCAAGGTGCATCACCATACTGCTGCTCTCCACGGCAGCTACGCGTTCATTGCAACCATTTTTTAGCACATAATCTCATTTAGTGCACGCCACACCTCTGTGTTTAAGCAGCCATCTGAAAAGCCTAAATTGTGTGAGAACAGTTCATTATCAAATTATACTTTATGTGAAACCAGCTACATTATGGGCTGTTTAGTCCTCAAATTATTCAGCTCAAAATGTGCTTTGCAGTCATGAAAGGCTGTCTTAATTTTTAAGGATTCCCTCAGCATATCTATTCTGGTTTACAAGCCTGCTTGATATATGGGTTTTTTTCCACAGCAAGCTAAATGTCTGGCATACCCAACTTTAGCAAGGTTTATTCCACTAGAGACATGAAATGGATTTAAGAACACAAGACACGCTGGCATATTCTCATACGCTGTAATCTAGGTGTTGGCAGGAGTGAGGAACATCCTCTTTCATCACATCCAAATGCCAGTTCTGGCCCCAATATGTTCAGTGTTCAGCCACAGTGGGGGGACCTTCTTGCAAATAGGCATAGTCAGGATCATGAGGCGTCTTTAGTTTTGTCAGCTGTCACTCAGTACCCTCCTGATTTTGGTTTAAATCTTTCATATGTAATTGAGTAATTAGCAGAGAGAAGGAATAAGGACAATTACAGAGTACTCTGGATCACAACATGGTATTAATTTTAGGCAGAACTCATGTGGGATTTGTGTTCAAAGCTTAGGAGCTGAACTTAGGCACTCAGAGCATTGTGAAGAGCTGGGAAACACATATGATGTTATTATTGTTCCCATACAGATAAGGTGCTGGTTGTTCCTTTAACAGTACTGGAGAAACAAGGTATGGCTTGTTACTCAGATCAGCAGTTTCAAAGGATTATATGTCATTAAGTAGAAAAATATTTTCATTATTTTGAAATGGCTGGCATTAAGTGTAAGTTATTGCAGATATTCAGATTAATTGAATATTGCATATTGCAGATCATTCAGATTAATTATAAGAATGCATGAATACTTAATTAACTACAAGCAGTTCAGTACAGTATTTCTGGAAGTTATATGCCCGTTAAATGGTCATGGGAATCTTTCCACAGTGTTTCATAAGCTTTCTCATATTTCTGAAAGTTCTTTATGTATATCACTCAACCATTAATAAAATCTGAAATTCACACCTTCAATCAGATCTGCACTCTCATGCCAGAACAGCTCCTGACTGATGAAAAATGGTTTAAATTAGCCACACAATCAGAATTTAATGCAATAAAGCATTTACAATAAGGAAGTACAACAATAAGACTGGAAAAGAAATGACATCCAACATTTTGATTCATTGGCAAGGAGATGAGGTAAAATAAACATAACAAACCATAAATCACAGGGCTGTCTTTCAAGAAGATGATCAGCATGAAGAACTATGGGAAAAAATATTCTCAACCTTTATTGATTAACCCATATAAACACCAAGGTTCCTTTAGGAACTTTACTTTTCCTTGACAAACCAATCTATTTATGGTCAAGTTCCTGACATAAAAGATGTAGCAGGCGATTGTTAAGATCACCCCACGTACACCAGCAGCCTGTGCTTTTTCTGCCCCCTGCATCACTCCTGTCCAGTCAAAGAAAACTCAGCCAGCTGCAGAAACAGATTGGAAATGTGCACACGGGCAGCGAGGACAAACAAACTGTCGGTTGCTCAAGTGATTTGGTTTCTTCTTGCAAACGCAAAATGTCTGAGAAGAGATTGCACCGAAATGTCTACTTATAAAATGCAAAAAAAAAAAAAAAAAGGTAACAAATCTACCACTGATGATCCTTGGAACAGCTGGTGGTTTCTACCAGTTATTCCCCAGTGGCCAGCAGTCGCAATTTGTGACTAGTGTTGTCTTCAGCCATCTCAGGGCAACCAAAATGCGACAGGATGACAGATAGTCCTTTCAATAGATACTGACAAACAAATTAGTGCAAAGATGCTTTTCATAGCATACCAGATGTGTTGAGTTCTATCATATGGAACAAGGAATGAAAAACTGTCTACGTCCCATCTGTGCTTTTTCAGTAATCAGTGATGCACTTGTTGTAGAGTATAAGGTACAGTGAACATTTGGAAGGGTTTTACTTGTGAAATAAATAGAAAACGCCAGGTCTTGGCCTCATCATTGTTGTCTAAAGCTTTTATATTAGCAAGAATACCTTAAATGCCTGGGAGAGGGATGTTCAGGAGTTAGAGTATTGTCCTGGTGATTAATTGAAAAATTATGCAAATTCCAAGAGAAAGGTTTATGCAAATGAGAATAGACTGCAAAAATGCACTTTGCTTCCGATCGCACGCAGGGCTTCCAGCCTGTCATAATAAGCAATAGGTTAAAGAATTGCTGTTTGGATTTACATCATTTCCTCTCTTGGGGCTTATCTGTCCTCAGACTGTTAACCCAGATTTAATTCAAAGTGGCTGCAATTGCAGCTGCAAGAGCAGCGTTAAAATGGAAACAATGAAAAGTGAGTGCTCTTGGCGGGTGATTGAAAGGCCCAGGGCATGGCAGCACAAGCATTTCTAGCTCACTGTAAATGAAACCAATATCTCTCAGGAAAAAGGCCCTTTGTGAGGGTTGTCCTTCCATTCAGAGCAAAAAGCCTCTGGCCCGGAGTAGGAGCAGGGCGGCAGGGGAAGAAGTGCAATAGCATGTGCCAAATATCTATAATGAGAGGGCATAAATAAAAGGAGCAGGAGGTCTGGTCCAGATCCTCAGTGTAGGGCTGAGCTTTACCAGCTTTTAGCTCCTTTACCTTAGATTAAAAGGCTGTGTGTTTTTCCTACAGTTTCCTACCAGAAAATTGTTTCCTAACAGCTTACTACTCATGGACCCACTTTTGACTCCCCATGTCATCATCCTGTGTCCTGGCCAGCCCTGGTGCCCTGGGCCTTACGTGGAGATGGGAGAGAATGCAGCCACGCTGGCCCACATCCCATCCCAGATGAGGGCCTGGCTTTGGGATCCCCTCTCAGCACCAAGGGCTGCAGTGCAGCCTCCTGTGCCCATGCCCAGGCACCCAGGAAGCAGCTGTGCTTAGGGACATGCAGCCACGTCGTGTGGCTCTTTGTCATGCTCTTTGTGGAAGTTCAGGACACCAGAGGACCTCTTCTCTCTGGTTATGTGGCCTGTGGCAGCTGATGCCTACTCACCCTTCCCTCTGCAGCCGTGCTCAGCTCTGCAGACACCCGCGCTCTCCCCTCTCTCCTACCTGGGGAGAGGCTCAGTTACCCTTTCTTGTCACTGCCTTCCCTTCTTCCTTCTGCTCTGTTGCACAAGCCGCTTATTACTGCATGAGAAATGTTCTCTGAAAAATCCATTTTGCTTTCTCCTTCCTTTTTGGTTGGTTAGACAATTATTAATCCACCTCCTCTTCATAAAATAGCCACAGCCATAATAATAAAGTCAAAATATGATTTCCCCGTAATATAGTATAATCTCTCCCTTTTCTTTATTCCTTGCAGATGGTACACCTCTTAGCATAAACAGCATGTTAGCATACTGATTCCAGATGCATAAAATACGTACGAATCTTCACATTTTCTCTCTCCCCCGAACGAGTGTGTGTATATATAGTATCCTTGCCATTTAATTTTCCCAGCTTTTCATTTTGATTTCTCTTTTAGGACAACACAGACTTGTCATAATCCATCTGGGATTTTATTCTTCATCATACAAAAATGTTGCTTGAAGGCCAGTTTTTACTTGGCATTAAGAGACTGAAGATCAGCCTAAATCAGAATCAGAGTATTATAAACCTCTTATTACAAAATCCTTTCAGTTGTAAATGTGTTGTCTCAATAATTAGATAAATATACCAGACCACTTGTTACCAGACTAGCACAGGAACTAATTACATTATTTCCTGTGACTGCATTTGATGCACCAATTCACCAGCAAAGAAGAGGCTCCAGAATCTATCTTTTTCTGAGGTTGTTGTAAATAAGTCTAGTTCTAAAAGGGGTTACAATAAAGGCTCTCTCAGAATTAAAAGGCATTTAAACAAAGGAATCTAGGAGTGTGCTGTGAGGACTAAAGGATAAACTGGATGTATTTTGCATTGGTAGGTGAGTGGGTATAAAATTCTCATTTGATCATTTACAAAAAGCTTCTGACTTGATTGTGAAATGTTTTCTCTTGTGCTTAAATTTCATGCCACAGATTATTAAAAATTGACTTTGCGGTATTTATTCTACTTATCTATCCCAGCCAGGCTGTGCTTAGCCATAGATTTTGTGAGTTATTAAATTTTAAAAGCAATTTGTGTTGGATTTTACACTCCAGTTCTGTCTGGAGGGATGTACACCTCCAGTTCTATCCCTGAAGCTGAAGTGCTTTGATTTATCTTTAATCTGAACAGTTTTAAAAGTGCATGTTCCAAGTTGTAAGACACGATGATAGTCTCCAGCGTAATGCTTAACTAACTGCTTGTTAGTTTTAACATTTAACATGCCCTGAAAAATAACTAGTTTCCATAGGTTATCTAAGCCATAACAATGCTCACCATAATTCATTCAGTCAGATAACAAGAACTATTTTCAAATATAATGAGGAGCTAATAAAGGTCACTGTGCCCACAAACACATATATATCACCACTAATTTAACAGTACCAATGCATTTCAAGTACAAATCTCTTTAGCTGAAACTGCTTGATGCTAGAAGAAGGAAGGCAACTGAATAAATCTTCAGTGTTTAAATTAAAGCTAGGCCCAAGTGGCAAGACTTAAATTTAAGTGGGGAATCAGACTGGTACTAGAGCCAGACTAGATTTTGACTAAGAAGCTTCAATTATGCAGGTGTAAGGTCCAAAGTTTAAAATAAGATCTGCATTTTCCTAAAGGTTGAAGTTGAGATCCATTTCTCATGTTAAAGTTAAGGGCAAAGATGAGGGGTTTGCATCTAAGTTTTGGTGCTTTCCTTTTAATTTATGTAAATTGATTTCCATAAAAATATCAACAAATTTTCAGGATATTGTCAGACACCTCCTGTAAACTGAGCCCCTGTATGAAGGTGGAAAATCTGAAATGCTAGTGTTGAGATTGAGAACTGTTTTTAAAATTTTGTTCTATCACTGTCTAGAGGACAACAGCAGCAAATCTCTTCAGTGCTGTGTTCATAGAATGCAAACACAAATTTGGGATTTACTTGGGTTTTGTTAGTATGTTGATATCAGTGACTTTGTGATGAATTTTGCTGCCAAGTGAGATGCATTGAGGTGTTTCCTAAGTCATACAGGAAGCAAAGAAACAAGAGACAACTAATATGCAACAAATAGACAGCATCAAATAATTGCTAAATGGATCAGAAGCAAAAAGACTAGAATATATTTCATGTACAAACCTATCTTGTAGCTAGGTCCATAAAAACAAACTAAAAGCCTAAAGCCTGGAGGTGCTCCTTATGATAATGAATGCCAGATTTCAAGGTGAAATTGTTTTAATTATACAGAACATTGGCAAGATTAGTACATTCAGTGTTGGCCTCACCGGATTTTGTTTGTTTGTTTTCTGGTTGATTGCAAAATTGATGCAATTATTTACATGAGGATTTTTTATTTTAATGCTTTTTTGTGTGCCACAGAACAAACAGTAAGTCCCCATTGTCCTCCTGAGCAGCCTGTTAGAGCAGGGCAGCAGCAAGAAATAGGGAAGAATGGAAGGAAGCCTTCCTTTTCCTGGCTCTAAATTGTTTTGGGAGAAGCTATGATATTTTTTGGTCTTTCAATAATAGTGTTGAGCAGACCTGCAAAAAAGAAAATCATCCTTGTGAGCCAGGAAATTGTATTCTTCTGATGGGCTTATAGGCAATATCTGGGGTAGTTGTGCATCTTAAATCATAATGGGATTTCTTTCTAAACATATCTTCTGTGCTACTCCTTATAAAGCCCCTATTCATCTAGATCTACCTCCCTCCAGATCTCTGTCCTTGATTTCTTTTCTACAAGTCTCACAATAATGGTTTTGAAAATCTGTGAGTCTTCTAAGCCTTTTATGAAGATTTTCTCTTGGACATAGGACATGTCCAAGGGAAGATGTTCTCTTGGACAACTTGCACCCTGTTTCAATCATGAGTGTCTTAGCTGGATGCCAAGAACTCTGAGGTGTAGGTGGCTCCTGTATGTGTTTAGGTGCTTGGAGGCTCTAACTGACAAACTCGGTGCCTGTGTTTAGAAAACCACAAAGGTTCCTGTAAATGCATGTCTGTATGTGTGCAAACTTGATGTATATATGTACATTCTCTCACAGACAGCAGCCATAACAGAGATGCAAGGCAGTCCTCACCAGTTGGGAATCATTGTTGTCATGTGCTAGAACCTTTTTGGATGACATTGACTCTGTTTTGAAGGTGGGAGCAGTTTATGGATGAGATTTGCCAAACTGTAGAGGATTGCATGCATATCCATTCACACTGAAGATACGCACAACATGGCTTTGAAAATTTCAGAGCGTCTTTTTGCCAGCTTTTTCTGAGTCACACCTTGAAACTGGTTTACAGTATCTCTCCATTGACAATAGTGCACATTGAAAGGACAAATCTACACAAAGAGCTATAGATAGCAGCATTGAAATTAGAATGATACAGAAAAGCCTCTGTCAGCAAAGTACTCAAAATAACAGCAATGAATGACCTTCCTCTACAAAAATACACGCTACCTATTTTAGGTCAGATATCTTTATTTTACTGTAGTTTTGCCACATGTAATGGTGTTCCCACAAGGAGTTATGACAAGGTGTTTTGGGTTATGTCCAGTCTGAATCAGATTTCAACATTAGGAGGAGGGTGGAAGTCTATGCATGTGACCTCAGCCTGTCCATTAAAAAATGCAAAATACTCTGATCCATAACATATGTTTGTAACCAGGCTGTCAGAAATAAACATGGCCCCAAGAGACACCTGGGACTTCACTGAGCTGATCAGTGACGCACGTTTGGGAGCTCTGTTCTCTTGCACTCTGAGGGCTGTGGCACCTTTGCCCGCAGATGTGTCATTAGCAGTCAGATTTCCTCTGCAGTTCGTTCCTTAAATCAGTGCTAACTAACCATAAAAACAACACGCTTGTTCCATAGGGTGTCTGGGAAAAAAAGGCAGTGTCACCTCTGTACTAATGCACGAGGCTTTTATCAGCCTGGCACTGGGAGTTGTTTCAAATCAAAACAGTCAGAGTGGGGTTCATCTCATCTAACCTCAGCCATTACTGTGCTAAGCATCAAGCTGACCAGATGAAAGGCTCTGGGGCAGTCAAGAGATTGTGATTTAGTCTTGTGAGGCTCTCTGGTTTCATTCTCTAGGAAAGTATGTCCACTGCTGTTCATCAGCAACAACAATCACATCCCATTTTGAAGAGTAAAAAATGGGATATTGCTATAACATACCCAGTGGATTCAAAATGTGGGTGTAGTTGTGCAGTCCAGACCTCCAGGTCTCTTCAGCAGCAGCCTGATAAGTGACATGCCAAGCAAAGATGAATCCATGTTAGAAGTTTTATTGGCCTTATTTTCAATGAAGAATTCTGCAAGCAAGCATTTGCATTTTTTATTAGTTTATTGAGATATTTGGAAGTAAGTTTTACATTTTAAATATGTCTGGGTTAAAAAGAATTATGAAAATATTAATTTTCCAACTCATTTTGTGTGTGTGCTAATCACTTCCATCACTGTTTTCATTTCTGTCAGGACACTAAGAATAACTGTTAAGAGACAAGAGATAGTGGCACTTGTTATGTGACTGAAAAATAGCTTTTGGTAACCTTATTGAGTGACTGGAGACAGATTACAGCAGAGATTTGAAAAAGGAGTTCAGGGCACTTCAGGGATCAGTCATCTGCAAAACCAGTGGAAAACTGCAGTTTGCCTTAGGTGGCTGGTTACACAGCATGAGTAGTGAGCAGTCAAAACAAGTCATTTGCATAGGCTAAAATATGTTTGCAAAGAGCATTTGAGCAAATTCTAATGACAAGTATATTTGGAAAAATCAAAGTCTGATACAAACAGAAGAACTACTGAACAAATTAGGTACAAATCACTCTCTCAGCAGTAGACATGAGCAAGACCGATTTTGAGGTCTACACATATCAATGACACAGACCTCAATCTACTGCCTAAACCACCTGACAGTGTCAGGGCCATATGGAGCATGACTTTATGATCTTGTTGTCCCTTTAGGGAGGGAGGATATGGATTTGTTTTTCTCCATTTCTTTTTGAATTGAAGAAGTTCATTTCTTCTTTGTGGAAGTGGCAGAGGTCACATTGCACTCTGAAGTTTTGTCATTCAGGGCCAAGGAAATGAATGACTTTGTTGTTTGTATTTAAATCACCAGCATTAGATAATTACCTTTGTATTGATAACCATCTTTAAGGTCTGGAAGCAGAATAGTGGAAATCAACCTTTTGCCATTAAACTCTTCACTGGAGATTTACTGTATGGCTACTTCTGGAGACAAATTGTCACCTTTTCTTTCTCCCTCTCTCTATCATGGTCACTTCCATTAACAAATATGAAGCAAGTCTATCTGTTGAAGCTCAGACAAGGCCAAAGAGCCTCAATTTTCTTAGCATAAATGCTCCTGGACATTCTGAATGGTCTTGGACAAGCAAATGCCTTGGAAAAGTTAGTATATATGGTTGTATTATCTTAGTCTTTAGCCATGTCACTACAGATGTGACCCCCTAATATATCCCGTTGTCCCAGGTTCCACATTTGAACAATGCTACAAAATTGAACAAATCAGGCTGTGATTCTTGTTCCCATTTCCCACCAGTTTGAAAGACAGAGCTTGGACATCAGTCCTCAGGAAAAATTCCTAAACTGAAGGGGTCCCTCCCAGTAACCAGAAGCAAGTGCCCCAAACCCTGAAGGGGGCTAGATTTGGATACACTCTAATCTTCAGTGTTTATTACTGAATATTTTAATGAAAACCACACTATGAAGGCTGTCACCTGTATGTCCCTTTTTGAGGCATCTGATGCTAGATGGCCTCCAAATCCAAGAAATTGTTTTAGGCTCTGATACAGGGTTACAGGATCCATTTTGGAGGCCACAACTGTGTGCCTCTATCTATATTTCTATGCCATCCAGCTATAGGTATGACCCTCAGCCACCTTCTGACACCCTGCTTTGTCTACACTCTGATGCCATTATTTTCCCTTCTTATATCACCTTGTGTCTGAGTTTTCACAGGAGGAAAACACAGAATACAGCCAAGGAGAACAATTCATAGATGTCAGACTAAGAGAGCTGTGGATGAACAGACACATGATGTTGGTTTTATCTGACCAAATGTTTCCTCCTATATCTGAGCCAGGCACACATCCCTTTCCAATCAATGGAGTTTTAGGCATGAGTCATTTTATCCTAAAATTCAACTCATGATTATTAAAGTTTTCCACTAGTAACAAAACAAATGGTATGCAGCATCAAGAGAGTAGGGTTTTGCTGACAGTGAGTACACCCACATCTGCAGTACTTTAAGTCCTGCAAAGAGACAATTTTTATTTTCTGGTAGTTTAGGAGAGGACTGTGGTCATGTTGCCCTGTCAGCACACCCCTGGTTTGCCAGGAGTTCATTAGCTATGGCAGATACTGCAGTCTTTTGAATGAGTGAAGTTCAAAAAACTCCTGCTTTACCAGAAAAGAGGATTTTCTTTGTTGTTGTGGAAGGAGAAAAGATGGTTCATACGAGGGAATAAAAGAGACTGAATTCACATGACTAATGGAGTTAGATACATTTGAAAAGTGTGAGCTATACATTTCCTAGTAAAGGGCCCCTCTCCTCACCAGGATTTCCTGTGCCAGAGGGAAGAAAGTTACAGATCACTTTGCATTTTAAAGTGAAAGAACAGAATATGGGAGCTGATTTATAATCTCTTGCTGAGATCAAAGGAGAAGGAGGTAAATGGGTATGTACTTTTTCTCTGGTGCTGCACCAGCTATTTAGTAGAACTAATGGAGCCTCCAGTGTAGAAGAGACAGAGATTAGCCTCTTCATCTCTACTAACTGTAAAGAGTCCAAAAGGATTAATATTATTGAGTGAATTTTAGCTAGAAAGTAGGAAAGAGATTCTCTCTCCCCTCTTCATCTTTTAATCTTTGTTTCCAGAAATAGCTCTGATCCAGGTTTTCAGCCTCCCACCCTTTCCTTTTGGGTTTCTTTTCCTTATTATTTCTTAGTAGAAACAGAAATATCTAACACCCCTAAGAAGATTTGGCATCGTTGAATTTTTGACAAGTTTGAGAGAGAACTGAAAAGGACTAATGAGACTGAATAGTCATGACAAGTTTATGGGATCAGAACCTTAACTGGTTTGAAACAGGGTTATTCCACTGACCTCAGCTGGCATGACTCCATGTATGTTCATGGAGTTCAATAAAGCCACAGACACTCACTCCAGCTGAGGATCTGACCCCTGAAATGATGGAGTCTTAGCCAAAGCAAACTGAACTTTTGTCATGAATTGGTCTTCAAGGGAAAATAATTGCTAATTCGATGACTCCCACTGTTCTATTGCAGCTGTTGGTCATTCTGCACTGCAGAAAATCTTTACTTTTAACTGGTGAATCAAGAGTTTCCCCAGCAGCTTCGATACCTGGAAGGTCAGAGGTGCAGAAGTGTGTGCACAGTCCTTCAAATGTTCTGTATTAGAAGACAAGCCCAGCAGTCAGTTTATGAAGCAAAAGTGAGATACTCAAGAGAAACCCTCCCAGCTAGACATTTTGCCTTGCTGTCCTATTTGCTTTACCAGTAAATGGTGAAAAAACATCTAAAATCCTGGTTTAGATGGCACTTTTGGACACATAGGGGATTCTCATAGGGCTAATTTTCTGTAAAAAGAGCTTGAAAGAGCTCAGTGGGACCTGTTTTCAGTACACCAAAGCAGTAACCCTGGCATCTGCATTGATGCTACAGCACCATCTAGACAAATTAGTCCTCAGAACTGCAGAATTTGGAGCTGAAGGAAGTAAGCAACCTGCTCAGGAGGTTACAGCTCTTCTGTTCCTCTTGGCAGCCACTCGAGGGAGATGAGAAGGAAAGAAACATGATAAAAAGTAAATGGCACTTTCCTGCTAAGCTAATCAGTTCTGTTTGAGAACAGAGGGCCGTGCCAACTGCAAATCAATGCACTAAATCACTTTCATTCTTGTGCGAGTCCTGCTGCCATGGCAGCTGCTAACAAGGGAATAAAGGAAAGTGTTATTGGATATTTAGTAGACTTTTTAAGTGCTTGTGTAAAATAACATATTTAATTTAATGCAAAGTTATAAATGTAATTGGAGTTTATGGACATAATAGCAGGGAAGAGAAGAAACAGACTCCTTTCTGCACAAAGAGCTGGTTTATATTCCCAGACTATGCTTAGCAAACTCTGTCTGCAGTGTTAAAGAGCAGCCTTCCTGTTGGATTTTAACACTTCATCATTTTGATAAGGAGTAAATACTGTGATAATAATATGTCTTAGATTTCATGTGTTTTTTCATATATTCAAGTTACAGAGCAGAACTAACACATACCTACCTTAGGAGAAAATTAATGCTCTTTAATGCCATAGGCTATATTGACTACATCTTCACTGACTATTAAAGAAAGCCTACAGTGGCTGCTCCAGATGTTGATATGCACAAAAGCATGTGTAGATTTAATCAGATAATCCCACTTAAGACAAAAACAACTTCACCAGGGGATTTATTTAATGATGTAATATTGTATTTTCTTTTTCCTATTCTTTTCCAAATTATTCCCAAATAATGTTCTTACTTGTCCCTAGATGTGACTGGGACTATCCCTTCCTGTGGCAAGTTTCTGCAAGTTTTCCATGGTGTTATTATATATAATGGTTTGGGTTGGGAAGGGACCTTAAAGGTCACCTTGTTCCAAACTCCCTGCCATGGACAGGAACACCTTCCTTTGCTAAATGGCTCTTGAGGACATTGCAGTTTTCCTAGAAAGCTCTGTTTCTGCAGCACTCTCAGAATTTTGAGCATAAAATAGAGGATGCACATCCCTGAATTCATGGTTTGAATCCCTGTTGCCCATACAGAGCAGCCCAACTTTGTCATCATTTAAATCATCAATCGTAGTTGTGCAGTGAAATGCTTAACATAAAATACCCATGGGCAAGCAGTAGACTGCCTTCTCTTTAATTACATCAATCCTCAATCACCCCAAAGCAATGCCATCCTTGGAAGTACTAACTCTGACAGGTAGTACTTCTGGGAATGCCATAAAAATGCCAGCAAAGCAGCAATGGCAGAGAAAATAAGCTGCCTCATCTTTGGAGAATTATTGAACTGTACTAACATTCAAGGGTACAATGTCAGCACAATGCAGAAAGAGTTAGATGCACAACCCCCATTATTATTGTTGATGGGAGTCAGGTGTCAAGTTCTTTTTGCATTACTCTGAAAACTTGGCCTTCTTTGTAAAGCCTTAGCAAACTTTTCCTTTGTCACTGCTCTTAATTGAGGAAAAGATTTGAAGCCATTTGTCCTAGGATTGAATAAAGACTGAAAAAGTAAAAAGAAAATACTAAAAAAGTATCAGTAATGAATCTGAGACTTTAAAACTCTCTACAAGCAGTGATGGAAAGTTTAATAAATATTGAAGGGTCACGTCTTACCAGGTGAAACTGAAGGAGTTGCTTTTTAGTCAAAGGCACTGTAAACTCCCTAACACCCAGGACAGACCCAGGACAGCCCCTAGCTCCTTCTAGCTGTCTCAGCTCCCAAGGGGTCAAATGAGAATTTAAATGCCTAAATACTTAAATAACTGGCTGAGTTAATAGACCTGACTTCTCTCAGTAGCATCTTTCCTGAGAAAGCTCTGCAAGTCTCAGGTCTCTTACATCACCCTAAACTGTAACTGTAATGCCTTTAACTGTCTGCCCACAGACAGATTAGTTAACACAAGACTGCCTCATGTTATCAAAGATAAATCAGGGCAGGAATCAGGTTAAACATGCATTATTATTGTGGAAGTACAAAAGGGAGAGATCATACTTGGTTGCTTACAGCAGATGAACAGAGAAGAGTATTTAAAAAGCCTTTCACCACTAATTGCCAACAGAGCTTTTTGATGCAGGCATTCACTTCCTAATGTTTAAGCAGGTGTTCAGTTTGGGAGGGAGGGGGTTGCAGCTCCCAGAGTGCTCACAGGCAATGTCTGCACTCAGCTGGGGCTGTTCCACATCAGTCCCACAGTCAGTTTTGGAAAGGACATGGACAGCTCTATCTGCATCTGCATCTTTTAACCCAAATCAAGAACTTTCATACAGTTTTCTGTTCCAGCTTAGCAAAGTCTCCTTAAGTAGTGCAGATTTGTACGTAGGCACAGGCTGATGAGGAACTAACCCATTCACCCTAGCACTGGCTACCTAGCACCAGTTACCCACATGACTGAAGACTTTTCTCTTTGATGATACTGTTTGAAAATACTGTTTGGTATACAATCAAAGAGTCATAGTTAATCACACTGATTTATTGTATGCTTAGTAAATCCACTGGCTATTTTTGTGATCTGCTTGCATCTCTATTCAGCAGACGTGGGGAAATGTTGGGTTTCATGCTATTATTTTCTCTGTGCTTCTCCTGTTTTCTAAAGTGATGACATCCCAAAAAATAGGGATAAAAAAAAGAGGAAATAAAAGCCTGTCACAGTTTATAGAATGCCAAATAAAAATATTTCCAAAATGAATGTTCAAATAGCATAAGAAGCTTGCTAAGATGTGGATTTTAAACTGCCATCTCCAAGCCACAGCTAGATCACTTAGAAATACATAATATAGTACACTCCACAGGCAGACAGATGCACATAAACTGATAATAACTCAAGAGTTTTTATCTCTATGTGTCCTCAAGCAAGGCATCAGGAGAGAGAAACACTCTTGCAACAAAATTAAATAGTTTTAGATCTAATTTTACTGGGCTGAACTAGATTTCAAATTGACTTCCAAGGAATCTAACAGAGAACAAAACACAGACACATTGTCTTTCTTATAAAAATCCATCAACCACCTTGTGTTTTTACTTACTTTGCCTTTACTGGAAGCAATAAGAAACTAATATTTCACAACACAGCACGTTTCATTCTGAAAAGGTCTTTTGTGGTGAAGGGGCATGGAGTGGGCTGGTACAGAACACCAAAGTACAACCCCTGAGATTTGTCTATGCAAGTGCCCATTTGAATTCATGTGAAAAATCTGCAGCTAAACCCCACAGTCTCCATCCCAGAAATGCAGGAGAGCTGCAGGACATGCCACTGTAGAAAGAAATTATGTCCTGATGCATGATGTGATCAATTAAACATATCCCTGTGTACCTCAGACCATGCTGAGTGAATCCATACAGATCACATGCACAGGGTTCTTGCAGGTCCTTTCTGCTTCCTAAGTGATCAGGCAGAAGTTACTTTGGTCTCAGAGTGAATGAGTGCAGCTGTGTGTGGAGGCACTGGTGGGATGCAGAGGGGCCAGAGCACAGGGCATGGGCTGCCACTGCCTGTTGGGTGTTGGATTGGCCCTGGGGAAACATTTCACACAGCTTCCCCAAAAGCTTTCCAAGGGTAGCAGTTCTGGGTCAGCAGACAGCTGGGACGGGATGCACAGAGGATTAGTCCAGCTGCCAGGCCCCTGAGCTAACCAAAGTTTCACATCCAATGTTCTCTGCAGTATCACACCACCATAAACTGTTATTGCTGCTTAATATAATTGCATTTCAGAGCTCTCATCTTGGACCCCATTTTGCTAAGCACTGAACAAGAATAGAGCAAAAAGATATTCTCTGCTCCGAGAACTACATAAAAAAATTATAGGCAGCAAGTAGATCTATTTACAGAAGACCCCTGCACTTGGCAGGCCATGTTCAACTTCCAGGCAAGGCAGAGAAACAGGTGCTTCTGAGCCTGGGCACTGCAGCATACTGAACAGCTTGTTGCCCTGTTTTAGAGGAAGATTTCATGGCTCCAGGTTCACACCTCTGACTTCTACCTCAAGGCACAACCTGCTTCGAGCAGCTGAAAACCTTTGCCTGAAACACTGACTACCAAAATGTTCCCTGGTTTTGTCTTCCCTGCAGTTATCAGACTAAAAACAATGTGCTCTGATATTTTACATCTTTGTTTCAAAAATCATATTCAAGCAGAAGCTTTTTCTCTGTGAATATTTCTCTGCTACCTCCAAGGAAAATTTTCCTTGACAGTTCCCACACAGGCCAGGGTGGGATATCACAGCAAATGCTCTGGATTGAAAACCAATTGTAAAAAGCAGACCTTTAGTAACTGTCCACCTCAAAGGCCACCTCATGCTCTCAGGACTGGTTTATATTGTCTGTATTGTGTTTTTAAAAGAATACTATTGGAGAAACCTCTGAAAAGTAAAGTAGCTTATAGTAATTAATTTGAATATGAGAATGAAACTAATTCAGTACAACATTGTTAACACTGATCTGGCAAACCACTGGTATCCATCTGTCTAATCTTCCTTGTGTTTGCAAGTTGCATTTTTGAAAAAATTATTAATAGTGCTCATAAGCTGCCAAGCAAAAGAGCATGCTACAAATTTCTGCTCAGAGAAAGCAAATACCAGCAAACACTACTCACTTTTCCAAGTTTGAGCTAGAACCTGCTGCGGGATCTCGTGGTCAGGGCAAGTTTTTCTGCTGGAGTCTGTAGAGATGGGAGAGTATAAAGGATGGGCCCTTTCTATAAAGGAAGTGCAACCCCCTGCAGATGAAAGCTGTCTCCCTACATCCTGTCAGCACCTCCCCACCAGACAAGCTATTCCAGCACTGCACTATCCCTACTGTTAGGAAGGATTTTTTAATGTCTAAAGTGAATTTTCCTTGGTGCAATTTAAGTCCATTACTTCTGGTTGTGTTAATGCACGTGGAACACAGTTTACTCTGTTCTTCCATGCAGCAGCTTTTTATGTGCTTGCAGGCTGCTGTTATGACCCCACTCAGTCTGCTCTTCTCAAAGCTAAACAATTTGTCCAACATGTATAAGGGCTGATTGTTAAAAGTGTTGAGCTCCTGCTGTTCCTGTTGCTTTTATTCTGGTGATTGAGAGTGAAAGAACTTCCCTAGAGTTGATGATCAAGCAGTATTGTCTGGTGCCCTTCAAACACTGATAGGTAGGAAGGGCACAGATGTGTTTATAGCTGTATATGTGCATTCTTGTCTTCACAATAAAAGTGTATTTACAGGACCTGTGACCAGTCTTCTGACTGCATCCCCAGGGCAAGAGCAACTTCACAAAAAATCAGGTTTTAGTGGAAACTTGCCTGCCTTATGTGCCAGGCATTGCTGAATCATTTGTACTAAAGCATTTTCTGTACTTCATGCAACACATACCTTGTTCCATGGGCTTTTATATTTAAATTATTTTTATGGCTACTGTAAAAACACTGTTCATGATTCTATGTTAACTATTTGCTGTTGCTGGAAAATATATTCTTGGAAGAGTGAACTGAAATCGTTTTGCATCCCAAAACAGAAGAGTGGGGTTTCCTTCCTGTAATAGGCTTCCCTTCAGAAAAAATGATGATTTTTGTGCTTATAGTACTGGAGCAGATTTCCACTTGGAAGACTGTTTTTATAGTGAATGCACTACCAAATATGATGCTATCATCTTGCAATAGTGTTCCAGGGCAGCTAGAGATAAATTCCACTCTACCTGTTCTTTGTCTCTCAATTTCCATTGTAAATAAAGCTTTCTTTGTGTCCATGTAGGCCCTTATGAAATCTCTTCTTCATGGCATCAGAAGCTTTGGGTACAAGTGTAATGCCAGCAATAATACCTTCATGTATTACTTCTCATAAACGTAGGGTTATATATTCTGCATTTCTGCAGAAAAAAGTTTTTGAAATGTCTTTTTTTTTCTGTTTAAACCCTCTCTCCTAACCTTGAAAAATAATTTCCTCAGACAGATACAGAGAACATTTACAATTATAAAGTAAAAATAGCTGCTCTAGTTTGGGGCTAACTGTCATTGCTTCTTTTTGGGAAAAAAAAAAAAAAAAAGGCAAAGTCATGGAAGGAAAAGAGAATGAGAGAAGGAGGCTTTCATGGTATTTCTCTCCAACCTTGCCCTTTATTCTTGTTCATAAGATTTCATCAAACTGCTGGAAACAAGTCTAATTATGATGGGCATTAACCAACACAGGAACTATAAAGTGTGAATACATAAGTCTCCTAATCTTGACAATTAACATTGAATTTCACCATTGGTAATAAAGCTGAAGTGCCTCATGGTCTGTACAGCAACAGGCAACAATGTGCAAAAGATGGAAGTACTCAATAATACCACTAATTTTAAACCTAACCTGACTGTTTCCTTGTAAACACCTTCAATAACTATTCTGTCATTTATCTTTTCCTCCTTCACTGGGTCAATAATTCATCTGTGCAGTGTGTATACTACAGCTTTTCTCTTTTTACAGAGCTCACTCAATACCCTGCCCTCGTCCTCCTCCCAGACACACACTAAATGTTCCCTTGCTTAGCCAATGAATCTGGATTACAGTTAATGGGGATTACAGGAGTTACCAGTGAATCCGTCCAGCTCCTTGACATATTGAATTATAATCTATATAATTGGTATTGATAGAAGTATATCCTGTTATTGTTGAGACAAACCCATCCATGCTCTAAGCATGCAGCAAATTTTACATCCTGTGTCTCTGCCACACAAAGTGAAGTCACCAGCAAGGGCTTTGAGGACAAGTGGAAAACAGTACCAACAAAAGCTTAAGACGGTTGAAGAGTCCCTTAATACAAAATAAAAAGTGAAATTGATAAATTTTAAATCCACATTGTAAATTTCACCTATCAATTACACAAAATTAAATCATAAAATATCCCTTTACCTAACAATAGTATAGTATAAAACTAAATGGATTTGCATTTTAATTGGTGGCATGAGCAAGCATTAGCCACTGCAGCACTTCCACATTGCTTGGTTAATGGGTTGGCTCTCTATGAGAAGTGAGAATATTTTCTCAGCAAAGAAGGTTTAGGTTTGTGTGTGACATCAGTGTCCTGAGGGTTAATCCTGAAGGTCTGACAGCTGTCAGCAGTCAGGCACAGGTGGAGTACACAACTTTAGGATCTCAGTCCCAGACACAACAGTCACTGCTGGCACTACAGCCAAGGGCTGCCCTGAGCCTGTGTCTCTCAGCTGAAGCATTTCCCTTACCAAATGCAGCCTTTGGATTTGATCCCAAAGCCCACGCTCTTTTCACTTCAATCAAAGGAACCAGTTCAGGAAGTCAGGAGTGAATACCAGCCTTTATCAGGATCACAACCCAGCAGTCTCACACGCAGTGAGATGTCGTACAGAGACACCACATTTCTCAGTGAGCAATGCCTTAGCAAAAAATTGTCAAAGGATTCACTCAGAAAAATCTTCTGGCTATAGCATTCATAAATAGCTTCATTCTTTTGGTTCCTGACATCACTGCAATCCCATAATGAAATTGCAATTGAAGGAGGCGAATTTGTGCTCTAATTATATATTAGTCTGGGCTGAAAGGTTTCGGGACGGAAAAAGGTTTTCTTCAGGCAATCTTTTATTCTGCTTATTGTATTTACTTAACAAAGAGCAGTCAGTTTTTACAGTGAATTTCTGTAATAGAGTTGAGCTGTAATGTTACCCAGCCAAGGGCAAACATATGCAGTCATTTTTGATGGGTTCTGATAGCAGTCTTTAACAAGAGCAAGGATTGTTTGCAAATATAGGAAGAACCAGTCCAAAAAGCTAACAGATGTGCTGCTGAAAAAGTTTTAAGAGCTCTTCAGCTGGAATATCTTCTAGACCAGTGGTACTTCAGCAGACAGGTAGTTTGAGGAAATTCAGAGAAATATTTTCTCAATGATAAAGAAATTTCCCATGGAAATAGTTTTCCTTGTGTCACTTGAAAGAATACATGCTTGGTCTGATTTTGATGCTTCTGCTGCAGGGCAAGAGTCCAACATTGTTCACAATGTACAGGATGCAGAGCATTTTCACTGAGGAAATAGGTGAGCCTCAGCTACCTATTTCCTCAGCCATAGCTGAGGCTTTCTAAGCAAAGTACTTTACGATAGCAACAAAGTTCTTCAAAGCTGTGGATCACCTTTGTTTCTGTTTCTTCTGTCAAGTGGACATTCTGCTATTGTTGGTCCTCAATAAAGCCCCCATAGTGTGTCAGAAGGAATTCAGCCTAAACAAAATAAATTTCAGCTAAACAAACTAGTTATCACAGGAAATAAAACACTTAGATATATATCTGTTTCTAGTGTTGGTGCTAGCTTCAGCTTTTCCCTATGGATAAATCCTGAGCCAAATATTACCCTACTGTAAGTCAGTATGAGTTCTCATTTTGCTGAATCTGCCCTGGCCTCTAATGCAGAGTCTGATCGTGGCACTGGAAGTAAATGTCTCTGCCATACTCTACCTGCAGGACAAACAGAAACCACAGTTAAAAGCGCTTAATATGAACGCACAAGAGGGATTTCAAAAAGTGTTCTTATTGTGTGAACAATAGCTTTCTGGGCACACCATAAGAGTTTTCCAAAAATCATGTTAAAAACTGGTAGAATTACAAGCCATGGTAGTCTTCTGTGCCATCGACCACTGAGTTTTCTCTTACCAGTTCTGGTCCAGCCTCCATTAGGGGAGGAAACAAGTGAAGTAGATGATCTCATCCATCAGAGCAGGGCTCATGTCCCTTCTCCCAGGGCTGACTGCCTACCCCATTCCCAGCTGGGTCAGTTCAAGCATCCCCTACTTGGGCACCACTGCACAGTCAAGAAACACTGCATGGGGGCAGAAACCAGGGGGATGTGTATTTGGTTTTTGCATGTGCCAGCTGTAGTAAATGCATCGAGGTTCAGTAACTGTGGTGGTACTGTAGAGTCACAGAATCACAGAATGTGCTGAGCTGGAAGGGATCCACAAGGATCGTTGATCCCAGCCCTGCACAGCACCATCCCCAAGAGTCACACCAAGTGCCTGAGAGCACTGTCCAAACACTTCTTTAACTGTGTCAGGCTGGTGCTGTGACCACTGCCCTGGGTCAGTGCCCAAATACCCTCTGGAGAAAGAACCTTTTTGTAATATCCAACCTAAACCTTCACTGACACAACTTCAAGCCATTCCTTAGGTTCTAAAACCAGACCTACCAAGATGTTTTGACCTGAGAAAAAGTGTGAAGTAGATGTGAATGCATTGACTGAGTACTGATTTTATATGTATCTTTTCTTCTGTTTTCTTGTAGAAAAACTAAGCATACTGTCAACCTTCATAGCACCCTTCAAGTACCTGAGTCCTGGCCCAACCACCATGGAGGATGAAGACAATTTAAGTAAGCAGTCTCTTTTCTCTATAGGTGAACAATAAAGTTCAAAAATAAAATCTCTGCAGTGTAGGAGCAATTGTGGAAAGGAGGAGGTTTTGCAACTATTGGCAAATCCTTATGTGAAATCACAGAAGGGAGTTGGAAGGGACCCTCAAGGATCATCAAGCCTAGTTCCTGGCCCTGCACAGAACCATCAAATTGAGAATTGATTAACCAGGCTTAAATAAACCAGTCATAACCTAAAAATGAAGCAGTCTTGGCTAATTAGTATTCTTTGGGCCCTTACACCTCAACCAATTGTCTGAACCCATCACTGTACAGCTGGAGGAAAGTCCTGCTGGGTTTGAAGGAGTTGAGAAGTCTTCCAAACACCAAGAAGTCTGAGGGTGGCATTTAGGAATTAATAACCCTCAGTAAGCCTTTCCCTTTGTCACCTAGAAGCAATTATTGTGTTATCCTGCCCGTCTGTTGTAACACAACTCGAATCTTTAAAAAAAAAAAAAAAAGAAAAAAAGAAAAAAAGAAAAAAAAAAAAAGGGAGGGAAGCTTTCTGAACCAAATGAGCAATGTTTGAGTATCATCTCCCAGACTGGTTTCTTTTCCAGCCAGACACATGCTGCCATGTTGCCTTATTAGAGCCACTTAGTGGGAGGAATTTGGTGGTTTTCCCTTGTTGTTGCTGATCTGCCTTGGTCTGGTCATGGTGCATCACCAAGGGGAAGAGCTGCTGAAGGAGGGGAGAAGCACAGCCTGCTATTCCTCCTGCTATTTTCTGCTGCCCAGCATCATGTGGACATCACACTACTCTGCTGCACAGTGAAGGCAGGCAATTACAGATCTCAGCAAAGGCAAAAAAAATCCTGAAAATCCTTCAGAATTGCTCCCAGGAAGGCTGTATTTTCAGGAAGACATGTGAGAAGTATACACACACACAGAGGAAACATATTATGCACACGATGAGCTTGTGCAGGCACCTCCTGCGTAATAGTTCCCAAATGTGCTACTTAGTTATTTTTAGGTAATGTAGGAAGTTTGTACAAGCCAAACACTGTAACACCATTTTCTTATTGCTACTGTAACACCAAGACAGCTTCGTGCCTGCGTGGGCTGTAAAACAGCTCACATGGACAGGGTAAGCTTTGTTTTCTGAAGGAGAAACAGCAAATGTCACTGTTTTCAGGGTCATCCTACACAGTCCTCCCTTTGGTCAACATTTGCTCCAGTGAAAAGGCAGCTATTTATTTCTTGGTACACAGAAAACGTTTAGGTGTTACTATTAGAATCTTTAAGTATTTTTTTCAATATGAATTAATTTAAATTCATCCATATTTCTGTGTTCACTTGCAGTATAGTGGCCTAAATCCCACTAAAGCCTATAGCACACATGTACCTCTGGAGTAATTCCACGTTTTAAAGAGCTTCAGAGATTTGCTCTGAACAAGTGGAAAAACCTTCTCCTGTGTTAACAATTTAACAGGAGCCCAGGAGAATGCTGGCAAGGTAGAGAAGTAGGTTGCTTATCCCTGTAGTTTTCTGTTCACTGAGCATCCTGTGAGAGCACTGCTCCCCCGACTGTGCTGTATCAATGGGCAGAGTTCCACCAGCTGAAATGGATACAAATCCTGTTTCACATTCCTTTAGGCCTTCTTTACAAAGGGAGCCATGCAGTTTAACTACACCTGCATTTTCAACAGGTGATTGTTAGCATACAGACATGATTTCTGTGCGTTCGGATTAATAAACTAATTCTGGAAAAATCTATCAAAGGCACCATGCCCCTTTGGAATGGAATTGTGGGGAAAGTAATCATCTGTCTCTGATGAAGGTCTAATCTTGAACATGCAAGGAAAGGACCACCCTATTCATCCCCAGAAGGCCTAAGAAATACCTAAGAATGTAAGAAATGTCATAGAGAATTAGAAATAGGAAGCCTAGCTCTGTACATGGTCTTCAGCATTTGTTACTGATGCTTTGAAAAAAATGACATTTAAATGGGGATCCTCCCCTTGGTATATCCTTCTAGCACCTAGCAAAAATTTACTCTGCTAGGGCTTGCACTTGAATCATCATATTTCTTAGACATCAACAGAACTGTCTGGTCCTCTCTGGAGCCCACTCATAGTTCTGATCTCAACAACAGACAGGAACAAGGAGTGATTTAGTGTTGTCAAAAAGTGCACCCTTTTCTTGCTTCAAGCCTGCTGTATCTAGTACTGGGATTGCATGAAATAGTGAATAATCATTCCCTGTTCACTGCTTAAACCTGTCTGTCTTTCATGATGTTACAAGGTAAATGTGCCATCCTCACTTTGCCATGAGATCAAGGCAGATCATCACCAGCCACAGATACTTTTGAATCCAGGCTGTACCTCTAGCAGAGCACATGATTCCTGGGGATCTCATTATGGAGTGCTGGCACAGGCACAGGCTCAGGGCAGGGCACACCTCCCCAGGGTTGCAGAGGGAGCTGATGGTCCCCAGCTCACTGATGTCAACCACTGCAGCAGTCTTGAAGGACACATTCCAGACTCAGATTCAATGTTCTGAAGCATGTTCAGTTATGAGCATGTTGGTCAAATTCCTCTTCAGACAGCATGAGGACCCAGAGCTTTTGTTTCCACAGTGTGAGATACAGCCTCACACTGTGAGACAGACAGCGCAGCCTCTAAAAAAAAAGTTAATATCCCATTTCAGGAGGCAGAGCTCCAAGCAATTCCTCACCAAAACTATTCCCTTACTTTTGTTTTGAAAACTGTGTCTATTGCTATCATTTGGATTTCTCCAGGGCCTAAAATGTTCTGGCTCTGATTGAGGCAGGCATATCCGTCTCTGCCGTGGGCTGCCCACATTTTCTGCTACATGCCATTCTTTGCTAACTTGGGCAGAGAGCATCAGAATTTGAGTATCAATCTAAGTCAGGTCCTTAGATAATTTGAATAATTTCCCTCATTGGTAAGATCTGAACTAGACATGGATTTCACAGTTATTTCAGGTAGTTAGGTGGGCAAAATAGAGTATGTTCATTCTGGAACAGCTAAAGACAATGGCAGTCACCTTCATCTTCACTTTAAGCAAAGTCCTGTACTTTTTTCACTGGTAATGCTTTTCTCTGCAGTGTGGTGTTACACACCAACAAAATCTAATGACACTGGTTTCAACCACCTGAACCCTGTGAGCTGCCAGGGAGTGTTCAACAGCAGCAGAGAAATCATGGCTTACCTAGACTTTTTCCATGCAGATTTAAAAATACATAAGTGTGTTTCCATGGAAGAGAGAAAAGAGTTGTTAGCTTCAAGTTCATCATTCCAAAGTGAAGAATATCAACCTAAAAATCCCAGCAGAAGTGTTCCCAGTTCTTGGCTGTGGAATCAATAAGTGTGTGAAAATGGCATCTTGCTTGCAAGAGGAGACTGCCTGCCCTAAATTGCATTTCCTGTCGGAGCTGGCCTTGGACAAAAGTACCATGGCTCTGGCTCCTGGGTTCATACCTATTGCTCCTGATTCAAAAATTTTCACTTTCAAGTATTCCAGGAATTATGAAAGTCAATCCTTCTAACATCTGCAGTCAATGTAATATAGATGAACAGCAAAAATGTACTCTACATAAGCAATCCAGTGTTTATTAAACATTTCTAAAGACAGTAATTGCCTGTCTCAGAGCTATCAGTTGAATCAGGAATTGGCTATAATACAGATATTGCAAATTCTTTCTTTTAATATCACAACTTTTCAATCATGTAGTGTCCATTGTAATTCAATAGTAAAGATGCCAGCGAAAATGAAGATGCCACCCTACCACCTCTCCTTTCCCATCCTCCCTAAAAGCCAGCCTGGCAGCAGAATAACCTTCAACAGGAACAATATTATCTCTTCAAATGTAGCGTGGAGTGTTGGATGGTTAGTTCTGCAGAGCCCTTAAGACCCAGAGACATAGTCAGTGTCATTATTAGTGATGCATTATAGTTCTGAAATGTTCTTGATGATGCAAACTCTCTAGGTTAACTCTACTGTGCATAATGACCAAAAGGAGAAAAACATGAAAGAGCAGTCAGAATATTGAGGAATAGTGCATAAATAAATATATTTCACTACCTGCTTTCCTTTCTCCCATTCAATTACTGAAGAAAATACAAGACCACAGTGTCTCCTGTTGCCTGTAAATCTGAAAAAATCAATTAATCAAGTTACCTGAGGAGATATTACAGTGCAGAGCTGCGGGACTTTTTTAGAAATCTTACACAAAAATTAGAAACTATTGCCAAAAAGCTATATTTTTCTTCCTCCCTTTTTTTTTAACTCTATCCCCTTTCAGTGTTATTATTCTCCAACCTTTCATCATGGGAGAACCATAATTTATTATCTTTTTTTCCTCCAAATGTAAAGAATATATTTGGGAAAGTCAAGAACAAAGACATTATGAGAAATAACAAGACTGAAAATGATCCACAGTTTTGCATTTTCCCTGTGTGTATCCTCTGACTTATCCCTTTCCTTTTAGCGCTCTTCATTTCTAAAATTGCTTGTGATTGTTCTATTACAGCTGCTTACAGTATTTATCTTGTGTGGTTTGGTGTCATTTGCCTGCTTTGTCTGATTTTCTCAATAGAAGTACATGTGCCACCATTAGAGAGGTAATCTTATGTCTGCTACACAGAGGTCTCAAAAAAGACACATTTCAAAGACTTCCTATTTCAAAGATACCTGAAAGTATAAAGTAATTTCACATTTCCTGGCAGCTGCCAGGGATCACACAAGTCCATCAGGCTCACAGACTTTCTGAGGCACTCACTGAGTTTCGGCTGCCTCTGCTTTACAGCCCACGATGACTCCTGGCTGCTGCAGCTCCTACTGAGATCTGGGCAGAGCTGAGCTGTTTCCTGGTGTTTCAGGACCAGGTGCTCTAAAATCAGCTTGGCTGTAAGGATATTTGCACAGATTTTCCTTACTGTGATGAGGCCAAAACATGCCATAAATACAGGCATGTCATCACCGTGCATGCCCAACTTTGTCCACATATCCTTTGTGCTTGATCCCTGAAGTTTGACACTTGCATCTCTGCATTTTTTTCAACTTCATCAAGGCAAACTCTCTGTTGGCCAAAACATGGATTAGACAATTTTATAGACACAACTAAAGACAAATTAGTAATGTTTATTTTATGGGTTTAGTTAACCATTGTTTTATTGAGGGTGGTTAAGGTAAGATGTTAAGGTCACACATTCATGTTCACAAATCCGTTCTCTGACCATGAAAGAAAAAAACAAATGGAATAAGACAATATAAATTATAAACACAAATAACCTCCTGAGTTTTCCTATTCAGTGGTGCATAATCAACACTAATTCCTTTCAAAGCTGAATATTGTATGAAGCAGGAGCTATCTTTCTTTTCATGCTTCTTGACTACAGTATCATTATGTACCATAATTGGCTCTGTAAAAACCTATTAGGTTAAGATGAGAGAGGAGGTGTGAAATACAGAACCAAACCTGTTTCCTGCTAAAAAAATATGTCTGCGTCAAAATATTTTGCCTTTACTTTAAAAAATACACATAACTGAAGAGATATCTTCTGAGTGAGATGAAAACATGAGAAAAGGTCATGAGGGAAAATGGCCAGAGACACTGCCAAGCTGGACAGAGGAAGTTATAGCTCATATTCCCTTTCCCTTCTGAGCAGAGTGTCTATAAATAGAGTTGTGAACTCAATGAGAAAACAGCATATTATCCTTGTTCCTTAGTTATCATGATCTTTTAAATGTTTTATTTCCAGAGGGATTGGTTTAAAGATGTCGTATTTTGTATTTTGTCATACAGCTGAATACCATATGATGAAACTTTTCTTTTTCTATTATGTATGTCTTTTGCTTTTCTTTCCCTCTTCACCTGTCTTCATTCGGTCCCCTTAGCTTCAGAAAGTAAAAATTAACTAGTCACTAAAACCTTAATTTGTCAGTTCATGTTCTGCCTCAGCAAAGCAGTGCAGAAGAGAGCTCTTAGGTGATAACTCTGGTGAGACACAGACCCAGGCTGCAAGCTCAGTGTGTGCTGCAGGGTTTTCAGGAGAGGGAGCCTAAAGACTCAGTTCTGCAAATGGGCCTCCATTTGTGCCATAATTATTACTCCTGTCTAAGCAGTGACCCTCTGTCTGTGGAACAACTCACATGAGTGCAGACTTAGTGCTCTGATGGGAAAAAGTCTTTTGATATTAAATACAAGTGTAACATTTCAGGATATAAAGGAAGTTTTTAATCATGATGGTTGGTTCCACATAATCTCTGCGGGCTCCTGTGCATCTGTTGGCCCAGCCTAATGCTGGGTGCAGCACAGACACACAGCTCTCCAGCAGAAGTTTCTCAAAGCTTAGCCAGCAGCTCACCCCTTACATCCTTGCAGCCAACTTACATTATCAGAGTAGAGAGAAAACCAAACATGGCCATGGCCCTACAGAAAGTGGGAGGGCTATTCTCTGTCCCCTAAGGACCACAGGGACCTTCTCTGTGGCTGGGACTGACACAGCCTGTGTAGGTGGCGTGATCATGTCTGACAATAACAAACCAAAACCTGGGAAAGGCTCCATGCCCAGCGCTGTTTGGAGTAAAGCAGGCAGTCAGACACTGCTCTGCTTGGAAAGGAATCAGGTGTATCACTCCTGGGATGGGTTGCCATGTAGGTTGGTTACACCTATATTTACTTCCTCTGTTTGTCTCTGTCCCAAGGAATGCACAGGAAGACTGGAGGATGTGTCAGAGATGCAAGACATTTAAACAAAGTCATCAGAAATTACAGAAATTTTATAGGATTATTATTTTGCCAGCAGCACACCCTATGTCTCATTCAGGACATCAGTGGGATGACTCTCCATTCTCAGCCATGCCTCTGCTGTGGCACAGAGCACTGCCTTGCAGCACATTACCCAGGCATGGTCCAGGGCAGTGGGGGATTCACTGGTTCAACAGCAGAGTGCTCCCTCCATAGCTCCCCACTGTCATTTCATTCCCTTCCTGGCACTCCTGGCAGTCACTCTCTCCTGTTGCTTTTCTTTGACACGGATCATCCTTTGTGTCAGTAATTGCTCCCATCGTGATGTTCTGGCTTCTGCTGGTCTCATTGGGATTTATCTACAACTTTTGCAATATCAGTTGTTGCTGATGCAGAAACTAAGAGCATCTGCAATTGAGTTTGACAGAAAGGCACTCACTAAACTGGGATCTGAGTCCAGACCAAATAATTGTTTCAAATGCTATGAAGGTCTATCAGATCATTTCCTAGTCTGGATTCATTATGTTGGCTATGATCTGAACAGAGACAGTCAATGTATTCATTGGGAATCATTTCTGATTTCTAATAATGTGTTCATAAACATTCACCCACATGGATTATAGAACAATTGTCATCCTAGGGGAATTTTGCAAACTATTTACATTTTACTAGTAATTATCAAGCAGTTCATTTAGGTCACATAGCATCCATTATGCTTCATCTTTGAATGATGTAATCTTTCTTAAAACAGAAGGCTAATGACTAATAGAAGCAGACCTTTAGGGACATGTAAACATTCAGAACATGAAAAAAAATGTGCTAGAAATAATAAACCAACCATTATCCAGATATTTAAGGAAAACTCCTAAAAAGGGCTTAGCAACAATTTCTATCTTTTTTTTTTCTTTTTTGGCTATTCTGACAGCCCTAGGCATAATGTCAGCTACAATGATGACAATTGTAATGAGAGTTGTTTCCTTTCTGTACTGACAGGTACCAGCAGTGCAGAAGTAAAGGAAAATCGAAACATTGGCAACCTGGAGGATCATCCAATAGCATCTACTGATAGGGCAAGAGGGGGAACAACCAGCAGTAAGAGGAAAAGACCCTTAGAGGAAGGCAATAATGGCCATTTCTGCAAACTTCAGCTTATCTGGAAGAAAGTTTCATGGTCAGTGACGCCAAAGAACGCTCTGGTTCAGCTACACGAACTCAAACCAGGATTACAATATAAAATGGTTTCCCAGACAGGTCCAGTGCATGCTCCAGTCTTTGCTGTTGCTGTGGAAGTAAATGGACTTACATTTGAAGGCACGGGCCCCACAAAAAAGAAAGCCAAAATGCGCGCCGCAGAGTTAGCTCTGAAGTCATTCGTCCAGTTCCCCAACGCCTGCCAAGCCCACTTCGCCATGGGGAACTGCATCAGCCCATCCACGGACTTCACTTCCGATCAGGCAGACTTCCCAGACACTCTGTTCAAGGAGTTCGAACCCTCCACGCACAGCGAGGACTTCTCCGTCTACAACCCCGTCAACAACGAGCTGCTCTCCACCGCGTACCGGCGCGGGCGCCTGCTCTGCCACACGCTGGACCTGGTGGGCCCCGCCAAGCCCGGCAGGCACAGGGCGGCCAAGGCGGAGAGCGAGAAGAACCCGGTGGTGCTGCTCAACGAGCTGCGCTCCGGCCTGCGCTACGTCTGCCTCTCGGAGACGGTGGAGAAGCAGCACATCAAGAGCTTCGTGATGGCCGTGCGAGTGGACGGGAGAACATTTGAAGGCTCAGGACGTAGCAAGAAGCTGGCCAAGGGGCAAGCGGCGCAGGCGGCCTTGCAGGCCCTCTTTAACATTCGTCTGCCCAGCCACATTCCCAGCAGGAGTAAATGTCACCATTTGCCACAGGTGAGAGCTCCTGGGTAGCTGCCACCACGTTGGCGGAACTCTTTCGATGAGTGGGATCGGTGCTGCTGTAGCTGTTGTTGGTCTACCCAATGGCTCCTCTCATGTTACAGCAAGTGTCATGCCACAAAACAACTCTTTTCCCATAGAAAGAGCCACAGGCAAAAGATTGGAAATAGTATCCTGAAATCATTGGGTACAATTGGAAGCTCATTCCATGGGGGGCATAGAGGAGAGGGCAAAATATAAGGGAAAATACCAACATTTCACTCTGCTAGAGATAATGATAATATTGACACAGGCAGAAAACCCAGATAACTCTGTGGTACTGCATCTTTCTTAATAGAGAGGAGCCCATCTATAAAGGGATGCTCCATCTCCTCCCTTTAGAGTTAATTTTTGATGTGAATCATGCTATTCAGAGGAGACATCAGTGATAAAGAATGTGCCTGTGTCAGAGCAATTCTGCCACTGGAAAAGTTAAGAAATTTTGTTTATTATGGTCTTACTATTGGGGGTGGTTTTTTTATTTAGTTGCTTTGATTTCAGGGCTTGGGTGGTTTTGTTTTGTTTTTTGTTTTCACATATGCCTCCAACAGCACAAAGTACACTGAAAGCTTTGAAGCTTTCCTGGAACAAATGTAGAGATTACTGCTGTATTCATATAGAAAATATAGATCTGAGGTGCATACTTAGCACATTAAAATTTCATAGTTGGTCTTACACCAAAGGTTATCTAAGTATTATTCAGACTTGTGTCAATTTTCTAAGTTCACAGATGTCAGGGTTTGCAGACACTGGGAAGCATTACATGGGTTCAAGTAATTTATGAATTTGTTTGCGCTATCAGAAAAGGTTTGATTCATCAGCACCAGGAGGTGATCTACAGCTGCAAAGCTGCCTTTATGAAGGGATCTGTTAATGTCCAGGATTTAATGCAAAGCACTAGGAGCACTAAGAGTCATTCTGCTCTTGGCTTGCTGTGCGACCCTAGGCAAGTCATTTAAATTCAATATGCCTGTAATAAAAATGAGCATATTATATGAAATAACACTTCAAGATCCTTAAGTAGTGTGTAAATGCAAATTATGAGTAGCAATTCTCATTAACATTAGTAAAGATGGTCATTATATGTTCAAGGAGTTTGATAGGAGATTTATCCTCTAGGTAACATGGCTGCCTGCAGGACCCAGGAACTATAGTTGGTGACCCAGAAGTTTCCTTTCTATGTTTCCAAAAAGAAAACATGTCAAATGTGAGAAATTCTAAAATACACCATAATCCTCCACTTTTCTTTTAATTCCAGGTTGCAAACTCCATGAACCAGAGGGATAATAACATAGTTCCATAATAACAGTGATCTTCTAACAGAGGCATTTTGGAAACCTTAGCCAACACGGCAGTTTCACCTTCCCGGTGAAAGCTCCTTCAAAGTACACATGGTTTTAAATGAGATACCTCTAGTGTTTCCTACCCAAATGAATTCTGGTTATAGGTAATCCAATTCTGGTGGTTGCTTTGCTGCCCCCAGTGAGTTTTGCTGGGTGTGTCAGCAGGTAAATACCATGTATTTATTGACCTCTGGTTTGTCATGTTCTGAAACTGCACCACAAGGATCTTTGCCTCAGTTCCTGAGCTCTCTGAAATATTCCCTGGTTTCTTGGCTTCATGCTTACCTTCTGCCTGAATATCACATTTTACTTCCGTCTCCAACTGTTCATTAAGTGACATATTCTCCAGTGTATGTTCCCTTTTTTATGGCCTTTTCTCCTTTCTGTAGACTGCTGCCCTCCTTATCTTCTTCTCTTCACTGTTCTGGAAGCATAAATGTCAGTGAAAAGGTGTCACTGAACTTTCTCCGTCAGTATTTCTTGAGTGGTTATGTATTGTCCAACTAAAAGATTACTTTTAATGCCAGCATTCAGCACATTAATTGAGAGATAAGCCTTAACACTGATTTCTGCTGACTTCCTTACAAGCTGCTCTCATCAACAGATACAGTAGCTGTGACACAAAACCTGAGTTTGTGTTACTCACTAAATCACAATTCAGATTCCGCAGAAACCAACAGACATATTTCCACTGACTTCAGCTTAAGCATTAAATCCAGAAGCATCTTTTCCTGTTCTCACTGTGTTATGCAGTACCTCATCAAGAGGCTGCCTTTGCTCACTGCCTCAGTCAGCCCATCTGGTGTTTGGTCATTTGAAATGGTGTAACCAAACTGGGCAGAGTGCAGCTCTCCATGGCTGTGGTCAGAGCCAGCTGCACCAAGCATTGTTTTAGTTCCTTCTTGTCCCCCTGATCTTGTGGGAACCACATTTTCAAAGACATGCTTCAAGCCAACTTTTCAAAACTATTCCTATTTAGTAGTCTTGATTTATATCCATAAGTGTTTAAAAGCAGGAGAGCACCCTGAAACCCAAATAGCTTAGGAGTAGAATTTGAAACATTAGGAGGGATTGATTTCTTCACAGAATAAGGGGCAACTATTGTCCTATGCAACCATTCACTCTTTTTATGTTTTTCATTGTATTTGTTAGGATATCAAATGGCTAACTCGTTGGTAGTGAGAGCAGGCAAATAAGATCAGCTGTAAGAGTTTCAGCATATTTTGATTATTTTGTAGAATCTAGGAATGTGTTTTTGTCTGTGTTTGTCCTTTACTAAGAGTATTCCAATTTTGCATGTCTCTGATCCTATTTGCCTTGCTGTTATCAGTGGTGTTAGGAGGTCACAATTTGGCTTTTTGTGGTTACAGCCTGACTGGAAACAGGAAATAGCCAAAAGTCATATAACACCTGTAGTCCAGTTGTCCTGAAATTTTGGATTTCACAGTGTCCAAGAAAGTTTCAAAAAAAAAATCAGATGTCCTTATGAGCTAGGCCTCCAAACCTTGCTCATCAGGGCTCCCAGGGGACCTGGTGTCCCTCAGCTGGGCCTTGGGTGTGCCCTCAGACAGACAGACCCTTTCTGCTGACTAAGGGATATTCAATGTAAAATATCAGAAGAGGCACAATAAGAGGAGCTACCTAAAAGAAGGGTAGCCAGGTGGGGGTTGGCCTCTTCTCCCAAGCAGCCAGTGATGGGACAAGAGGACATGGTTTCAAGCTGTGCCAGGGTGGTTCTGGTTGGACATCAGGAAGAATTCCTTCCCTGACAGGGTGGTTAAGCTTGGAATGGACTGCTGAGGGAGGCAGTGGAGTCACCAACCCTGGAAGTGTTCAAGAAATGACTGGATGTGGCACTTAGTAATGGGGTTTAGTTGGCATGGTGATGGTAAGTCAAAGGTTGGACTTGATGATCTCAGAAATATTTTCCAACCTTAATGATTCTGTGACTCTGTGATTCTGTATCATGCAGTTTGTCCTGAGAGGTGCTGTCTACACAGGAGGCTTCCTGAACCACCAGGAAACTCACAGAATGGATGTAAAATCCTGTCACCTTGGTCTCTTCTGATTCAGGTGAAACAAAGGGCTACAAGAACAGCAAAGCCAGAAATAGATAAACTCCCTGGGTCATCTGCAATCCAGCTTGCTTCTTCAGCTGCCTCTCACCATGAAAACACTTACTAAAAACACACCATGAAATTCTGAGCACTTTACAATAGCAGTGTTTTCTTAAAAGAACATTGCTGTGACTCTGACTTTCTTTCCTGTGATTGCTGCACAATGTGTTTGGGCTAACTGCAAAATTATACACAAAAGGTAAAGAAAGGCATATTACAATTTACACCAGAAAAAAAACCATTTAATCTCATAATTTAAAACCAAGATAATTGAGATTATGCCTTCTTTACTGCCATCTGCAGTGCATCAATCCACTTCTGTAAGTCTCATATGGGTACAATGGTGACTGGGGGACGTGTGCACTTGCCCATGTATAGATGAAGAGAAGGTAGCTGAGATAACCAAAGAACCACCTGAAATGGTCACAAGATTTGCCCATCAATCTGCCAGTTCTTCCTCAACCAGATGTTTGATCTGTGTAGGCACTGAAGTGCAAGACAAATTCTACTGATGGTCAGAGACTGGGCACACAATGTTGATTGGAGTAACTAAGACAAGAACCTGGAGATCTGCTAAACTCATGGCAGAGATAAAGTGAATCAGGAGAAGGAAATTACAACTCCTCACTGTACCTTAAGTCACTAAATATTACTCTTTGTTTCCTGGCATACTTGGTCTGAACTCATATTCTCCATCAAATAAAACGCAATTTCTTCAGTTATAAGCTTTCATGGAAGTCTGACAATTGTTTCTTCCCACTTTGGAAGCTCATGTTCTTACATTCCAATACAGGAGGCAACATCAGAGGGCACTGACCTAACCAGCCCTAATGAATCTGTACTGGTAGAAATTCATCCACACACTTCCAGGCTTTCCAAGTGCAGTGGGTTCAGTTCAGGAGATCAAGGTGGCCCCCAGCTGCATCTGACCAACTTGCAATTCTTTTTCTAATCTTGTAGTCCTTCTAACCTGTCTTAGTTTAAATGGCATTCTTATTGCTGTAGAACAACCATTAATTAATAGTGCCATAACAAATTTGTAAAATAGGGGTGCCTGGATTTCAAATGAACCTACATTAGAAAAGGTGTGAAAATCGCATTCACTCTGCTTTGAAATGGCTTAATGCTGCTGTTGCTCGTTCTCATGCAGAGCCTCCAGAGCAGTGGTTGTCTATTTGTTTTAACAAAACCTCATTGTGTTTTGTGTGCGTATCATCAAAAAGAAGCAGAGTTTCTCTCTTTGGCAAATACAGCTAACCTTTTGGATCCAGTTAAATCCCCTATTTGCCAAAAGCTTCTTCTGCAGGATAAAGCAACCTCAATCCCACATTGCAGTGATTCTTTACTTTGAGCAAGTCAAGGATTCCTGCCAGTTAACTTCAGTGTCACCTTGGTGAGAAGGTGGCATCATCATGGGAAGAACAGCCACCGTGCCAGGGAAAGCCACATACCCCACACTTCTCACCCACTTCCCCTCCAGAAGCCTGTTTCCCTGTGTTGCAAGACTGGTTCATTTTCATGCAGTGTCAGTTGTTTCTGCCTCCTTAACTTTATTTTCTTCACTATCCTCATTCACCAACTTCCTGGCAGCAATGGCCTCTCGCAGTGTCACGGTTAAGCCAGGACTGAGGCTGGCAGTGATATATTTGATTCCAGTGTGAAGAGCAGCAGGACATGGAGCAGGCATAGAGCTTTGAGAAGCTGTCCCAGCAGGTTTTTGTGAAGAGCTTTGTCTGTTCAACTGAGCAGGTACATAGTTTTATAAGCTTCTCTGTTTTCTCCTGCACAAAGAGAAACAGCTGATAGGTGTGTGTGTGTGTAGCTCCTGACAGGAGAATGCTAGAAAGAAAGATGGTGGGGACCAGAGAGATGCCTCTGCAATGCAAATAATATTTGATTTTCAGCCATCTATTTCTTACTCTGTAGGTGGGGAAAGTTGCTTTTATAATCAGAGCTACAGGCAATCAAGAAATTTATAGGATTACAGTTTCTTAAGCAAAACAATGGCAAAAGAACCAATTGAGAGGCACAGCATTAGTTTACTGGATACTGTTATTATCTTGGCTGCTAATTGGATTGTAGTCACTTCTAAACTCACAGCTGAGGAACAAGGACCACCTCCTCACCCTTCATACAAGAGCAATATAAAAGATAGTTATTGCCCCGGAGAGATTACAGCTTGAGCCTCAGATGAAGAAATTACTTTGGTTTAATGTATATAATCCGTGCAAGATCAAACAGAGATGCAGAATGGCTACCTACATGGAGTTACAGGAAATAAATTAACAGGGTAGAAAGGGCTCTGGTCACTTGCTCTCACAGCATGAGCACATCTATGTAGACACATTAAGGGGTTTACACGTGAAAACCAGTCCTCACTGCAAAACAACACATAACTTTGCATTGGCTGGGCTCCAATAATCCTGCAGTTCTCTGCTGCAGAAAGAAGCTGGTGTATCCATCTCCACACTCCCTGCCTCTCTCTTTTGCTCCTGAGTTGCTGTACTGTGTAACTCCCAGCCATAGATAACTCCAATCCCCAAAAGATTCCCCTGCACTCATCTTCAAGTCCTATGTGATACAGAGCATGCTCAGGGCCTTCAGAGCATTCAGTATGCCAAAAAAACCCTCTCCTAACTGAGATGTTTAATTCTAAATGTTCTGCTCACCTAATTAATAATACTTAGTAGAACTGCAATAATTGTGATAATTAGTTAATGAATGGCCAATCTTAATTTACAGAACTGAAAAAATAATTGTAACATCTTCAAGGAAAAAATTTATAAGACTGATAGGTGTTTTTCTATGTAATTTAAGTTTATAAGGAATCCAAACCTCTTCTTCCTCTGAAAAGAAAGGAAAATAAAAAGTATCTAATTTTCCCTTACAAAGACTGTAAGGGTCTACAGTGATTACAGTGCATTCAGAGTAGGGTAAATCAGATTTAACCATCTAACTTGGCTGCTGAGTGCTCCTTTAGCTCTTTAGTAGTTGAAAATACTTCATACCATCCATGCATCCACAGAAACAGCATTTGATTTCTTCCCTTTAGATTCTAGATAGCATATTAAACATGGGTAGTGAGACCCAGCATGGATTCTGCTGACTTGTTCTATTTACCTCAATAAACCAGCCTTGTCTATCCATGAAGCTGATGGTGTGCATCTGCTTTGTGAAGAATTATTATTTGTGCAGCTCATTAGGGTGAGACAGTTTGTGCAGAACGATTAGGGCTCCAGCAACCAGCAGACCTAGTTAGTACATGAAAGCTGAATCCCAGTCTGGTGTTATCCAGACATAAAACCTTCTTCTAAACCAGACACTCTCGCAGCTGTCAGAGCTGCTTCTGTTGTTTTCTGGCTTTGTAAGTGAGCTAGGGACACTTCAAAAAGCTCCCGGCAAGCTGGACCTTATTAAAACTGCCACTTAATCTTGGACTTGCATCCCGACTTTGTTTATGATGCTTCATTATTACCTACTAAATACGAGCCATGATCGTTCTGCTCCGGTAAATGGAGCTGTAATACAAGCGCCCGGAGTGAATTTTTCTTTGGTTGACTTCCATGAAAAGCCTTTTCTGTTTGAGCTGGAGTGTTAAAGTCATTCCAGAACCACGTTCTTTATCTTTTTTTATCTGTATTCACATCTAGGAAGCTTTAATTACTCAAGCAGAATTTTCCTTCTATGTAGAGTACAGAGGCAAGCTCCTAGCATTTATTTTATGATGACTACCTCCCTCTTGTGGTCCTTGTGCCAGCCCTGTGACAGGCAGATCCAGCGTGATGTGAGGGGAAAACCACAACACAAAAAGCTATGCACCTTGGCAGGGCTGTGGCTCAAAGCCTCCCAGTGATGCTGCTGAGAATCCCAGTGCCACATGTAGCAGAGGGACCACTCCCCCCCACTGAAAAGGGAACATCTTTGTCCATTTTATATTTCTCTCAAGTGTTAGCCTTTAAATAGTGAATTTGTGTAGTAGTCATGGAGAAAACCAACATTTCTCCTGCCCCTTTATCTCAGCTAAAATGTCCACACACGGTGCAATGTGAATCGATTATGTAAACACACACACACAAAAAAAATAGTATGCAGGTCATTAAATTCAGTAAGGGGAAAGTATTTAGGGCTTAATCTTAGGACTGCTGAGAAGTAATGGACAGAACAGACTTTGGACTTGTTATACTGGATGTAAAATGTGATTCATGTGTTTAGAGATTTATACACCTAGAGAGAAGTGGCTGAAGTTCTTTGAGATAGTAAAATCCTTTGTTGTTCACATAGTGCTCTCTTACTAGATGAACATCTTACTAGTGAGGTTGGATTTTTAATGGGAGCAAAATGTTAGAACAAGGGTGTTGGATCTTTTCTCTTTGCACATACATGATGCATGATGTGAACATTTATTAAGATAAAATATTTTTACAAATTTCTGAGAAAGGGGAGATAAATACACATAATCACTGGAAAAGTGGGTAAATTATCCATCTCCATTCATCACATTTTATTCAGTGAAAGCAATCAACATTGTCTATGTCTCATGATATCCATCAACTTCTTAGACTGTATGTTAAAACACATTAAATATTAATACATCCATTAAACTTTTCTCCTCCACCTTTAATACTGCAATATTATTGTGTTTAGACGAATTCATGTTCCTTTTTCATCCTTTCTAGTTTCCTAATTGACAAGTCAGTCTCTGCTTCCAAGCGAGCTGTTATTTCCTATTTGTCTTCTGAACCAGGGTAGACATTTGATATGAAAATATCTAAGCATGATTGCTCTTAACCTACTTTTCATCATGTCTGCTGCAGACACCAGCCCCATAATCAGACCTGAATTCACACAATGGTACCTTAAAATCAGTGCTACAATGAGATGTCATCCAAATGAGCCCATGCTACTGAAGCCACGCTAATTTGCAATTCCTTTTGTGCTGTCTCTTCTTGCTCTTTTTATCCAGTTCATCTTTAAAAACTGAAGGTGGAAAGAGTACATTCTCTGAGCAAACATAGTCAATTAACAAAATGAATGCAGTTTGGTTTGTTCAGAAAAATAATCTAAGCATGCCATGATTTCTAAGTTTTCTGTTCTTGTTGAGTTCTCTTCTTATTGAGTTCCTATTTTTAGTCCATCTTCTATGAACTGGGCACTAATGCTCACAGAAATAATTATAATCAACTCCTTTCCCTCTTATGTGGGTCGTTGCTTTAATAGGTTAAACACAAGGAATAATGTGTGTCCCCAGGGTCTGGTGGGGAGGGTGGAGACAGCTACACTGCCTTCGTTTCTTGTTTGATAATTAGTTCTTATCCAAATCAACTTTGCCCTGTACTTTTAAAGAATAATCCTCACAGGGATATTGGTGAACAAACTCATTACTCCTGAATGAGAGCCCTCTTTTCTTCTACTCTCCTTGAAATACACACAAGTAATTGTGACTCCCAGTACCTAATGACCCTGGTACACCCATCCTGTGGAGAGCAGCTCAGAACAGCACAACAAAGATATTGTTAGGCCTTGGTTATCCTGGTCTTTGCAGAAAAACAGTGTCCAAGAGAGGAGTAGAAATGCTTGTTCAATCCTGACCCAGCTACACAGAAACCCTCTGCAAACCAAGCCAGTGGCCATCAACCTGGAGCAGACAAAAAAAAAAAAAAAAAAAAAAGCAAGCTAAAAAAAAAGCAGCAAGCTAGAAAAAAGCAGGGAGCAGTGTTTGGTAAGGCAGCAGTCAAGTTTCTTGAAGGCTTATGGTTCTGGCAGCAATGAGGGGCAGATGTGCTGGTTGATGCACGCTACAGGACACAAATCAGACACACTGCAGTTTTTGTGCCTGAGCATCAGCAATTTGCACAATAAAAGAAATCTATCACATAGCTGTTAAAACTGTTGTCTGAGCCAAAAGTTAGAAGGCACCGCTTGGAAAGCAGCAGGAAAATAATGTCCTATAATAATGTTTATAGCAGCTCACAACACAATCACATGGAGAGAAGAGGAATTGCCCATGAGGGTCACCAGTCTGGAAAACACCTTCAGAAGTGCTAAAGGCAGTTATCAGCTCTTACCAAAGAAAACCAAAAAAAGCCACTGCAGATTGATTCCTATAGATTACTGAGCTTGCAACTCAGCCCAAGGGTTTTGCTATTCCCAGCAAGGAGTGGCAGCACATTAAAACACTGTTATATTTTGCTGGCTTTTGTGGCATTGCATGTTCTCCCTTCAGTGCTCAATAAATCCAATCAGGACTTTTTCCTTTATGGATTTACATGGACATTACCAGAACAGGGGGCATGAGTTGTTGACACAAAGGTATCTCCACCTGTTCTGTGCCTGACTTCTTCAAAAATGCACCTTCAGTGCTGTAGCAAATTCCTGCTGATCATAATTCGCGGCTCTCTGATGGTTTGAGCATAGCCTAAACTATCAGCATTTACTCTGGCAAGTATCTCAGCATGTCTGAAGGAGTCTGTGGACTGTATTTCCCTTCCACCTTGTGCTGGCTATTAATTAGAGAAGACAGCAAGACATCTTAAAATATATATGTCTTGCCAAATAAGCTATTTTACTCAAATTCACAAAAAAAAAAAAATCTGAAAAACAAAGCCACAAACTACTACCATATGAACTGTCAAGAAATTATTTTCCCCTTCTTTTTTCTTTATTTAAATGTATGATATTTTTGGTCACAATCATAATACTACTGATAGGAGATGCCCTCTGCTTTTGCAGGGTAAAAACCTTCAGCTGCATATTATATATTTTGACTTTGAGAGAGATCAAAGTACAAGAGGGATAGGCTACTGCTGTCACCATGCTCTGGAGAGCACTGATGGGAAGGAATTAATAGCATTCCCCAAAACACTGACAAGTTACAGTGCATAGATTTTTCTTTTAAATCACAAATTCATAAAAAAAAAAAGTAACATGGCTTTCAAATTTACTAGTCTTTGATGTAGATATTTCGAAATTTTCCCCCTTATAAGTAGGCAGGAACCTAAATTTATATTTTTGCCTGCATCTCTTCTTGGACACTTGTGAACTTAGAGACATCTTAAGCCCTACTCTCTCCAAAAGAAAAAAAAAGTTTAAAAAATAGCATTCTCCTTTATATAACAAAAATCCATCAAACAAGCCAGACTAGACAGTCTTTACAGGCAGACCAACATCCTTGCCATGTAACAGAGCTAAAATCTGGCAGATATCTGAGCAAACCTTCCCCATGGCAGACCAGGAGCAACTTGTGCAAATCCAAGGGATCTGTTGGGGAGCCTTTGATAACAACAGGTCACCAGATAAATGCCAATGAGGCTGAAGCGAGCAAGGGGGAGAGAAAGAAACTTTGCAAAGACAAACTGGAAGGGGAAAAAAAAAAGCTTCCAGGCTGCCTTTGACAGCAATTGATCCAAACAAACGAAATACTCCTACTGTAGTGGTTAGCAGCAGCTGGGTTTTTCTTCTCCCTTTCAAAACATGAGATGCCAGCAGGGAGATCAGCACGGGCCACGTGGCTCTCCTAGGCTGGGGTATCTGCTGGGCAGGAGCAGGGCTGCTCCCAGGTATGAGGGCACTTGCTGGAGTCAGGAATATAAGCTTATAATACAGAAATTACTCCCTTGAGGACTTGGGAACAGTTTTTATGGAGTGAGAGGTGGAATTGATCCCCTTGGTGAAAATCAAGCAAAAGCCACAAGTGTGGGAAGGAAACTTGGAGTTACAGCACAGTGTTGAAGTGAAATCTTTGCAAAGGCATGCATAGGGAAATTCTTTGACAGTAATTTGAGCTGTGTTTTGCTACCTATGCCATGTGCTGTATTCTGGGAGCTTATTTTTTGCACATATACCTGCTACCATAACAAATATTAAAAGTCCTTTTTGTGCTTGGGAGATTATGCTGAATAACTGAACCATCATAAACTAAATTTTCCTCTGATATACGTAGACATGAAGCCACAAAACAATGTGGGCAGATAATACCTTTATTCTATATTCCCACAGGCATAAACCAGAGCAGAATTTGAACCTGTGGATTTATAGCAAATAAAACTTACACTGAAATATGTTGCAGCTGTTTCTCATTCCATCATGCAGCTGATAAATAGCTAATCTCCAGTTCAGACCTCTCTATTTAAATAAGCACACTAAAAAGTTTAGCTATCTCTGACTGAACTGCTTCAGCTGAATATCCTTAGCTCACTGCTTCTGGCCTCTACTAAATGCAATTCAGATAAATTCTGGTTTCTACTAGTATCTGTTTCACTCTTGACACTGTTGGTATCAGGTCCTGCCTAAAGCTTTGAGACTTGGAAGAAAGATCTGCAAAATACATTATTTAGTAAGCATAACTAAGCATCACTAATACCAGGAGGACAAAGGATTTTTTCTGTATTAGCTGTGGACAAATACATTGCTCTCCATGGGCAGCCTCACCCCCACTATTAAAACTGGTGATTTTGCAGAGCTGTGACCAAAGAGGGGCCACATCTTTCCCTGAAGCACAGCTGACAAGCAAGAGCTGTGAGGCACCCTTGGCTTGCTGGATGTTCTGCTTTGGTGTCAGGCAGCAATCTGGCTGCAGGCAGGGAGTGGCAGCTCTGTCCCTGCCAGGGCACAGCTTCGCAGGTGTCTCCCAAAGTACTTAACCTTATTTCCCTTCCCAGCCCTGACAGCCCCGTTGCTGGTTTCCGTTTGCTGATGCTTCCTTTCCCAGGAGGGATCTCCCCTCTCCCAGCACACCCCATCCAGGCACCAGCAGGCTGGAGCTGGAGCTGGAGCTGGAAGGAGGCAGCTGTGAGAACAATTCAGTGCAATTTTAGGTTAAATGTCAGCTGCCCCTTCCTTGTGATAATAGCTGGCATTAGAGCACATTAACACAATTGCACTTGCTGCAAATTAACAGCGATCGGTGCAGAGGCACAATATCAAGTGCAATAATAATACACATGTATGAAAAGCAACATGATCGCTACCTAATTAATTAATAACTGGTTACTGATTAAAAGGGGAGCATTTGGAGCTAAATGTGTCCTTGACAACACTAACAGGATTGGTTTAGCACTGATTGTATTTTCCAATAAGACACATAAGTGCAAATAATTGCTTCCACTATATCATGGAATTAGTTCCATGACAGTTCAGCTGATTACTTCAAGGTTTTATCTGTGTTTTGTAGCTGCAAGATCAGCTACCATTTTGCACCTTACCAGCTGGTAGTGAAACACTCTTCTGTTTACATGTATTGCATGTAATGTAGCAGGAGAAGCAGAATCAATACTGTAGATATATACAGTACCTGCATCACAAAGGTTACCACGCTTGGAAAATAGCTGATGAAAACTTGAGGTAATGAGCTGAAACATCCTGCAAGTAATTCCTAGCAGCACTGAAAACAATAATATAACTTTGCCTGACATGGGTAATCCTCTGCAGACTGAGGGAAGCATAATTTTTTCTGGAAGGGAGTTTTGTGGTCCACTGAGGGTTTGAGTGAGATATGGGATATACCTTATAAGTGAGGAGTGGCTCATAACTCAGGAGAGGTGGAACCTAAATGAAGTCACAGAGGTCATTCTTATTTTATCTCTGGGGAAAATGTGCCCTGTATATCACAGCTTTTTCATACCTTTAGTTAGTGGGATAATTCTAGGTGCAACAAAATGTTCTCTTTTTTTTCATCTTGTATTTCATGAACAGAAAGCTTTTAAAACAACTAAAACCAATTGCAGAGGGACCATTTGCTATGCAAGTCCAAAGTTAGGCTTCTTTATGCGAGTTTAATGAAATACATGGGAACTCTGTGGTTTGTTTAAGGTATGGAGCTATCAGCTAAATATTTTTCCACATTTTTCCATACGTTTTTTTCAGTGATTGCAGTGCAGAATCTAGAAGGGCCAATGAAGCACTCAGAGAAGTTTGTCCATCCTTTTATCTCCCTTCATGATAGCAGCCATTCATGTGATATGAATATTTTGCAAAAGAGATTTCTTTGCATTTTCAGGCTGCTTTCCAAATGAGTTTTTTTGTGATCAGCTTTCTGCCACTCTGAGCAATCCTTGAGACTGTTCAACTATATTTGATAGCATAAGATATCTCAAGGCATTCATTCATCTATACAGTTTAAAAATAGGGACTTTGAAGAAGCAAAAGCAACCCAAACTAGTCCTGCACAGGGCACAATGCAGTCATCCCCAAGGCAGCAGCAGCAAGCCAAGCAGCACATTGGCAAGACATACAGAGACATTATGGTGTCTCCATTTCATCTTATTTCCTCTCTTCTTAGTGCAGGGGGCCGGTGCACTCTATTTTTTAGAGGTATGATTTAATTTGAGCCTGAAGAATCACAGAGGGTGATGGGTTCCTGGTGGATGGAGAGGCTGAGCCCATGTGTTGGTCTGAGATAAAACCTGAAAGTGCAAATATGAGGGGAGTCATCTCAGTGCTTGCTTGGTGGGGCCAAGGGAGCAGGCAAGAAAAAAAAAACAACAGTGCTTCTTTTATTTGTACCTGTGTAGGTAACCCAAAAGTGATCATCAGAGTTTAAATGTATTGTAGTAACAGCTGTGAACAATTCCACTGAATTCTCAGTGCAGTGTGTTGCCAGTTCAAAAGACTGTCAGTAATCATAACAAAGCTATTTCTCCTTTTTTCAGGCATAGAATGGTTAGAAATTCAGACATAGAATGGTTACATTATCCTTTTTTTCTAACATATCTAGTTCTGATTGCTGACAGGCTTTATTAGCAAGAAGCAGAAAGGTTGAGAAATGGTTGATTAGAGGTTCAGCTGTAAACTGGAAATATCCTTAGTCAGATGTCTGCTGATGGATCTGCTGTGGTGTATTTGTTATAGGATAGATGGGACAGGTGTTAAAATCCTTATTTAGTAAAATTGAAGCCAATCAATGTTGACACTGGATTAAACAGGAGTACTTGTTGCATTTGGCAGCTGTGAAGGGGGTTGCAGTTTGTTAGAGAAAGGGGGCAGTCTACAATGCATCTGTGGGGTTATGAGCCATGTGTCATGAGATGAAGGAGCCAGTGTTAGGAGGAGACTGAGTGGGTGCCTGCTTTTGGCTGGGATAGACTTAATATTCTTCACAGCAGCTTGTATGGTGCTGTGTTTTGAATATGTGAACAGAACAGTGTTGATAAACACCAATGTCTTACCTGTGGCTGGGCAGGACTTACACAGGATCATTCTCTGTGTCTCACCCCACCCCACCAGCAAAAATGCTCGGGGTGCACAAGGAATTGGAAGGGGACAAAGCTAGGACAGCTGACCCCAACTGACCAAAGGGGTATCCCACACTGTGTAGCATCATACTGAGCCTGGGGAAGAAGGAGGAAGGGGAACACTCAAGAGTTAAGGCATTAATATTAGACTGAATAAATTGTCTTTAACTCAAGCCTTGAATTTTCTCACTTTTACCTTCTGATTCTCTTCCATATCCAGCTGGGAGGGAAAGAGGAAGGGGCAGCTGTGTGGGACTGAGCTGCCTGCCAGCATAAACCCATAACAGTAGCACAGGGACACAACTGTGGGAGATAAATAAAGTCACCATTTGTAAATCTACATTGTCATGCTGGCTTTCACTGAAGCTAGTGGAAAAATTTTGTTTGGTACAGGTTCCATGTTAAAAAACTACACTTAGGGGATATTTGTGCAAGAAAATGCTGAGATAGTGTAACTTAAAACCCACATTGATGGCTGTTCTTAGAAAGCTGCCTGGTTTCCATTCGTATCTTGAGGGGCTAATCAATAAAGCATAATTATCTCCTCTGTTTATAGGGTGATGTTTGTTCTCAGTTTGAATTGAGAACTATTGAAAGCACATATGAGGAAGACCTGAATGTATGTGTCAGGATCAATTCAGAATTTAAATTGCTTATAATGGCTTTTTAATGTCAATGCAGATATCTCTGAGTAGCCTAAAGAGAGGGTGACAAAAAAAGTAACTGGCTGTGTCACCAGCTAGTTTTGCTTTTTTTTAATTTAAAGAGATGTTGTCAACATGAAACCTAGGCACAGAACTTAGTATAGATCTAAATATAGCACTTTGCATCTTGGTGATGCAGCCTGTGATTGTTTTATTTATTTTAGCCTTCTTTTCTCCCTGATTGTTATTGGAAGATTCAAATTTTTAAGAAATGGAAATATGATCACTAATTACACTCATAATGGAATTTGTTGAAAATATGAAGTTGGTTGTGAAAGGTTTTGATAAATGGGATCACAGAACAGCTGAGGTTGGAAGGAATCTCTGGAGATGATCTATCCAGTCCCTGCTCAAGCAGGACCAGGTACAGCCGGTTGACCAGGCTCATGTCCACTTGTAGTTTTGAGTATGACAACAGATGGAGACTCCACAACTTCTCTGTGCAGCCTTCCTGCAGTCAGATTGAATTTGAGGTTTTAATTTGTGCCCATTGCCTTTTGTCCTGTCGCTGGGCACTTCCAAGAAGAGTCTGGCCCTTCATTCCCTCCCATCAGGTATTTCTATACATTAATGATATCCCACTGAGCTTTCTCTTCTCAAGGCTGGAAAATCCATCTCTTTCACCCTCTCTTCCTATGATCATGGCCCTTTGTCAGACTCAGTCCAGCATGTCCATCTCTCCCTTTTCCTGGGAGGCCCAGCACTCCCAGTGTGCCTCACCAATGCTGAGCAGAGGGAAAGGATCATCTCCCTCGACCTGCTGGCTCTTCCTAATGCAGCTCAGGAGGCTGCTTGCCTTCTTTGTCATGAAGTCACTCTGCTGCCTCATGGTCAGCTTGTTATCCACCAGGACCCCAAGGTCCTTCTCAGCAAATCTGCTCTTCATCTGGTCAGCCCCCAGTCTCTGGGTACCTGGGGCTGTTGTTCTGCACATGCAGGACTTGACATATCTCCTTGAGAAATTCATGAGGTCCTTGTCAGCCCCTTTCTCCAGCCTGTTGAGCCTCCATCTCTCTGGATGGCAGCATGACCCTCTGATATATCAGCCACTCCTCCAATGTTGCATCCCCAGTGAACTTGCTGGGGGTGCACTGCCCCATCATCCAGGTGACATGAAGAGGTTTAGAGCACCGGACCTAGTGTTGACCCTTAGGGACAACATTAGTGACATGCCTACCAGTGGACTTTGTGGCACTGTTCCTACCCCTCTGATCCCAGGCTGTCAGCCAATTTTCAATCCAATTCACTGCTCACTAACCATCTAACCCATACAGTGCCAGCTTGTGCATTATGGTGCTGTGGGAGATGGTGTTGAAAGCTTTAATAAAGCCAAGGCAAGCAACATCCATTACTCTCCCCTCATCCACCAAGCCAATCACTTCATTATGGAAGGCTATCAGAGTCTCTCAAGCACGATTTCCCCTTCACAAATCAGTGTATACTGTTCCTCAGTCTCCTTCTTGTCCTTTGTGTTTGGAGAAACTTTGGAAGATTTTCCCACTACCTTCTTGGAGGTGGAGGTGAGACTGCAATACTTGCAGTTCCCAGGTTCTTCCTTCTTGTCCTTCTTGAAGATAGGAGTGACATTTGCTCTTCTCTGGTCTTCAGGAAGCTCTATCGGTTGCCATGAGCAGAAGCAGGAAAGAGCAGGGTATTTTAAATTTTTTAATTTCCTCTGAGCAGCAAGTTACTGAGCTGCTTTCAGCATGGCAACACTTCCATGGTTAGTGCTGTGCTGGAAGCTGGATAAGGAGATCAAAACAGCCCTCTCTGACTTTAAAATCTTTGAGTTTAAAATTACTCATAATACTGTCAAGTCAAATACAACCGATAAAAATACAGCACTCTTTTTGTAAGTTGATCATGTCCCTTTAGCATAGTCGTTCAGTAGTCCTAAACACTCATGTTAATAAAGTGTGACAGGCAACTGTGATGGGAATGCTTCATGATTGCTCCTTATGCGATATCACGCTGGGATTGCAGACCCATGCTCTGCTGTTTTGTTATCTGTACTTCACTGCAGACATGTTTTATTATAGTACTTTAAAAGGAAGAATGGAACATTTTATATTTTCCTGCCAAACCCCTTCTGTCTGTTGGGGTTTTTTTCCCTTAAAGAATTGTTTTTATCATCTATCTTTACTGTGTATCATATCATTATCTTCACCTGTTAGGGGGAAAAATGAATGGACTTACAGTGTACAGCAGACTGACAGCAAATCATAGCATGGATGTTCCCTTCAGAATGACAGTTATACCCTAGATGGCACAGTGACTAAATAACTCATTGTGAGAAACTCCTTCTCACAGACAGTTGTTAAATTGAAGGTATTACCAAAACAGAATGCAAGAATTATTGCTTGTTCCATGGTCATTTTTCTTTAGGTAAGAATGTAAGCTTCTTCTTTTTTCTTTCTATTAGAAAAAAACTGAAAGAACCAATCCAGCACTCAGCATCATTACAGCACCATTATTGTTTATGCTGACCTAGTATTTTCACTATAAATCCTGTTTTCCACATGACTCTTGAGACCAAGGTCCATTTGCAGTCCAGGCTTGTTTCAGGGAAAATATTTTTTAATGCACTTTGAGGGCTTAGCCTGGACCTTTTAAAATTTTCAAGTGACATAAAAAGAAAAATTAATTATTTCAGATGTTTTCTAGTATTGCTCTTTCATTCCTGTAGCAAAGAACCTAGAGCTCAGTCTGAAGCTGAAATTTTCCTAAAATTTAATGGGGAATTACTATAGGTCTGAATGATCACAATCAACCCCTTAAGATTAATATCTTAATTTATTTAGAAAATGGCCTATTTTTTGATAAGACATAAATATTCAGAAGCTTTATAAATACAATGCAAAAACTCAGGTACCCCTGGTACTCCAGAGACTCACTGCAAGGTGTTTTGCTTTATTAGGAGATCAGCAGCAGACTTGTAATGCAGATGAGCAGATCTACCTGCTTTAAACCCAGAACTTTCACAATAGATTAACAAAACAGTGTCCACTCAAAGAGGAGAAAAGAAAACACATCTTGTTCCTGCTGAGACACACAGCAGGAGGTGCCCGCAGTGGAAGTGACTGAAGCCTGTGCTTTGGGACAAGGACCCGTCCTGCTGCCAGCAGAGCTGGCACTGCTGAGGAGCTGCTGGGGACATCTCCAGCCAGCACAGCTGGCTCTGGTGAGAGGAGGCCTGACCAGCACTCCAGCTCGTGTTATTGCCCAGACTGTGTAGCTCCAGGGAGGAAAAATGTGCTTTTAAGCCTATTTCCAACAGAGTTGAGCATTTGCCCAGCAGCTCTGTGGCAACTCAGAGGGGCTGCGGTCCCCTCTGTGTCCCTGTGCCCAGCAGGTCCTGGCTGAGCGCTGCCCTGGAACTGTGTGAGAGCCCTGGCAGCAGACAGGAGCAGGCTTCTACCACAAACACCAGCTCAACCAGGCTCCAGCCCAGCCCACTCCCATCAGGACAGGAATACATGTTGGACAGGCTCTGCCAGGGCCCTGGCTTAGTCTCTGTCTTACTGAGCAGAATGCCCAAGCTAAGGCTGTGCTGGATGGTGTAAGCCATCTGTATTTAGTCTAGCTTGTTCCTACAGCCCATGGTGTGCTGGATCAGCAGTGTCTGTTTGCAGGGACAGGACTGGGACAGGAGGCAGTTTTGCCCAGTCTCTGTGCACTGGGAGAGCTCCCACTGGGCAGCAGGCACTGCTTCACCTCTCAATGCCAGTGCTCAAACACACAGAAGCCTGCCCAGCAGCGTAACTGGAGCCAGCCTCTCGGAAAACTGAGCCTTGTCAGTCCAATTCCTGCTTTCCAGAGCCTGAAGGTGAAATTATGATTGACTCTTACTCAGAAAATGAGAAGGGGAAGGGAGAACAGAGCTCCCATTCCTGTCTCCCCACTGGTTTGTAAGTACATGACAATTACACAGCCGCACATGGGCGTACGCTGGTTTAGCTTCATACAGAAACTAACTGCTGATTTAAATTCAGCAGGTGCAAGCTTTCTGTGTGGACAAGACTCAAGTTGATAGGAAATCAATGGGTTTAGACATTTCTGAATTCTTCCCTGGCGCCAGGCAGTACGAAATTCTGTAGCCCTGGGGTAAGTGACTATACAATGTGCAGGTCAACACTGAGTCAAGCCAGCTGGATGATTCTGATAAAATCTGTTTTCTGCCTCCCATTTTACATCTCCTTTCTTTTTATTTTATTTTCAGATACTGGCATTAAAATTACTTCAGGATCATACTTTTATCTGACAGATTAGGGACAGAGAGAAAGATTGAGAGGGCTGTTTGCAAAACCGTCAAGAACACGGAACAGTCCAAGTGTAAAAGCTATTCACCTTCACTTTATAACATTGATGGGTATAATAAAATATTTTTCATTCATCCATCAAAAAGGTTTAAGCTATTTACACATATATATGCAGAATGCCCAATGTGATTTGGCATAAATGCTTTAATCACATGCATTTCAGATGTAACCTACTTGTAGCTGCACAACTGAGAGTGTGAGACATCTGTCTGAAGTGTCGGCTGATAATAAGCATCATGAATCTTCCCTCCAGATCCCGCAGCACTTCCCAGACAATGGGTTTGATTTGGCCTGGGCTCTCATGCAAAGCTTTCAGTGAAGGCAAAAGCAATTCCACGTGCAGAAGAGCCCACTGCACTGCACAGACAGCGACTTCTGGGGGTGAAGCGCTGCAGCTTGAGCCAGAGCTTCGTTCTCGTGGGAATAGTCTTTTCTCCCCTAAAATACTTGAGCCAGAAATGTTAGAGTCATGATAATATTAATGTCCAAACAAAGACAGAGGACATGTTCTGTGTGAGATTCCTCTGTAAAATTTGTATAGCTTTATCATGCTTTTAAAGGAAAGAAAAAAGGCATCTGCTGCTCCAGCACATTGCAAAAAAACCCATGTGGAGGATGATACGAAAGCATGGAATAGTCTTTTGTGACACTTGGAATGGACAAAAAGTCAGAAAAGGAAGAAACAGTGACCATTTGTAAATGGAAGATCTTTTATTTCCATGTATTTATACCCATAAAATACTTTATTTTCTGTTTTGGCACTGAAAGGGAGAAGTAGCTTAATTCTGATATCGTGGTGTTAACCATATGTGAAGCAGCTTTGTTGTAATTGATTTTGCTCAATTTCACATGTACACCCACACCCATGCATATGCTTGTAGATGCAGAGGGATACAATGGGCAAATTCATGAGGTAAACTCACTTTCTAAAATAAGTCTTTTAAAACAGGTTTTTTAATGAAATCTCAAACAGGAAAAATAGATGGTAGAGCTGTCTGGAAATAAAATTTTGAATTTTAAATACCTTCCAGAAATATTTGTAAAATTATCAGAAATGTTCTTTGAATCTAGTCAGAGAGTGATTGGAGGGAATTTTTTCATTGCTGCTACTTGAATTTCATCTGGCCATATTTACATGAATGGATCACATTTGAAGAGGGAGACATCCATTAGGTTTTCAAGATTGTCAAGTTTTGATTTTTTTTGTCTTAGCTTTACAGATATTTATGTAGAAAGATTTTTTTTGCTTGAAAATCATGAATATAAAATTCAGTATATTTACACGTTCTGAATGAAGCCCATTGAAGTAAGTGCTGCAAAGTAAAGTTCATATACAGTGAAAATCTCTAGCATTAATTACTCCTGAATGTTTGTGAGTACCCAAAATCCTGACATAAAAGCTGTAATTTCTATGCAAAGTAGATAGGATGATTGAGTTATAATTAAAATGGTAATTATACCCTTAATGCTCTGTATTTGACTTTTCAAAAAAAATTTTATGCTCCAAGAAAAGCTATTTAAAGATCAGAGAAAAATGTTTGAAAAATGAATGTATTCAAGACAGTCTAGATCTTTTTAAATCCAGTTACTGATTTTTACATGCTTTCATGTATAGTCTGAAACATTTTCTTCATTTATTTTGGTCCATAGAAATAATAAAAAATCATTGGAACGTGAAAAGTTTAAATGAACGCAATATTCTCCAAGTTGATATTTAACATGATAAATATTTGAAATGTTGGAGGGCAGGCAGCAGTATTCACTTGCTGACTAAAATCCTGGCCTTCATCCTCTTAACTGGGTGATGCCAGGGAAAGAGCTGGTGGGAATTTGGCAGCCCTGCAGTTCCCCTCTGGCCGGTTCCAGGCATGTCACACTGCACACTGACAGGACAAACACATTTCCTTCGATCCCTCATTGACTCTCTAGAATTAAAGCAGGAGCACCTAAAGCCATACATTAAATGTCAGGAGTGGCAGCCTAGTGGAACCGTGTCACTATTTGATGATGTATGGCTTGCTGGGAGGGAGGCGCTGGAAATGCTGGATCTGGGGAGGTGACACCGCGCTCACCCGGCCACGCTGCGTGCCCAGATGTGTGGGGAGGGGTGGGAGAACAGTGCCCACGGGGTGGGATGTGCCCACGGATCCAAGAGGATCCATGCAGCAGAGCAGGGCTGTTCCCCAACCGCTGCCAAACTCGTGGTATTTGCACATGTGCACCCGTCTGCCTTGCAATTGGTAGGTCCATAGTGGGACCCAAAGCATCTTGATTCATTTTGGAGTTGGTACAGCAGCCGTTTCTGCTCCTCAGCTAAGCAATCCTCAGGGCAAAGTAGAAGGAGGGTCTTAGGAAGCTAAAAACAAAGTAAAATTGGTAAAGTTGTGCAGTCTTGGATACCTGGTTTTTTTGCAGCACATCTCAGCAAAAAAGCCCCTTTGTCTCCATGTATCTAACCCACACATACATCACTTATCTTGGACTTCAAGACTTTTCATTTTTATTAATTTTCAAATATGATTGAAAGTTTTTCCTTGTGTCCCACAAAAAGTATGATAGGGAGGATTTAGGACAGAATTTTCCAATTTTTGTAAACTACAGAGCAGTGATTTCCTTGTTTCTAGCCAGCTTTCTCTAACATTAAAAAAAAAAAAAAGGAGCCAAGGACCTTCCTGCTGCTGGTCTATTTTTCTGCTCACCAATGGGTGGTGGTGCGAAACTGTGGCAGGCTCTGAAATTGGGGTAAAGCTGAAAAATCACTGAAGGAAATGAGCTTAATTCTTGTAACATGGTGTCCCTCCTCATCCAGTATCTGATCCAAAGCCAGGGCTTGCTAACAGGTAGATTTGCTCTGAGGACCAACAGTACCAATGATATTAATCTGTTTGGAAATGCCTCGTGAATGGTAACAGGGATGATCACATTCTGCAGTGTGTGCTCTGAGTGTCATCCTTGGCTCCATGTGTGGCAGGTTCTGTCTCTGTCCAACACCAGGTTGTACCACCCAGATCCAGCACCATGGTATTCCCCTCTCATTCCCTTACACCATGTACCTGTAATGCTCAATATCCTCCTCTACTCCAAGCAAACTAGAAATGGTAGCAGGAGAAAAAAAGAAACAAAAATCTCATCTGGAGGGTAAGAGGGGAAGGAGCTTGTGTGTGATCACAAGATAAACCTTGGTAAAGAGCATCAGTGTTATTCATAAGAAGCAGTAAAAAGCTGTAGAGGAAAAAGAATGGTAAACAAGCAAGTAGTGCATGAGGAAGAAGGGAAAAATCTGTAAGGAAAGGTAGGGGACAAGGACTATTGGCTGTCATGTCCTCTTGCTTTTTTCAAGAGACATTTGTGAAGTCTTTTCTTCTTGAGTGGGTCTGTTTCAACACCCCACCCCTTGTTTCATATGGTGGTTTATAGTCTCTCTGCAATCCGTAATTGAGAGCTGCTATTTGCAATCCCCTGCAGTAAGTTCTGAGTCACTGATTTTTACAGAAATTGAGATTTTTAGAAATAGTGTTAGTTAGCAAAAGACATGCTACAGGTATTTATCAATGCTAGTTGGCCTGAAAAAAATGTATTGGTAGGCATCACTAATAGCCACTAGCTATTCCAAATTTCTGCAGATGTAAACTGAAATTAAATGCACAAGAAAAAAATTTAAAAGCTTTGCATAAAAAGCTGAACTCATAAAATAGCAGTATTCCATTTTTAAAGACACAGGAAGTCTAAAACAAAGCCTGCTTAAGCAAAGGAAAAAGTCTCAACAGATTCCTCCACATTTTGGCTCAGATCCTGAATTCTTTCCTATTAACATGACTGCACTCCAGCAGAAAGGCTTTGAGGGAGGTGGAAAGAAAAATACTTTCTGAAATAATCGGTGATGGTGGATTAGGAAGTTGGTTTTATAAGTGCTTTGTCCACTAAAATTAAAGCATGTTGGATGGCAGTCTCAGCCACGTACAACTGGGCTTGGCACATGAAAATGAATGTAGCTCACCCTGTTCTTACTAACTGAGGACATCAGCAGCTGAGGTCCTTTTGCTAAATGTGGCACAAGCCTGTGCCAGTCCTTAATAAGTGTTTATTTCTTCTTCATATAGTGCTGGTCCATGCCTTTTGAGCTGGGTTTTACACTTGAGGCTTCTAAACTAAAATTCTCAGCATAGATTGCATAGTGTTTTTTGGCTTTGCTAATCTCTTAAGAGATTGTTAGGAAATTTTGCGCTATGAATGTTCCTGGATCCTCGACTTTCCAGGGAAAAAAAAAACAATATCAGCTGCTAAGAGGGCTCCTCCTGTATTCTGCATTATGTAGAATCACAGAAACATAGAATGGTTTGGGTTGGAAGAGACCTTAAAGTTCACCCAGTTCCAACCCCTTGTCATAAGCAGGGATGCCACCCACAATCCAGGCCCCATCCCACCTGGCCTTGAACACTTCCATGTATGCCTGTGAAGCTGCTGCAAGCTGCAAAAACACTCTTGCCAGGCAATAAACCAGGACAATAATCAGCCCACAGTCTCCATAAGGCCAAGAAAGCCATTTTCTCCTTAAAACAAGTAGTCCTTAATGGCACTGGTGTTGCTGGCTGTGATGGAGCCCCATGCCCAAATACTGTTGCCAAGGGGCTGTCTCTGACCAGTGATGTCTGGTCAAAGTCTGCTCTATTTCTGGTAGGACAGGTGTGTAACCCCCTGGAGAGCTCAGGTATGATGATTTTCCATCCGCCAGTACACAAAGCCAGCAGCTGCTGCTGGAGCTACATAGTGAAAAGTGTTTGTCCCCTCTCCAGTAAGGTGTGACAGCCCATGCCCTCTGCTTTCTTTGTAGGGCAACCACGAAGGCAAAATTAGCACCATAGCCCATTTATTTTAAACCCAGGGGGACAAAGATAGGAGGATATGTTTGGGGTGTCATCTCCCACTGGTGTTGTATTACTGGTTTTATAGCTGAATTTCACCTGCAGAGGAAATAATTGTTCATTTTGTCTCTTTGATGACCTGTTCCATGTTGCTGGCATGCCAACACTGTAATTGCAATGCTTCACTTTGCCAGAGAGATTTACTTACTGAGGCCATGGGAGAGGTGATCCTTGGGGAACTGCAGGCAGATAAATGCAGGTTGAGAAACTGAGGCACAGGAATTCCATAGCTGTTTCAACAAAATGATTGCAGCTTCTGTCCAGGTCTGTCATGCCTATACCAAAAAGCATTCTGCTTAACATCCTTGGCATCTCGTAATATAAAAGGACAAACTTATTTCTCCTTTGTGCCTGCAGTGAGAATGAACTCTTCAAAGACCTCCAACTATCTCCCTCTGCAAGCCTGATACTTAAAAAACACAAGGGAAGCTCGTGTTTTGTCCTTTTCTGTGGTATGGTGATATATTTTGCAATGACAGCCATTTCCCTCAAGTGTCCCGGTTATCCCATGAGAGATTTGCCATCATCCTTGCCTTGAAAAACTGCTTTGTACCTCTTTGATGAGAGCTTGTTCTGTAGGTTTTTTAAGTTCTAGCTAGATAAAAAATATTAAGGACAAAAAACAAATAGTAAAGTCTGAGATGTGAAAGTTTGATTAGAGAAAAATGGTAACACTGCTACATCTCCATTAGAAGCTGGTGTTAGTCTGCCAATAGTTAAACCCTATATGTGCTAAAGAAACCATAAAATACATGATACATAGCATAGATTTTAGCAAAACATTTGCTGAGATGTGATGGAAATGTCATCTATAAAAAGCCTCCTTAACCACCTTAATATATATAAAATGGCAATCTGCAATTTGGCATGACATATGCATATATATATATATATGCTTATATATATAAAGTCTGTGACAAAATACAGCTGCACCACATCATTTTAGCCAGCAAGGGTAAGCCTTTCTTACTCTGTTTGTTTTTCAGGTCAGAGGGTCTGTGATAATTTCATTAGCTGCTGAAACATATTTTTACTGTGTTCCAAGGACAGTGTTAAGTGCACAGGACTCCTGTTACTGGCAATGAAAATTAATATCTAGGACATTGCAATAGGATCTGAACATTTCACTACAAAAGCATGGCAATGTGATAAATGTAGAGCTAAATGCTGGGTAGGTGAGGGGATTTTATTGCATTTCCAGGTGTAAGGAAATAACTTTATTCTGATCTCTTACTACTGGTACCTATTCAATATTACTGCAGCACTCAAAGTGAAGGGGTAGTGAAGGTAAACTCAATTTAATCTGCTGCTGAGCCAGTGGATCAGGGCTCTTCCTACAGTCAGTGGGAGAAATAATCTGGTGTGGGAAGAGATGACCAAAAGATGGCCATCACTCAGGGGTCTTGCATGAGCTCTGTGGACTGACCACTGGAAACAAGGGTAGCTCACGAATGTACACCTAGAAATAACAACCCCAAACATTCAAGAAAAGGTGTAGAATGCTCAGTTTTCTAAATCCACCTCTCCTAACAAGCTTGTCCCAGCATAGCCTTTTCTCTAGGGATCATTGCACTGCTTTTCCATCAGGGCACTCTGCCCCTCCAGACTAAAGCCTGTTGTCCTTGACAGAGACATGTCACAGTTCACCTCGCTGTTTGTATTACTAGTCAAGGAGACAAACATTTGTGACATAAATTGCATCCTTTCACAGCACAGTCTGAACTGAACCATCTCTTGATTGCCCATGGCAACAGAGGGGTGTGGTACCCTAGGATGCAGCTAAAACAGACTAATAAGCAGGTTAGGTTTTAAGAACATGCTGGATTGTAATAACAAGGAAGAAGAAATCTAAGTGAGAAGGAATGTAAGAAAGAAGACATAAAGAAAGCCTGTGTTGGCCATTGGGGACAGAGAGACTGAGATACAATTGTGTTGCCCAGCCATGTATTACCCAACCGTTTGTCAAGACAGATATCTTGGGGCACAATGTGGGAGTGGTGAGAAACCATCAAACAGAAGTGGCTCTGTGATGCTCAAGGAGGGCTTAAAGATGTAGGACTTTGGTGAAAGGATATCTTGGAATATAGACATAGAATCATGTTTCCCACCTCAGTGACCTTGCAATGCACTTTCTGCATTTCATAAAAGAAAATGTGCTTTATTATTATTATTATTATTATTATTGTTATTGTTATTGTTATTGTTATTGTTATTGTTATTGTTGGTGTTGTTGTTATTATTATTATTATTATTATTATTATTATTATTATTATTATTATTATTATTATTATTATTATTATTATTATTATTATGCAATACTTCACAACTAACCAAATGTTAAAATGTAGTAGATCACCACCATTTCCCTGCCAACTACTTTTCTCTCTGTCTCTCATGGTCTCTTTTTCTTGCTTTTAATCACTTTCATTTCTAAACATACACAGACATTGTTGTGTGAATCAGACCAGCAGTGCTCAAGCTTTCAAAGAAACCCAGGGGTTTTTGATGTTTTGTCAGTTGTAATCAACTAGAGCAAGCCTGATGCTTTTAAATTTCTGTCTGAGATTTCCTTCCATTCACCTTGCAAAGCAGAGGAGTTAGACCTGCAGCATATAACTCTGCAGTGAGAAAGGAACAATTGCCTGGCCAGGTCAGTGTGCTGTGTGCCATCTTCATACACACATATCTGCACGCTTTCATACCCACACTCTTCTGAAAAGAAGAAAAAAAATAAACACACAAACCACTGCTAGAGGAGACTGTGCCAACCTGCTACTCACCTGTGGAAATGAACTACCCAGATTAATTACCTGACAAAAGCTGGACTGCAGCTGTCAGCTCAGAACAAGAATAGTGTGTCAACGAGAAACAAAACTGGAGACATGCTGGAAGGGCTTTTTGTGCACCAGGTTTTTTCCTTTTTTGTTTTTTCTTTCTTTTCTTTTTTTTTCTTTTTTACTTCTGAGAATTTCCCCACTATTGCTATCGATTATTATTTGCCTTGCAGTCATACCAAGGTGCACTGGAACATGCCTGCATTGGGATAAACTCTTCACAGACATGGAGCAAAATCACTGCCAACCACAAAGCTACACAGTTCTAACAGAATAGGAATATCAGTGAAATGGCTGCAGTGTTAACCATATCACACAGGCGGTGGTTAAAATGACAATAGCTGCATGACCTGGCAGTTGGGGCTTTTTATTCTTTCTGATTCCCTCTCAGGACTCAGAAGTAGTGCCAAGAACAGGCAGGTTTTCTCCTGGTGTAGACACCTTCTGCTTGTGTTGCTGAGGGCAGGATCCAGCTGCTCTCAGGGCTGGCCATGGCCACACGGCCAGTGCTGGCTGCGGCTTTTCTGCTTGTCCTCCTGTACTGCCTACATCCAGAGCTAGGTGCTATGCAGAGTGCAGGGGTGGGCAGGATAGAGCTGGGCCATAAACTGAAGTAAAACTGTATCACAGAATCACAAGGTTGGAGGAGACCTTCAAGATCATCGAGTCCAACCCAGCCCCAACACCTCAACTAAACCATGGCACCCAGTGCCACATCCAGGCTTTTTTTAAACACATCCAGGGATGGTGGCTCTACCACACCCCCAGGCAGACCATTCCAGTACTTTATCACTCTTTCCATTAAAAACTTTTTCCTAATATCCAACCTATATTTCCCTTGATGCAGCTTGAGACTGTGTCCTCTGGTTCTGTCAGTGCTGCCTGGAGAAAGAGCCCAACCCCCACCTGACCACAGCCACCTTTCAGGGAGTTGTAGAGAGTGATAAGGTCACCCCTGAGTCTCCTTTTGCAGTACCTTGACCTTCACCTGTATCAAATAAGTCATATGCATTACTTCTTGAGTGTTCCCATTTTACAGACTTTAAATTGAGGCAGGGGCTGATGGCATGCCTGGCATCACCAGCTTGCAAGGGATTCAAGCACGGAGGCAGAAACTCACCCCACATCCTGAGCCTTCACCCTCCCCATTCCCTGCCTGACATTCACACTCAAATGCTTCTTTGTGCTAATTTGACACAGCAAAAACAGCATTATGGGGTGTTGCAGTTCGAAGCCGATACACAGACTCAGGAAGGGTCTTGATCCTGTAGATGAAATACTTGCAGTGCAGGCGAGGGTGACCAGGCCAGCAGTGAGAGTGTAAATCACTGCTCACCCCAAAGCTGCCTGAGCTGTGACCTCATCCCTTACACCTCCAGTTGTTTGCAAAGCCTTTCTCCACCCAGAGGGAACTTTCAGTCAGATGTGTGTAGAAATTCTCAGATTAATTTGATTTTTGGGAGGAGGCAGGAGGATTTAAGTGAGAGGGTTTTCTGTTTGTGTTTATTTCTCCCCTCAGAGCTGCCTTTCATTGCACATTTACTAGTTCTGGAAGACAACACCCTGCTGACACTTAGAAAAGCATCAGTGAATAAAGTCTGTTGTACAGGCTGCAAAGCCATCTGGACTTTCTGCTGAAAAGGTTGGACATGGTTTTAGGCAAGATTTTATCACATCTGAAAAAAAAAACCTTCTGTACTCACTACCTCTTCCAAGGTTGATGTCAGGGTGTTTTTTTCTTTTGTCAGTTGCAAAGCAAAAAAAAAAAGACAAACAGTTGGAAGGCAGTAAGGATGGAGATATAAATCTCAAGAGGAAGCTTTGTCAAAGGTAGTGGAGTATAAACAAAAAATAAATTAGTTTTGGTGTTATCAGAAACTGGACAGCCTTCGATTTGTATAATAGTTTGTCTGGGTTTCCAGACCACCTATGCAATGCCTCTGTGAGGCAAAGTACAGATTTACTTGACAGAAGTGGTGAAGAAAATGGTTAAACAACATCCATAGGAGGAGAAAGGAAGAAGAAAGACAGGAAGACAAAGGTGCAATGACAGACAGCCTTGAAATCCTTCATTTTTTCGCTTGTATTATTTTCAGGAATTCCGAGCAGAACGTTTTACCTTGCTGTCCATATTAATCAGTTCTTGAGTCCAAGAATTTTGTGTATCCCTTGTGTTCTTGCTCAGGTTTTGGCAGGACAGTTTCATAGACTGAAAAGGGTAGCACAAGGCTTGTGTGCCAGCTCCTCCTGGCTGAGGATCCTTGTGAGCAGAGCAGGAGAGAGAAACATGCTGAAAGTAATTTATTGGAGTGCCCTTTAGGTTATGTGCAGCTTAACAAGTGAGCTAACAACCAGTGATTACCTTAGAAACACAGATTGGTGAGACAGTTTTATGTATTCTGAGAGCTGGGTATGAAGCTGGGTATTCCTCTTTTCCCACCAAAATTGCTGTCTGAATTTCAGGAGATTTTTTTCTTACCCCACAGCTGTAAAAAGGAGCCCAGATGTGTAATGCCAGACCCCTTAGAGATACTTTGAGGTATCCTTCTTCAGGTACAGTGTGCTGGTAAAAGAAATGTATTCGTATTTGTATTAGCCTTTTTCTTTTCTTCAAAGGAAGAATTGTACATTTCTTGACTTTGACACTGACTTACCTGAACAAAATATTGGAGCAGATTGTCTCTCAATTTAATGATCAATTTATGGGAATAAATATATTTACATATCTTACATAAATTTTATAGGGTTCAGTCAATTTGTAGGTAAATTGCTTTGATTTTTTTTCTGTAAGTACATGAATAAGTAGAAATAATAATTTTCAACTTAATTACTGGTTTTATCCATTTAATCTTTCTCTTCTTCACAAAAAGCTCTTCTTTTACTGTCCACTGAGAATAAATCACTTAAAACAAATTTCCCATGATGAGGAATTTTTCTAAAATATTTTATTTGCTGTAAGAAAGCTGAGCTCTAACTGAAAACTGTGACATTGCAATTAACTGCAGGCAGATATTTTACACCTCTCTCACAGGAATGGTAGCAAGGGGAGGTCATCCTGTGGAGGACAGCCCACACAGTGCCTCATGGCCTCATGCTCCTGAGTTCTTGCTTGAAGGCGAGCCTGCTGAGGCAACAGGTTTTGCCCAAGAGTATTGTCACAAGGTTTAAAAATTACATTCTCAGGTTTTAGGTGTGAACACTTAGTTAGGAGTTTCTTGAGTGGAGGGGAAGGTGATGGGACAGCGATGTTTGGGATTTAGAACATGGGCTAAAAGTAAGATTGATTTTTTTACATTCACATGCATGTTCTTGGCAGATATTAGGAAAAAAAAAAAAAAAACCTCTTTATTTCAGCAGTGTTAGCAGTGTTGTGTAAATTACTTGTGTTTATCCAGTAAGGGACAGCAAATCAGGGAAGGATTGTTTTAACTCTGGCGCCAGGCACACACCAGTCCCAAATGGCTCTGAGGGTGCCTGAGTGGCAATTGGGATTCAGGTGAAATCATGGTTCTGCCCCTCCTAGCACAAAGCCACCATGGATGATGAGAACTATTCCTGCCAACTTCACATTTGAGAAGAAGCCCAGAGAAGGGTGAGGTAACATGAAACCTAGTTTCCCTTACCACCCCTCTCAGCCAAGGGAAAGTTTATTAGCAAGGTTACAGCCAAATTTTGAGAATCATTACAGCAAATGACAGCAAGATCTTTGACAACAAGAAAGGAAAGGATCCAATGTCTGTATAGTAATTGCCACACAAAGGATTATATGCCTTGCTCTGCAGTGATTCAGAAAGTTGAGTCGTGCCATGCCTTGCTGGGATCAGCAGTTCAGAATAGATTAAATTTGTTTTGGACACTGGCTGCTCCCTGCTTTATCTAACAGAGCACATGTGTGGCAGGAAAGGCGCTTAATAGCACAGACCATTAATGAGAATCATAAACACACAGGCATAGATTTTCAAAATTATAGTCAAAGGATTTGAGCAAACACTGTTCTCTCCCTGCTTTGAGCATTTACCCAAGAGCTGCTGACTGGTTGGGCTTTGGGAAGAGAGTGGACCTCGGACAGCCAAGAGAATTGTAAGTGACAAGGGCTTAGCCACCATCAGTTTCCAAAAGATATTAATTTTAATGCATCTAAACAAGATAAAGCAAGGAAACTGAAAACTGAAAAGACATTTCTCAGATAAAGGATTAATTTTATTAAAGAGAGGCAACTCATAATATGAATCTAAAATCTCGGGTTTTTATAGAGACCATAAAAGTGTTTTTACACGCTTAGCTGTTCCTAGATACTGGTGGCTTTATAGAGCTTTTATCTAGTTAAAGAAAACCCATTGGTGCTAATTTAATATCTGTAGTGTACAACAGCTTGACACCTGAGGCTTGTCCTAAAGCAGGCACGAGGCTGCAAAGCAAACACTACTTCATTTTTTGAATTATTCAGCACTTGCAGCCAACCTTATGTGTGCCTCTCTAGGAAGAAGGCTTTTGGATTAATGATCAGTAAAAGAAAAGTAAAAAGGCAAACAAACAACCATCCCTTTCTGGTGTTTGTTAGCAGGTGCAGTATTGACTTCAGGAATGATTCTGCAAAATTGCTGTGGACATTCTTCATTACCAGAGCTGTGTGCAGAAGGAGCAAAGCTGCCAACCTAGCACGGGCTCCTTTCGGGAACAACTGCTCACGTCACTGGAGAAGCTCATTCCTCTAAATTCACTGAAATGCTACCTGTTGGTAGCATCTCTTTAGAGCAAGATGAATGCAGACAGCAACGAATCAACCTCAAACAGAGGGGCCCATACATTAGCATCCTAACATTAGCACACTAATGTAAATTTAAAGATTGTAATTAAGCCTTTATGCAAAATGTTTTCCTGCTAAATAGAAAACCTCACTTTTTGGAGGAGCTGAGGCATTTGGATTTGACAGTGTTTCTTTTTTCAATAGTATGCTTATTTTATGTGTTCTATTTTCTTTCAGTCACTCCAGGGGTTTCTGAAACAAATAAAAAGATACGTTATATTGTTTGATTGATTCCCTGTAGTCAAGGGATATATTGAGAAAACAGACCAATTTTTTTCACTGAGCTTGTAGAATAAATTTCACTTTGATCTTTATACTTCCTACTGTGGCTACACATTTCTTTTGAGATATTTAACACTGATTAATCTCATTTACAGGATCCCATAGTGGTACTCAGGTACAAATTCAGAAACTTTTTCGTTATGGAAGAACTTGTATCACGGCTTTTGGTTTCTATATTTGTCCCTTCCCATTACCCCCAAATGCCTCAATAAAACATGGGGTGTGTTTCTCCCATTTTAAACTTGATATTTGTGTATAAAAATTCAATATTTTAAAAAAAAATTCTGTGAACTTCCAAACAGTACCTCTTTGCCAGTTATGACTAAAAATTTCCCTGAAAATATTTAAAACAAAATTTATCAGGAGACTTTTGTGGTCCCTAGTAAAAGAGTTTCAGATGCAGTGGAGGTCATTCAGCTGGCATTTAGCCACTCAGGAAACAAAAGTGAGGAACCTACCACAGCCTTTAAGCATTGCTGGAGCATATGCTGGGTGTATGAGCAATTCAGCAAAATCCCATTATATGTTTTTTAGCAGACGTCCCATTCATTAAAATAGGGTCGAATCTAAAACCTAAAGAGGTCATTGGGAAACCTAACTTTGCCAAGTTTTACCAAAGATGGACCTTAACCAATACATTCCATTCCACCTTTTTCTCATCTTAATTTTTCCATGTATGCTGTATCCTCCCAACTCCAGCACAGCAAGTGCCTTTGTTTTCATAAAGCCCTAAGTTTACTGTGAGGCACAAAAGAAAAATGGGTAAGAGAAGGAATTCTCTTTTTTTAATCCCATTGTTGGATCTTTTGGGGCATTTCATCATTCTTCTGTCTGCCACACAGGGACTATCTTCAAAGTCTGCTTCACACAGCAGCCAGCACAGTGCTGATATTTAGTAAATGATCACTAATGATAGAAGCAACAGCATGGAGGCAAATATGTTTTGTGAGGCCTGGGAAATTAGCAGAGCAATCAGCCTCCAGCCAGGGTGAGGGAGGAGAGGGAAGTAGACAGCAAATAATCGCTCTGAGCCCAGGAGCCGATGGCACGGTCTGGACAAGCTGGCCAGGTCAGCCGAGGTCAGCTAAGCCACTGAGGAGCCTTCATAAATGCAGAACAAATTTGGGACATTGGATGATCACAGAAATCAGGAATTCATTAAGGTAGCTCAGCATCATATGTAGCTAAGACATTTGTAATAGGACTATGAGCAGATGGGGGAGGGTGGTGAAAGTAAGTCTTTTGACTGAATCAATAGGACCAGTTGGTCTTCCTCATCAATCTTGATAAGAAAACTGTGAGGATACTTATTGTCAGAAGTGCTTTATTGGAGTTTTCATTAAAAGCTCCATGTGGGAATGTGTACCCAGCTGCTGCCACATGCAGCCTGTGCAGCACATACCCTATCCCCCTCCAAGAAGCCTGGCTGAGAAGACCTCTCTGAATCAGGATGTACACAGGATATATCAGCACGTTCAGCTAAAATGAAACATACAGACAGACAAAATAAAACCAGGGCCATCTAAGATAAAACAAAGCCCATATACGCTGACCCTGAGGGGTAAGCCAGAACCAGACATAATGATCAATACTGTAGGAGTTATGATCAGTGAGAAATAATTACTGCACATCTCAAGGAAAGAGCCACGATGGATTCCCTGGCAGAGCCTTGTTCTTTGAGTAATAATCTGCAAATGCCTGCACATGCTGAAGGAAGGCTGAGTTATGAGAGGCTGTGGACTGCAGTCTCCAGTCTGGCTACAGAAGTCCTTGTGTGACTCTGCTTGGAGAGTCTCATCACTGACAGTGCCATTTAGCTCAGTTTCCCTGAAAGGTGGGTAAAAATTGTCCCTTTTTACCTCTGGATAAAGGGGGCTTATGGCAAAGCAAGTGGCTTGCACTGAGGCCACCAGGAAGGAAAGCAAAGAAGGATCCCAGCCTCCAGCCCCCGGCCCGGGACCAGCTGCCCTCCGTCCTTCCTTCCTTCTGTCTGCAGCTCATCCTGCCTCTCCATTCCTCTGGGTCCCTGTTCAGCTCTCCACTGTGCTGGGGGAGCCCTTGGCACTAAATTGATTTCGGAAGACTGATGATGGAGGGCAACCCACGACCCTCAGCTATTTCTCTGCTCAAGGCTGCATCTTGAAGATGATGTAGTACCTGGGAAGAGCCTGACTAATTCATTGACTTGAGGGGACAATCACTTATCGATGAATCTCCAACTAACTACAGCAAACTTATTTACAAGCTTGGGAAAAAAAATGTGTAGCAATTTGCTATACAGCCTGACCAGGAGCAGCTCTTCAGGATTGATCTCTGTGCTGTGTTTTCCTCCCCTTCCATTTGGGCAGTGAGAGTTCTCTGCAGGAAAAACATGGAAACTCCCCCTGTCAATGAGTGTGTGTTGCCTCTCAGACAGTGAAAAGAACTAAGTGTTCAACTCCTTTTATCTGTGAAGAGAGTTGTGAACTTAATTCAACCTGATCCCCATTCATTGTGTTCAGCATTTAGCCCCCAAATGTCAGTGAGATTCTGGAAATAAAGTACTTGGGAGACAGCAAAAACAGAGCCCTTAGTGATATCTGTATAGTAGAATATTTCTTCCCATCCATATGCAAATCTAACCTTTTTGATATTTCAACCCTATAAACTCTAAGACAGGATTTCAATAGAAAATGTTTACTAAAGGCTTTCTCCTTTATAATCTATTGATTTTAATATCCTTACTATTCCTGCTGAATGTCAGTTTTACCCTGAAGACTCCCATTGCAAACTTGAACACATTTAATTATTTATACCATTTGAAATATTAGTGCCAAGAAATCCCTGAAAGTTTTTGGTTCTGTAATGGTGTGATCTAAAGTTTGATTTTCTTTTGTGAATAACAGAAGTAATTTGATATAGTAATCAAGGACAGATGAATACTTCAGACAACACAATGCAGTTATAATAGTAATGACATCTATTTTTCATCTTTCCAGACTCCTTGTATATGTTAAAATACAGCTCATTAAGTACTGTAGGATCTCTCAGTGAACAATTTAGCATTATGTTTTCTTTCTTCTGCCAGCAGCCTGAGCAAGGAACTTGGTTCCATCAGAGGCAGAGAGATTTAGGCAACGTTCAAGGTTTGAGTGCAACCTAGGCCAGACCTGCCCTTGGATGGGGCTCAAGCAGTCTTTGCCTTACTTGTATCACTCACTGTATTCACCAGACTGATCTCGTCTCTCTGAGACAATTATTTTTTGTACAGAAGAATGTATGTGAGGACCTATGAAAATATTTTGATAGCAGGCAAATCAAAGCAGGTGATTTTAAAAAAACTCAGCACCCTGAAGGTCAGTTCTTCCCCTGAGTCATGTTTTTTATTCCCAACATCCACCCAAAGCCAGAGTGAGGGAGCTCCCCCTGCCTGGCCAGGGTATGGGCACACTTGAGCTCCCATCCCTGCCACTCGAGCCTTGTTTGGAACATGTAAGAGTCAGGAATATTTCCACTGGCTTCAGTGGTGGTTTATACCAGACCTCAGTGTCCCAAGGGGATTAAACCCTTAGGCATAAGTCCCTCCTAGGTTCAGCAGTCAAGAAGCATTTGAGCATTTTTTCTCCCATGTATATTGGAAAAAATTTTCAAATTTCTGACTGTCCTTATCTTTCTGTTTTCTTCACCCCGTCCCCCTGCCCCAAGCTGCAATTTCTGTGCCATTACTTGATCAGAGCAATTGCATTCACCCCTATTAATTGCACTGAATTTCTTTCACAAGGTAAGTTTCTACTCTTATTTTTCCCTCATCTTCAGAAATTTTGCCTTTTTCTTCTACCAACCTGATAGCTGTTCAGAAGCTGCCAAGATGTATTTGGCTCTTGAATTTACTCCAGATGGAGACTTTTATTTTCACTCATATCTGGCAGTAGGAACTGTGGTATCACCAAACACAACTTTTCTCTGAGATTGTTTTGATAGAAGAAAAGAACCGTTCCTTTTGCATATGGTTTATAAGTTACTTCTGATGGCAGATAATATAGTCTAGCCTGGATCTTTAAAGTTCAACAAGACTCACAATAGTCATAAATAGTTGGATTTTTCTGGTTTATGTCCCCTCAGGAATAACCATCTGGATATGTATCTTTTAGTAGTCTAGGACTATTGTTTAAAAGTAAAGTTAAAAAATATCTGGAATGAAATCTGTGGTTCTAAACTGAGCAGGGATAAATGTAGCCACTCCTACCTCCACCATGTCTATCCTGTGTGCATTAGATATGTCTGTAACCAGTTAAGGTTTCCTAAGAAGCATTGAGAACCAGTCTAAAGGCTCCAGATAGGCAGAAATGCTGTCACTGATTTCATTTCACAGAACTAGGTCAAGCCAAGTAGCTGCTCTGGTGTTGCAAAGCGGGAGGGCAGGATGCTGCAGGGATGGCTATAGGTGAGGAGCCCAGTGCCACACCCAGCTCTGCCACTGGGCCAGAGTGTTCAAAATTCTGAAATCAATGCTGCTCGACAAGGAGCAATCTTCAGAGTATCAAATCTCTTACAGGGCTGAGCCGTGCACCTCTTCCTTATTTTTCTCCATCTGAAAAAATAAACTGCTTCTTTTCCTCCTTTCCCTTTTACTTTGGGAAATCCATTTGGAAATTTAGGGCATTATGATATCCTGGAAATGACCTCTCAGATTAGACACTCTTCCTGGTTGTTTTTCCAGCATTCTACATGTATTCATCTTTGCTACTCCTTTCCTTCCATTAGTTTCACTGGCATCACTTTAGGCAATGGAATCAAGACAAAAAAATGTTCGCCTGATTTATTTTAGCTAAGAGGCTTCATATTTAATGGATTTGCTGTTCTTTAATGTCCCAGGTCACTCCCTGAGATCAGCAAATGCCGAATTTCTTATCGCCCCTATATGTTATCTGAAGTCATGTCGTTATTTTGCCTTTAGTGAGTCTCTTTGCTCTCTGGCTTTGGAACCTACTGCCAAATGAAGTAAAGAAAGCTCTGACTATGGGGAATTTCTAAATCCAAAGTTAAAAGTTATTTGTTCTGTTTAGCATTTTTTAAATTATTCTTTTAGGAATTGTATGTGCCTCTGAGCTAATTAACTCTTAATGAGCGCAAAATGCCCTGGGATGCAGATTTGGACGGTACAGTAGAAATGCAGACATGGATTGGACTGCAGTACTGGAGCAGATGAAATTTATGATTTGATTCTTTTTTTAAATGATGGTGCAGATATTTTTATTGAAATACTCTCTCCCCCTCCCCCCCTCAGTCTTTCTAGTCTAAATAAAGCTGATCAGATTTTCAGTCCACCATATGGGGCCCAGTTATATCAGTTCTGCAAATACACTTTAGTTTTCCATTATGGATGAAGTCACTCTTCAGCAGGGAAAACAAGTTGAGAAACAAACTTTCATATTATGAAAGACAGGCAGTGTTCCAGCACTGAGCACTTAACCAGAGCATCAGGAAATCAGAACACCTGCCCAGCTCTGCTATTCCCCTGGACCAGCCCCTCACCCTTTTAGTGCCTTCACTCATTCATCTGTAAAGCGACTATAATTGCATTTATATCACAAGGGTGCCTTGATGCTTGGCAAATGAGAATTGACCCAAAATTCATCCTTCAGAAGCACTGTATGAGCAGTACCTCGCTCACATGGTAATTGTGGACAATTAGATTAGAAGAGGTATAAATGCAGTGAAAGTGAAATTCCATTTAGGAACTGTCAAACTGTTCTTGATAATTTTTCTCAGTTTTCATCTAATTCTAGTGTGGAATTTTGCATGCATCTCCCAGAAAGGCTTTATATGCCTCTTTTCTTCTTTTGCAACAAGACAGCATATTTTATTCCGTGTTATATTAAACTGTATTTTGGGCAAATGGTTTGTTCCCAGAACTGTACCTTGGAAAGCTAGGTTTAGAGAAACAAAGAAAAATTATTGTGTCAAAAAAATCCTATCTTCTATGTATTTGAGCAAATTGCAATCACTTACAAAGATTGTGCACAGAAAAAAATATTCTAGGTTTTATGAAAAGGGGTTTGCCTAAGTTTTGTTATGTTTTATTTAATTAGATTTTTTTTATACTTGCCATAATAATGTTTTAAAATTAAGCTGAATTTCCACAACAAACTGTAGAAACATATGGTGTACAGCCTGCAGAGGCACTTAATGGCAGTAGCATTACTGATATTTGTGAGTTAGAATGTGCTTTTCTCTGAAAAATAGCTGTGTGTTCTCTCAATTTGAAACACTGTTTTACAACAACCTTTTTTCATTGCAATTAACAGTTTGGGGAGGAAAAGAATAAATATGATCTTAAATACATTTCCTTATTTCCACGTGGCTGTGGATATTTCAGGGTGAGGGAAGTTGTGTATCAGACTCAGCCTCTCCTCCATGTGTGTCATGAACACATTTCATGAAACCAAATGAATTAAAGGGGCCTGTTCTACCAGGACCTCCCCCAGGTAGCATATCCCAACACCAGAAGAAAAAAATGAAACTTGTTTGGTTGAGCCACTTTTCCTAACAAAGGCACGATCACTTTGGGCTAACCAGATTTCAGGATGCCAGGAGGTCTCTGTCAGTACCCCAGAGTAAGCTCCAGCTCCCAGGAACTGCTTCCAGAAGGATTTGTAGTTACAGCTTGGTTCCCTACAAGAAATCATGTCTGAAAAAAAATCCTTTGGATGTTACGTTTTTATGTTCAGACTTGCAAAGCACTTTAAGAACAACTCATGCTCACAAAGAGTGTTCCACTGGCTTATCTCTAATGTATGCTTGAGAGACTCAGTGCAAAACAAAATGCAGAGATTAAGTAAATTAAAAGATACCAAACATTGCAGCAGAGAATCATTCCAAGTAATGGTGTTCTCAGGAGCACCAGAGCTGGTTTAGGTTCATGTTCATCCATGCAGAGTCTGCAGAATCCACTTTTTAGACCTTTTTAACCTGCTCTATTTTAGTAACCAGGTTCCCAAGACTCTCCCTGGTGATTGGACTCATTCATACCTGGGGTTCAGACCACACACTCTCCAGTGCCCAGTCCATGGGAAAATTTGACCTTTCAAAAAAGCAACATCTTTGGTAGGATATGCAAGCAAGGATTCCCCATTGTCCCAGTGCCTGTCAAGATAGAAGCAGGACAGCTCTTGGTGCTCCTCTGACAGATTCCTGAGCTGATTGCTTTGTGTTGGTAGCTGTGAGTCATTAAAAACTCGCTTTGAATGCAGAAATAGGTGGTTTCTGCTGATAAACCAGGCCTCAGCTCAGCTCTCAGTCTTCAGTGGGCTAATGGAAATTTTCAGTGGGCTCACAGATGTAAGTGGTTTTGTGGGACACAGGACCACCTCTTTAGCTTACTATAATAAAGTGCTTTAAGTTCCTGTGAACTGTGCTGGACCAATGTCTTAAGAGACTGGAAAAAGGTTCAGCCTCTAAATCTGCTCCCTTTACCCCCAGCCCTAGTCAATGTGGGTCTCTTAGCTTTGTGCAGGTAATTTTGCCATTTCTGAGGATGATGTAGGAAGTCGAAGGAGGGATACTTGTTTTATCTTTGCTCAGATAGGTGGTGTTTAATTCCAAAGTGGATCTCTCAGCAGCTGACATGAGGTGACTAATCTGCACAAATGCCCAGGTTCCTCAGTCAAAGAAGTGAAAAAATTCTTTCTGACTGTCTCTTTCAGGATTTTGCTGACTCCGTATACCAAATGGTTGCACAGAAGTTCCAGGAACTGACAGACAATTTCACTTCCATGCACGCACGCCACAAAACTCTTGCAGGCATTGTGATGACCAAAGGTAAGATATCCTCTCATTTATTTTCCTCTGGCATTTTTCATGACTAAGTAATACATTATTTACCTGGTTCACAATACTGCAGGATGACTTTACTCCCACACAGAAAAATGAATAGGAATGCAGTGAAAAGAAGCATTAAATATTTACACCTCAAGTAAGTTCACACAAAAGATATTGGCAACAGAGCTGAATATTTATTCATAAATATGTTGCTGCTTTTCTTTGGTTACAGGACAAAATGCAATCCTCTCTGATTTTTCATTTCCTTACAGATGGGGGAGAGAGTTAGTTATGAATAAAAGTAGCATTATTTATTAATTACTTTCATAGGTTTGAATACACCTATTACAAATTCTTGTTGTACAAGGCTACCATAAACTTTGTTTTAGACTGGCAACAGAAACAAATGTGCTTTCCAGTCAAAAGAAACAAACCCAGAGGATGTGTCATTTTAGTTCTGCTCTTCTCTAGCCATGGGAAATACTTATACTTACCAGCAGGGCCAAAATTTGGTATTCACTCCTGTTAAGACCTAACTGATTGACACATACTGTGTGGAAATCTTCAGTGTTTTGATGAAATGGTTGCATAGATGGTCCTTCTTTTGCAGGTACCTCAGCTGGGGCACCTCAGTATTTATGAGGATGTCAGCAGTGGAGATGCTTCCATAAACTTCATTCTCACTCTGACACATGGAGCAGTGGGTCCAGTACAGAAACAAGAGGATAGGCTCAGAGGGGAAAAGCATTTATAATTCATCCAGCCTTGTCTCACTCCTTCCTTTCAACAATTACATTAGTTAGATTCAATAGGGACAGTTGTGAATATTGCAAGACAGCAGGATGGAGACAGGATTTTCTGATGGATCTTTTCCAACCACAGAGCCTAAATGCAGACAAGATTTCTGTGCTGAGCATCTCCTTTCTGATGTGAAAAGAATAAGTAATCATATTCAGTATGAAGGAAGATAAAAAGGAATAGTGATTGACTTTGGAGTGTGAAAGATGCACCCTAGACCCAGCATACCAGCTGCCTTGTCATTGTCAGATTTCTTGACTGTGGCTCTCATCAGATTTAAACAAAGTGCTATAGTTTATTTAGAGGACATCTTTCCAACAGAAGCACAAGGAAAAATGTTTAAATATACTTTTTTTAAGAAACTGAGCTACAGGAGCCAAGAACTGTTGCTTTAACCACATGTAGGGGAGAGCACAGGAGAGGTTACACTCACTCAGTGTATGAACTGTAAGAAACACCTGCAGGAATTTCATCCCATTCTACTTTGCCAAGGAGCTACTCCGACATTCTTTAGCCCAGGTCTAGACCAGCTTTATAAAGCATGATTGAGTCACTGCAGCCTTATTTCTACATGCCCAAAGAAGCAGATTAAAGACCACAATATATGAGAAGAATGGCCCCTGGAAGGAGTCATAATTCCCAAAGTCATGGCTGCTGAGTGCATGCAGTGCTAGGGGAAGAAAAGGGCACTTCCAGACTTTCTCAGCCTTTCTGGGCAGTTGGGGCTGTCTATGTCTCTTCTTTAGGGAAGGGCTGAGAGTGTCCTTATGCTGTTTGTTTCTTTTGGTGGGTCTGATGCCCTTAGTGGGATTTTACAAACTTGTGTTTTATATTTCGTCTTAGTCAGCATTAAGACAAAGTATAATTTTACTTATGTTCACAAACTATTTCCCTCAAGGCTTCTTTTTCAATTCTGAATTCCCTCTCATGAATTTTTTCAATCTGTCAGCCATCCAATTTGTCAATATCTCACTGGTTTTGTGGAACCCAGAAAAGAAACTTGCAGATATGAGGTGATTCACAGAAGAGGCAAAGCTAGAAACAGCCTTATCTTAGGATATTCTCCAGGAAGATTTGAGTTCTTTCCAGCACAAGAATCTCAGCCAGCCAAGGCAAGATGAATCATCTGTCCTTTATGTCATTATTTTCTGTACTAAAGTTGTAGATTTGTGGTCTCTTCTTCACCATCACTCTCAGAAGTAGCAAGGACCTCAACACAGGCTTTTCGAAGATGGCACAGGCAGGTTTTCCACATCAAGTACTCAAATTAGTACAATTCCCTGTGTTTTTAACAAAAAAATTGGCAGAAGCTGTCTTAGATCTCTGCAAACAATTTACTAATGACATCAACAAAAACAAATCTGGAAATGTCTCGTTGCATTTGGTACCATAAGTGATAAAAACTGATTTGTTTTTACCTTCATTTCAATTTACTGTCATCCTGACTAGAAGCAGATTTATCTGTGCTTGTACAGTTTCCAGGCAAAGCTGGTAAAAAGCACAATGGGATTCTGTGATAACTGCTGTTAAGATAATGCAAGATCTCTACAGACAAAAAGAAGTGTGCCAGATTGGTTTTCTTTTTCTGAACTCTGACATTTTTTCTGTCATTTCAATTTCCCAGGGAAACCAAAGAGAGTTACATTTGGCTACTGTAATTGACTTATGCTGTAGCACCCAGGGCAAATTCCAATGTGTAAGGAAGAAAAAAAAAAGTGGAAAATTATGTTATTGACAGACTGAGAATGTTCTGCAGTAATAAATTTCTAGTCAGTGAAAGAGGCAGTCCAAAGCATTTAGAAATGCTTTGCTCAGAATGGTGATGACAATTAAAATCTCCATCCTTTTTTGTGAAAGTAAGTTTTAAAAACATTTGATTAGCAGACATCAAAATAATCTTGAAAATACTGGCTTAGGCAGGAGCAATTTACCACACTAGATATCAGCTGATGTGATCTTATCTGATGTAATACAGTAACTGAACATAATAATAACTAAAAAACTCACATAACTGATCTTGAACTAAATGTTTCAAAAGATTGAAGAGTTTAAGTCAATTATTTAATAGCTATAATGTATAATGTTATAATGTGTTTGAAATCTGCCAGTCCTCTAATGTATTCTAATTTTGTTGAAACACACTCAGAGAAGGTTCTTCTATCCAAAATTTTTTTATAGAGTCTAAGAAAAATTGTTTAACGAGTAAGACAGTGCTTTCAAGTCTTCCTCATACAGCAAGCTATAATCCAGAGACTATCTTTAAGTAGAACAATAAGTATACTTATTATTTAGGGTAATATTTATATGAGGACCTCTGCTTTACTGCACATTGACTGTCCACAGTGGATCTGCTGATTTCTCTGAAGATATGATGAATTCACACATGGTAAATTAAGAACATCAGCTCACCTGTAGAATTCTGGATAGCACCATGTCAAACACAAGCCATCAGCTCAGACTTGCATCATGTGATGCAAGGAGTTAACTTCCCTTGTCCTGTTTGCATTAGTGGCTAAAACACAGCTGATAACACCAACATTTTGGCTATGTGCTTGCAAAGTGGCAAGACTGTCTCTCTCTCCTATCCCTATCCCCAACAAGAAAGCTGAAAGTGAGCAAGAGGCTGAGAGGGGACATAGCCAGGACAGGTGTCCTCGGCTGAGGAGGGAGTATTTCTTGCCATAGGACACTGTGCTCAGAAGTAAAAATCTGGGGAGAGGGGAAGGGGAGATAATTGGGTTTATGGCACTTGTCTTTCCAAGCAACCATGAACTATCATTGTATCAATGCATTAGTCTTGCCTTCCTTGTGTTTTTTTCCAGTCCCACAGGAGAGTGGAATGAGCGAGAGGCTGTGTGGGTGTTTGGCTCTTGGCCAGGATCAACCAATATTTCCTTTCAACAGCAGCTGTTTCTTGATGTTCTTTGCTGTCAGGGAAGGATGCCCCACCAGCTCCCCATCCTTCTGTCTCTCAGGTGCAATTTGGACATCTTATTTTGACTCACTGGTCTACCATATCTTTCTATTGAAAAGTTTTCAGGGAGAAGTAGTTTTCAATATTGTTGTTGTTATTGTTATGTCAGTTGGTACATTTGAAAAAATGAAGGGCAAGCAAGCTCTTATTTTCTAACACAAGGCAACAAATGCAACACCAGAGCACTCTCACATAGCTCTGGGCCCCATGCCCAGAGTCACAGACTGGGGGGTGACAGGAGGAGCCTCTGTGGTCCCACCCCGGGTCACCAGGCAGGGCAGCTGCCTCTCCCAGCACACAGGGGGACTGAGGGGACAGTGTGGCAGCGCTGCCAGGGCAGGGCAGAGCAGGGTGGGAGGTGTGAGCCTCATACTGAGTGCTGTGATCTAGAGCCTGGTGGCCTTCACACTGTTTATTGGCATCACAGAGAGTTTGGCCTTTGCTCTACCTGAAATCACCAGGCAGAGTAAAGAATTCCTGTCACTCACTAAAGAGATGATCTATTATTGCTGAGGTCCTCTTTGCAAAAAAAAAAAAAAAAACTGCCATAATCATTAGGGACAAAATGAAACTGCTATTTAAACACAATTTTCCCATTTGTGTTTGACAAATCTTAGCAGTTTAAATACTGATAGGAACTTTTGTCATGCTTTCTGTTAAAAATGAAGCATTAAGAAAGTTCAGTCCTTTTCACGGCAGTGTAACATTCACAGAAAAAGATTATGAGTTGATTCCTCGCTTCAATTTTCTCTCTTCTATATATATATTTTTTTAAGGCTGACAATCATTTTGATGTTAAAAGTAAATTAGGAGGTCTTCTCAATTATCTTGTGTGAAATAAAGATGAACTGGACAAAAGAGTCCTAAATAGAAATTTCATGCTGTGATAAAAGATGGGAAATTATCATGGAATGGATCTTAATCATTGCTAAGTGGAATAACAGAAAAAAGTAAAGTTGACAATATGTCTCCATGGATCTTTACAGTCACATTAAGATTCACAAAGCCTGACGTTTGAGTACAATTAGAAATACTGCTGTCCAATTGATTTCTAATCCTTAGCATGAGTAGGAAAGTTGCAAAGCAGTAGAATATAGCAGAACACTCAGGCCATATGTAGAGTGTTAATCTGCTCCATCCCATGCTGCCCTCGAGTAGCCAAACCAGTTAGAGAAAATGTGAATGATTTACAGATTAGTGTCCAGAGCAGATTCCTTCAGGAAGAAAGGCACAGGAGTAATTCAGGCTCTCAGATCCCATTTGCACATTTAGATGGATGCTAAAAGTCTGGTCCCAGTGAGATTCAGTGTTTCAATGAGAATTAAAACTTCTGTAATCAAAATTGGGTGCCCAAACTGCTGACATCCTTTTGAAGATCTCAGAAGGTCTCTTCACCTACTGCTGCCTGATGCTCTCAAGGATATGATGCAAAGTCATTTGACATTCTTGTGAACATTATTTACTTCTTACATATGCCAAGGTTGACACTTCACCAGTAGATGACAGCTTTTCTCAAAATATTTTAAATAGGTAAATAGATATGTAGTTAGGAACCATATATGTCACTCTTTCTCAGAAATTTGTTTTCCTCTGCTTATAAACCCTAAACCAATAATCTTCAGATTTTCTCTAAATAGTTTTGAACCCCATAAGACTATTCCTTTTCCACAGCTGCAACTCCGTTCCTGGATTTTGTAGTTTGCACCTATAATGGGCATAATCTCATATTTCTGCAGCTCAAGACACTTAGGTTTCCAAATTGCAGCTCAAAGGACATTTGAGGTTTTGCAGTTAAAACTCTGGCCCCACCACAGCCATCACTTCTATTAAAATGTGGGTTTAGGCATTGTGAGGACTGCCCCTACAAGAGCAACTTTGAGTGTTTCTCATAATTTCTGTTAAACAAGGGCTAAGAAACAGGAAGTATTGAAGACAGATTACTTAGAAACAGAAAATATGGGATGGGACACAATCCTGCAGCCTTGCACAGAGTAGGAAAAAAACAGCTTCAGGGACAACTCTCCAGGCCAGGTTATATGTTTTTAAGGTTATATGTTTTATACATTAAGGAACAGGGAGAAATGCATGCACCATCTGGGAGTAAGTACAGAACCAGAGCTCCCCTTTTGGAGATGAGCACCCCAACCTGCACACACACAGCCTCTCATTGCTGTTGTTTTCTAACCCAATTCCAACCTCTCAGCTGTTTGGTGGCACAGGTTCAGAAAGAAGAGGACAAAACACCCTTCTTGTATTAGCAGTTTTAGGCACTTCCACAGGAAAATGACCCAAATGGGAAGGGAACTGAGTCCCTCATTTTCCACCAGCTGAAGCAGCTGTAGGTGTCTCCAGCACATTGCACTGCTGGGTTCTGGGCAGCTTCAGCTCCCCACTGTGCCCACTGCTTACTCTGATTCACATCTCTTCTCAGCCTTTTTACCTCCCTGAACACTTACTGTCTCTGGATTTAGTTTTCCATTCCTGCTGGTCAAAGTATTTTTCTGATTGAAACACCTCTCAAAACCTGGATGCAGACAAGGCCCTGGCTCTGTGTCACATATAATTGCATTGGGCACAAGGATGGGTGTAATAATTAGCATAAAACATGGAAATTAAAAATAGGCACTTCTGTTTCCTAAGTGTGTCAAGCAAGGAGTTGGCAAGGTCAGACTTTCATCCTGCTCTGTGATAAGGCAAACTGGAAGCTGTCCCAAAGTCAATACCAAGAGTGCATCTCACCCTAAAAAAAGAAATTTCTTTGGTGAATAAAGGCTTGGCAACCATTGCTTTCACTTTACCAACCTAGTAAAACGCATAGGAAGATGTTTTTAGATGCAAGTGACACCAAAGAATAAAAAAAAAAAATACAATAAAAAGAAAATCCCACATAAAATGAAGTTCCTCCTGCGCTTAACTGCCAAAATTCATATTCAGGATTTCATTCTTTCTCACTGCAATTTAGAATCTTACTAGCATCTAAAACTGTCAATTTACTTAATGCTCAGATATCTGTGGCACAACATTTATTAGAGAAACACGGATATCTGCAGTCAGGACACGGCAGGAAAGTGCAATTCAGCCCTGATTTAAAATTAAGAATTATGTGCAAGCTCTGTTTCTGAGAAGAAAAACAGTAGTCAAGTTCACATGAAGGGAAAAAACCCTCAAAGAACTTTGATTCTGTGAGTATGAATTTAGATTTTTTTAAAAAATCCTCAAGGATATGGTATGGGGGTGAAGCATGCAGGGCCCTGGGCTGGCTGACCCTCCTCTCTCTCTGGACTTCCAAAGCCCATGTTAAGGAAAGGAAGGGAAGGTAAAGGGCACTGGTGCTCACAAACACAGCACTGTCTCCTTCCACACTCCTCAGAAGCAAAGCTGATGGGATTTCATCCTTTTGGTCCACTGAGGGGAAGGAAGAAAAGGATCATAGAAATTAGAACTGGGAGAGACCACTAAGTCGTCCAGTCCATTTCCCTGCAAGCATAAGATTGTTCCCAAGTGCTCTTTCCAGTCTAGATTTAAATCAATCAATTAACAATGGGGCTTTCAACAGTACCTTGGGAGACCATTCTAGCCTAATGGGTCTCATTGTTAATAATTTTCACCAGTTATTCAGCCTGACTTTTATTTTCTTTGATGTCATCTCAGGACCTCAGTTCTGCAGCTCTAAATTTAGTGCCTACTTCTCTCCTTGGGGTTTGTACCTTTCAGAGACTCAGAAACATGCATACCAATGTTCATAGTTTGCATATTCAGTTTTTGTACTCTCTCCTGCTGGGTCACTCTTCTCTGCAGCCCCCAGCAGTCTTGCCTTTGTTTTCTGGTTCCCATCCACTTGGGCAACCTCCTCACCACACTTTTCCACACTGGAAATCCAACTTTTGAATGAGGTTTAATGGAAAGACCTGCACAAAAATATCTTGCAAAATGGATTAGCACAAGAATCCTTTCTCAGGCATCACACGATGTGATCAAACAGTACAAAATTGGCTTGTGTCAGAAAGGGATTTTTGTTTCAGAGGAGCTGAATTTGGAACTTACTTACAACTGCACTCCCCCACCACTCCCCACCCCCATGGGTTTGGGCAAAATTTACTATTTCTGACTGTGAAAGAAGAGCCATGGCCACTCTCAGACAATACCCTGGCTCTTGCTTCCAGCACAGAGGGGTCAGAGATCAGGGTAGAGAGGACTGTGACTGTCCCTGCTCCTTCACTGATGAAGATGAAGAGCTCTGCAAAGAATAGCTTTCCCTAGGCAGCACGGTCAGAGGGAGGATTACTCAACACATTAATAAGGGAAGAAAATATGAGGCTCTCAGAGGCCCTCTCTACACCCTCTCTTTCCACAGAAATACAATATATTCAGTTACACATAACCCACATTTTGATCTAAGGAAAGGAAATCCCTGTGCAACTCCAGGGTTTCAAAGACTTCCATTTATACCCCTAAATATCTGTAACCTCACTGCTAGCCACTTCTTTGTTCCTATTACTGTTGCATAGCTCTGAGAGCATTAGCTCTCAACATGCTTCTTTCTTCCCATATTTTAGTCAGCTCCTTCACATCAGCTGCTCCCATCCACCTCAGGGCTGTTCTTTGGGACATCCAGTGTGAGCTAGAGGTTACAGCCAGAGTGCTCACTGAAGTCCCAGGTCCCTGTTTGTCACTGGTACAATAGAAAATGGAGAGAAAAAAATGAGCTGCAGCAGTCTTTATGGCTGGCAGATAAATGCATACTGTGAATTGATATATGCATACTATTAAACATCCCTGCTGCACACAGTTCTCTTGTGGCTACACATATTTTTAATTTTTTCTTTTTTTTAGTCGTGACTGTGGTTTTGTTCCCCCTGCAGAGCTGCAGACAGCAGAGCTCCCTGTGTCAGGAGTTCATCAAAACTGAGGAGCAAGGTACACCATGCCACACACCAGCCCCTCAGTCCTCAGCTCCCTCCTTGCACATACATCTTGATTTCACTCCTCTTGAAGCCTCAGAATAGAGGGAGTTGTAAATGCATCACCAAGTTGTGGGGAAAAAGCACTGTGGACCTGGGTAAACACATCCCTCACTTCTAATAATAGACCTACCCCTCTTGTGAGCACTAACATGCAGGTGCAATGGTTTCAATTCCCAGAGAAATATGTCCTTTTCCTGGTTTTGGGTTTGGTTTTTTTTTTTTTTTTTGAGGGAGGAGATGGGGAGAAGAGATCTGTGCCTCGTGGGCAGTGTTTTCTGTGGGACATTGCCCACTCCTGGGGTGGCAGCAGCAGCCTGGCAGCACAGTGCCCAGAGGGCTCTGCACAGCTTCAAGGATCTGCCTTGGGACAGTGGAGTGCAGGACTGTTCCCACAGCACATCCCTGCAGACAGCTTTTCCAGCATCACTGCCTTTTCATGTCTTGACTATCTCTTATTACAAAATTAAAGCCATTCTAAGAATGTGATAGGGCTGCCAGGGAAGAAGATAAGAGAAAATAATGCAGGACTTGTCAGTGCTATGGAACATCAAGAAATTTTTCTTCCCTAAACAAACCCGAAATGGAAACCTGAACTTATTCAGCTGTGAGTAGAGGGTATTAAAAAAAAAAAACCAACCCTCCTCAGTGATCAGAGCTCAATTAAGCTGCCTTGAAAATTATTCCAAATACACTTTTTTCAGATAACAATAGACAATCCTTTTGACTGATTTGTTAAAAAAGGTAAAGAAAGAGCATAAAATTATTGCTTATCAAAGAAGCAGCACCATTTAAAATAACATGAAATTGTATCCCATGAATTATTCAGAAGGCCTGATGTTACACTATCATTATTTCTTCCTTTCCTTTTTTACTGCATTGCATTTTGTGTAAGTTGTCTCCCACCCAATAAAAGAGGTGTGGGATTTCTTAATTAATCAAACCTGATTTTTCTGATTTTTTTTTTTCTAATTTAAAATTAATATATTTCGAGCAGTGAGCTGTCTTCATGGTGTCATGCTGAAAAAGAAGATAGATTTCACTACCACTAGCAGGTCTAAAACATGCAGTGCAATAGTCACTTGCATACTGACTGGTGTTTCTCTACATGTCGTGCCAGCTGCTGGGAAACCAAAGTGTGATCCCAGTTGTATTCTGGCATTAGCAGTTGTAAACTCCATCCTGTTCTGTGTGAATTAGGCTCACTGAATTTCACACTTCTCTGGTACACAGCCCGTGTGATTCTGCTTGCTGATTGCAGGTACCAGTCCCCACCTCATCATTTTGATTTTCCTTTTCCAACACAAAAATGTGCAAGGCTACAAACTCATTCTTATGGAAGGTCCTAACAATCATAGCCCATTAGAAGAGTAACTCTTCTAAAATCAGTGGAAACATGACTAGGCTAGCCAAAACTCATTTGTTTTATTGGTAGAGCTGTGTCTCCATTTTGTGTTTATGGCCACAACTGACTTAAAAGCCCAGCTCACAACCATAGTCCATAAGATGTCAGCCAGTTCTCCACATCCAGCTTACCTGCTGAGCAAACCTTCATGGTTTTGCTTGCTTACTCTCTCTTCTGTCAACATCTTTCTGAATCATTTCTGCTGCAAGCTCTGTGGCTGCAGGCCTGGTATTTTGGGAGATCACATAGGGAAGACAGCCCTGCTTGCTTTCTGTGTGTAATAGTTCGGGTCAAGGCGAAGTGAGCATCCCTGAATATACTAAAATTGATACAATTATCCTTAATTGTTGTGGGGGAAAAAAGCTGAGAAAGAAATATCTCAAGAAGTTTAAACATTAGGGGAAAAAATGTAAAGGCAAATGATTTGTTCTGCTTGCCCTCTTATGACTTGGGGAATTTTGATCAGTATTTTGCTGCTTGGAAGAGAAATCTTACTGAGAGCATCTCTCCACAGTGTAGAAAGGTTTATTCTCCTGGCTGTCTATAGGTCTTCAAAGTTCATGAAGAGAAGCTGGCAATACTGAGATGTAATGCAGATTATCAAAAAGCAAATATCTAAACTAGGGCAGATGAATCACCTCCTAGGAAAATTCCTCTCTTTTGACTATAAAGAGAGTCTACAGCAATTAGCTCAGCTACGGACATCTAAACTCTAGTTATCCAGAACAGCTGAAATGAATCTCCCTGCTGGTGTCAGCAAACTGGAAATGGCTTATAATAAAACCCAGTTTCTTTTCAACAGCTCAGCTATGACATGAAAGTCTGCACTATCACTGACAGACAAAAAATGAACATCAGGGGTTCGAGGTTCCCCCTGCCTGGCTGTGAGAGGAGTTCCTGCCTCCAGACCCAGGATGGGCTCAGGCTTTCAGCAGAGCACCAGAGAGGATTGTTACCTCACTGGATCATTAGACTGAATATGTGATCAAAGGCAATGTGACATTTATGTGTACATTTTTGTTTTATAATGCAACTAATTAATTGACAGAATTTGTCAAGATAAAATGTAGTGAATTCCCTCCCTGCTCTCTCAGCTGTCCTCAACAACAGGGTGTTAGCCAGGACCCAGCCACTATGCTGACACAGCTTCTCAATTTCCTTTACCCTGCTCCATTTCCTTTTCAAATTGAAAACTATTAGAAGTCTTTAGGCAAATAATAGGAACGTAATGCAGGTGCCTGTTATAAATTGCTCACTAGTTACTTTAAACCTAATGTCTCTTCAACCATTACTTTGCAGAAGGCAGGGAGGGTAGGAAATGCCTCATGAACTCTGACAATCACTGGGTCAGGAGTTAGGGTCATAATGTAGCCCATTTCTCTTTGTTTGTCAAATAACCTGAATGCAGTTACACCCCTGGATCTTTCACCTGAGATTGATTCCCCTCAGCAAGAATATGATTCTTGTGGGGAGCAATCTTTGTCCTGGGTCAAACCCTGCTGTACAACCCTAAGCAGGGTCAGTGCCATAAGGCTGGTGGTGCCAGTTACTGCTCATGTAGGATTCTGCCACTCACAAAGCCACAGCTTTCCTAGGCATGGCTTGAGGATGTGCACAGTCTGGATCTGCTGCATGTCTGAAGTTAAATTAATCAGTGTTTATGAGGGAGCTCGACTTTCATAAATAGAAATGACTTGAGAAATTTGAAGTATTCTGCAAGCAAAATAAAATAGGAAGTAAACATTAATAACAAGAGTTAGTAATTACTGGTTTTAATGCAAAATAGACAAATGTACAGAAGTGCCTATTAATTCTGAATCACTGAAGCAAATATCTAGACTCCAGAGCTGGAAATGCTGCCTAAAATGCCAGTGTGATTAGTCAATGCTAAAATCTGCCTTCATCAGCTAGGCATCACATCTTGTTCTCAGAGAAAAATTCCTCCCTTGTTCACTGGCAATAATATCAAACATTACACAGGGGATAAACCTCCAACTCTGTGTATGGACCAAACAAGGCATGCAAGAGGACAATCTGTTAGCATGTGTGCTCCTGAACACAGCAGACAACTGTCAGGTTGTTGGAAGTGTTTCTCATCATGCTGGGTGCCCTCACAGGCAGCACTGAACAGTGCTACTTTGGTCACAGATCACTTTCTCCATTTGGCTCCCCAGTGAGGTGTAAATATTTCAGAGCTAATGCATAAGTCATGTACACCTGGGTTTCCAAGTGCCACAGCAGTGAGACATAACTCTTGGGTATTTCTGAGCATGGATTATTTTCTGACTCTGCAGATGGAAAATACGTGGAGATCTTTAATGTTTAACACTCACTGGTTCTGCAAGTTCTTGGAAGCCATTGCCTCCCAGCCTCAGGCAATATCTAAGTGATGTTCTGCAAACACATGCACCTTGCCAGGACTGGCAAACACCCCAGGCTGTGTCCACACCTGGCTACCTACTGGGGCCCCATATCACTGGAAGCCAACATATGGAGTTAATTCACCCAAACATGAACAGCCCCAAGCACAGTGGCTGCTGCTCTGCAGGTGGACACTGTGATAGCAAACAACATCAGAGGGATTCATATTATTGCTGCATCTGATAGGTGTTGGGTGCCTTTCTGTTTCACTTGTGAATAAATCCAGACCTTACAGAAAATCCTGAGTGTATTCATCAGCTTACCCTCATCTGAGAGGATAAAAAGAGTTAAGTTTATTACTGGATAAAATGATTGAAAAAATAAAAGACATCACACTGTGTACTGGGCTGATTGGGTGGGTGAGGAAGGTGTAGATCCCAGAGAGCAGGAGGGCTTACCCAGGTGGTTTGCTCTGTATTTTCAGAGCCTGGTGCTTTGACTACAAGGTGAAATGGGAGAGGAGGAGGCACCCAGGGGTGTGCTGATGTCAGGAGAAGGAAGCAGCTGGTCTCTGCCCTGAGAAGGAAAGGTCCTGAGGGGCAGACAGAGAGGCTCACGGGTTTCTGTAGGAGGGAATTGCCTCTTGGTGTGCTCCTGCTGTGCTGAGGTAAATAAGGCTCTCTACGGTGGTAAATAAATAAAATAGAACAAAAAAGTAGCTGATTCTTTTCATGGACCTTCCAACCAAGGAAAATCTTACATACTGTTGAGGGAAATATACACTGCTTTTTGAGATGCTGAGTGGGACTCAGACACCTCAGTGGCAGGCAGTGGCCCATGAAATGTTTGATGTTAGTCCATGTGAAAGACACTGTTAACTAAATTGACATGTCACAATCTAAGATACCTATTATTTTTCTTATGAAAGCAGTGACCCTAAAGCAAAGCAATTTTAATGTACAGACTATAAGTAGGTTTCTTTGTAGGGAATGAGTAATTTTTCCACCTCAGTTTTTTACCTAGTGCTAAAACTGGGATAAGCACAAAGGCTTTTTCTCCTCTCCATTTCTCCCATGTGTTCCCATCTTCACTTCTTGCGTTTTCAAGATTTCCAGCTCTTTTTTTTCTCCACAATAAATACTCCAAAACACTTTTTTAGGGACACATCTATAGTAACAAATAGAGATTAAGCTCTCAGCACGGGCATACAGTGGTGTGTATTCTGTCACTAGTACCTGTAAAAACTTCTGTATGAGGCTCTCACAATCAGGGGCTCAGACGTGATTAACTGAATTTTTCACAACACTTACATCTCTCCTACAAATGCCACAATGCTGCAATGCCACATTACTACTAAACCTTTTGGATTACTGATGTAGCTTTTCTATTCATATAGGCGTGAAATAATTTTTATATCATTTGCAATTATATTCATTAAGCATGGCAACAGTGCTAGAGCATGACATCCACTACTAGTCCCAGTGCTGTGTGGAGATTATGAAGGGCTGTTGATGGTATTTGCTAACTGGGAAGTCATTGGCAGCACCAATCCTTTTTTTTTAATATTATTTCCTTCGCCATCAGCTCTTTTGTAATTTAACACCAATAGTTTTTATAAGGGAACATGGCCCCAAATATGCCAAGCCAAAAAAATCTCTGCAATTTTTCAGTTTTTCTGCCATTCAATACACCTCATAAGAGGAAAAAAATATTTCTGTTGACTCTATAAAATTATTCCTAAAGCTTTTCTGAAGCTGATGTAATACCATAGAAACAGCATCACCACGGCCCACTGGAAGATTGTTTCCATTCCTCCTGTGGGTATTTACAGTCTCAGACCTGTCTTCATCACTGACTTCTCATGCTTTGAGGTCTTGATTCAGTTGCTCAAACGTGGGTGTGTGTTCTCACTGAGCTTCTTTGTGGATTTCCATGTGAGTGCATGGGGAGTGTGCAGAACCTCCTGGACTTCCCAGACTGCAGCCAGACCTTAGGCAGGACATCAAGGGCATCTCAGGTGACACTACCTGGGCACAGCCACACCAACACCAGCAGTCTGAGCTGCTGTGCTGTACTGTGCAGGTGTTTGCCCACACACAGCCATTGTGTCAAACACAGCCCTACACTCAGAGACTACTTTGTCATTTCTAGAAGAAGCACTTATCAGGCAAAAAAATTCTTTTTTTCAAGAGCTGCCCCCTTGTTCTTTGATATTCAGAGAGATGAGCCCAGAGAGGTGTTTTTCAAGAGATAATTTCATTTTGGACTCAGTTCATTCTAAATTCTGCTTTGAAATTGTCCACAGGGCTCAATGAGCTTTGTTTTTGTTTTAGAGTGAAACCCAGGTCCTGTTGAAGTCTCTAAGCATTTTGCAACTGACTCCAAAGAAATTGGGATTTATTCCTAGAAAGTGTCTATCTGGACCAAGTAAGGGACATCTTTAAATTGTCATCACCATTATGTGAAGAGACAACAGATGAACAAAGCTGGTCTCAGTGATAAATGCTCTATCCCTGAGACCACACTGAAAAGAGCACTGATGAAGCTGCTCTTGGAGAAGCTAAAAGGAAACCGGACTGAAAGTCAAATCTGTTGGGGTATTTTCTTCATGATTTTTTAAAAGCAGCCCCAGAAGCATTACTTCCATTTTTTTTTAGTACTTAGAGTGCAACAGCAATGAAACCTAACATTACAGGGAGTATGTGCTCCCACCAGAAAATGTCTTCAACAGCTCATAAAAAACTGGCCATTTATCAGCACTGCAGGAGATCTTTATTACCTCCCTACAGCATATGCTCTGCTATGATGTACTTATTGATTTAACAAGTAAACTTCATGGCGAGCTTTTATCTTGGAATTAGCAGCAAGACTGAAATATAGACCTTATTATTCTAATAACCCAGAGATGTGAGATTCCTGCATATTCCAAAGGCCATATCATCACCTTAACAAGCATCCCATTAGGGCTGTCTGGCTGCCACATCAAAGCGTGTGCTGGGAGGACTTTAACAATCATGGTATCATACTCACCCCCAGCAATTTCACAGCACTTCTGTTTTTCTTCCTACAGGTTTGGACATCAGGCAAGCTCAGGTTATTGTGCTGTCATCGGGTACCAAATGTATAAATGGGGAGTACATCAATGACCAAGGGCTCGCTGTCAACGACTGCCATGCAGAAATCGTGGCAAGAAGAGCATTTGTTCACTTCCTCTATTCACAGCTGGAGCTACACTTAAGGTAACTAAATTCTGTTGATTTTTGGGGGCTGTTATATGGCCTTCAGTGGAACAGATCCATCCTCCAGACAACTGAACTATTTGTTTATTTATGTCATTTTTTCTGAGTCTTTAGCTGATGAAGGAACAATACATTGCACAAAAAAATTGAGAGTTGGGTAGTTTAAAGTGCTGGGTCATGAGCTGCTTTACTTCAGCTGATTCTCTTTCAGGAGTGATTAGATATGACTCATAAAGCTGGGCTTTATGAAGCCTGATGATTTTGTACAAATCTTTACGTGCAGGCTTATTAGCATCATTCACTGACCAGAGACTTGAAGGGAGTCATTTTGCTTAATACAGACATTTTCCTGTCTTCCTTGCTGCTGCTGAAAGATCTCAAAGTGATTTATTGATCATTAATATCTTCATTGACTCACTAGAGAACCAATGAGCGTTAACAGCACAGCAAACCTTGTGCCAAAGATGCTATGTGTAAGATGCTATCACTCCTTCTTGATGATGTTTTAAAACGTTATAGCATGCAGAATCATTACAGTGGAATTATTGTTCCTGTCTCCAGCCAAATCCACCTTGTTACCACTTAAATGGTTAATGGGTCATACACTGCCTGGAAGATGGTAATAAGTGGGATACCTCAAAATGCTGTCATTTCTCTGATCATGTCTATCAACAATCTGGAAGAGGTTATGTAGTGCTTGGTTATAAGTTCTGCAGAGGACACCAAAATGTGGGAAGGATCAGTCACTGTGCTTGAGGGCTGGTCTGTCATCCCAGCAGGCTAGAGGGCTGAACCAGCAGGAACTTTGAGAGAAAATTTAGCAAGGACAAATGCAAAGTCCAAGGAGGAAAGAATGCCCTTCCTCCTTTTCACCAAGAAGGAAAAAAATACAGGCTGGGGAGCAGCTCTGCTGAAAAGGGACGGGGCTTGTAGGGAGACAGGAAACAGGGCATTAGCCAGTGGAGTGCCTAACAGCAGGGAGGGTCAGCAGCATCCTGGGAAGTATGAAGAGTCTGGCAAGGGATGTCATCCACCACTAATCAGCACTCATTACAGCCCACCTACAATACCATGTGCAGTTTTGGGTGCCCCAAAGGAAAGCCATCAGCCATCTGACACAGATTCAGCAGAGGCTACCCAGTCTCAGGAGCCAGAGCACCTGGGCTGTGTGGAAGTGCTGACAGGTCTGGACCTGGTCAGGGTGGGATGGCAGAGCCAGCAAAGCACCTCAGCAGCACAATGGAGCTGACAGCTCTGCCAAGGTGTGCAGTGGAAGGTGGCAGACATGAGGCACTGGGACAAGAGAAGCTCAGTCTAAGTATGAGGACTAATTTTACCCATGGGGATAGGCTAGCAGTGGGACAGATCACTCAGAAGGGTTGTGCAGTCTCCCTCCCATCTTGGATATTTTCAAAATCTGAGTGCACAGAACCTTGAGCAATCTGTCAAACTACTTTGAGGAGGTTGGGATAGAGATTTAGGGTCCTTACCAGCCTGAATTATCCTATGATGTGAAAACTAAGCATAAGTGAAGCTGATGTGGCACTTAATATATAGAAGGAACCAAGAAATTAAGGAAAACAAACAAAAAACCTCTTTCTCCGTTGATCATTCTTCTGCCCTCCATTCTTGAGTGCATATTCATGTGACTTTTTCTGAAGGCCATTAAACTCAGTGCAAAAACTTCCTTTGACTTCAGAAGGTTTTGCATCAGGTCACAGACACAAGGGTTAATCTAAGCAGGATTGTGTGTTCTTGTAAGCACCTGTGATACTGTTGCACCTAAGCAACAATAACAGGAATAATGGCTTATTTTAACTTCAGGCTGGAGTTGAAGACAAGGGAGTATATTGAGTACATGGGTTTGGCTAACAAAGGGGGACAAGAGCATTGAAGGGTTTAATCAAAAACAATATTCTCTCTATTTCATTCTGAATTGCTTTCAAGTTTACATTAAATTATTATGTTTTCAGCAGTGTAGCAGCCCTAGTACTTGCTTTGTGCTGTGGTCTCTTGGGAAACAAGTGCTAACACTGTATCTTAAACTATTGTATTGATCCACCTCCCTAACATGTTCAGTCATATTATTATTTTATTTGGATCAATGTTAACAGCCTTTTGTTAAGAGAATCCTCAGTGCAGCCTGAGCTCTGTTCACAATAACTTCAAATCACTCTCTGTTCAGCCAAGACCAGGCACCACTGCTTGCCTGACCAGCACACACCATAAAAATCTCAACCAGGATTGTCGAGGCTAAGCACCTTTGAATGACAGAGGTGGAGTTATTGTCAAATCAGATTCTGCTTCCTTAAAGTCTATGAGGAAGCAAAACTGTTATGATATATTCTTCAATTTTAATATTTATTGCTAGGCAGTTTTCTGCCATCATCAGAAGCTTTGTCATATGGTGACAAAATGGGGGGGCTAAAAATGAAATTAAAAATGTATTTTCTGCACACTGAAATCATATTTACTCATTTTTCTCTGGAAAAAAAGAGAGACATCATCTTTTCACAGAGAAAACACGTGATGCTGCCACATAGCTATAAGGACAGAGTTTTAGGACTGACATGGTAACTGAGCTCTACTGGGACTACCCGTACACCATCTCCTCAGGCTTGGTGGAAAACACAAAACTATTGCAATCCATTTGCATTAACCTAGCCCAATTAAACTCCTCTCCTAGGCCAGGAAACTGTTGTACACAGTAACAAATGAACTGAAACCAAAAAGAGGGTTTTCTTTTGAGGGCATCATTCCTGACTCAAAGACATTTTCCATCATTCACTATGGAACAGGCAAATTTGTCCTGTGGAGAGTATTTCCTATTTTCCACACACCTTCCTCCCACCAAGCTTACCTGCTGAGAGTGGTCTCTGCAGCTGGATTTCAAACTTCAGGAATTTCCAGTGCAAAAAATATTTTTCTGTGTGTGCTGTCTTTGAAAAGGAACCACTCTTCCAGAATTTACAAATGCTACCATTGATGTCAGTGAAATCAAAACACATACTTGGCTGAGTGTAGCATGAAGGCTTCTAAGAGCAAGGGCAAGCAGGTTGGAGAAAGCAAGGGCCAGGATATAAAATGAATGGCCAGGAGACAGGGATTCTCTGAACTGCATTTACTTCTTGGCAGTCAGGTGTTAGCCAGGTGTTACTCCTTTGATCACCAGTGGAGAGAGATGGGCATCTCTGAGGGGGAACTCAGCAGACCTGTTCAGGTGTCTATTGGGGGTGAGATGAACTGCCATGTACGGGCAATTTTTTTTCCATTTCTCTAAAAAGAGAATACGGCGACTTCTTCACATATTTAAGCTGCTGGACAATTCCATCCACAAGCCAATGTTGCAGCAATATGCAAATTACTTTTTTTCCCCCTTCTCTTCTTATTGCTAAGTGTTAGAGGTGTGACTTTCCTGACTTTTCTTGGAAAAGAGTTTCAGAAATGGAACTTTATCCTCTCTAAGAAGCAGGAGTGACGAATACTTCAAAAGGAAACTTTCTTTCAACAATTCATTGTCTAGAGCTTGAGTTAAATAAAAGCTAAAAGCACAACTAAAACCTGTCAGCTTCTAACCAGTATGATTAAAACCCTTAGCCCTCCCAGATTTCATTTTTATGACAACCATAATCCTCCAGTTCTCCAGACTTTCACGAAAGAGATGAGAAGTAAGACTAAAATTTTCAGATGTACAAAAGAAGGACAAGAAGGACCTTTTGAGAAGCTTTTTCTAAGAATCACCATCAAAAAGCACACAAATTCAATAGTCTGATTCTCTTGCAATGGTGATAGGAAAATGGACATCATTTTCAGTGGCATTATTTATATCAACCAGACAGTGGGGAAGAAAAGAAAATACAACTCTTCTTTTTCAAAGAAAAACAAAATTAATGAAGTATTCTTCAAATAAATCAGCACCATAGCAGGCTTGCTGCTGTAGTGCACCCTTCAGGTGCCACAAGACAATTTTACCAGAAGGTAAAATCTTTCAGCAAATCAGACGCAATCCACTGTTTATTTTATACACAAAAAGCAAGGAATAATCTAAATTCCATCCAGTTAAGTTACTTTTTCCAGGAAAATCAGCTGCTTGTTACACACCTACTAAGCCTGCTAGCCTGTTGGTTTCTCTCTTGTAGTATGTAGTACTAGAAACTTGCTGTACACACATTCACATGCTAAAAACTGCTCCTCTGCTTGTCAGATTTTTTTTCACCAAAATGTTTCATATATCTTAAACCATAAGCATGTGCTAAAGTATCTTCTTCAGGTCAGCTCAAAACATGGACATGTGTTATGCTGAATAATGAACTTAAGCAAAAGATTAGAATTTAGCATGTTCTTAAATGTTCCATTTGAATGAGCCTCAAATCCTAACTCCCACAGAAATTTGTAACAGGCAAAGGTTTAGGGATGATTTCTGCTCTTTTAGCCACTGCCAATATGCAGAAATGACACTTTAATGCCATCCCTGAATGAATGGGATCTGTAGGTTCACTGTGGGCTCCCCTCTCCATTGCTTTGTGTATAACTGTGCAAAGGATGTTGTAAAGAGCAGCTGCTGCCAGGTCATCCTCCCTGTCACAGCTCAAAACCCCTGTCCCAGGGCAAGGCATGAGGGTCCTGGTGCTGGAGTAGAGGTGACTTTGCAGAAGTGCATCTCATGCTTTACCTGGACCATTTTTAAAAGATCTCAGGGTCCCCCTGGGCTTTGAAATACACCAAACATCCCATGCACAATAATCTTTACTAAGCCATGGCAGATGTTATTGCAACCCAAACTCTTTTCCAACAATACTCAGTGAGTTTTGTTATGAAACCTATTCAGCCACAGTGCAGGAATGAACCTCATATTTGAGTTCAGCTCCTCAAAACCATCCCAAAGGCAGGTCAGGACCCTATGTGATATGAAGAACCTCAGCCTGCTGGAGGAGAGAGTCAAGTTGCCTTGCCCTCCAGCCCTGCCAACTATTTTTAGAGCAGCTGTCTATCACCCAACCTGGCAGCCACACTGGCCACAGACCCTTGTTGGTGCTCATGAAGAGGTAAGAGAGCAAGGTTAATCAGTGAAAAACAATGACCAGTGAAAACAGGATGGAAGCTGAACTCCTGAAATCCAGCTCCAACCCTACATAGCAACTGTCTCCACGTACTGTAAGCTGCCCCCCCACACTCTGGTGAGATTTAATGTAATAATAGCAGGCATTTGGACAGCACAGCTTTGTATTCTCCCAGCTGATTTTGCAGTGAATTATTTAAAACTACCTGCAATTGCTCTAAAGTCCAAGCAGCAGGACTTACAGAGATTTTATTATTTCAGGGGCTTGTATGAGGGTGATAATATAATTAGTGCAGTTGGGAAGTTCCACCACAGCCAGCAGAAAATGAAGGAGCAGCATGTGGCAGCCCCAGCTCGGCAGCCACTGTGATTCCCTGTCCCTGACAGGCGAGCTAATGTGCCTGTAAATTCCTCCTGACAGCAAACGCATCCTGGCATCAAAAAATGACAAAACACCCAAACCATGGAAGAGTGACAGCCAAACAGCTTCAATAGCACAGAGGCTGCACTGGGAGAAAACAGGCAGAGGCAGCCTGGATGAAAGCCAAGGACTTGCTCAAAGGCTGAATAAAAAGCACCCCTGTTTGCACTGTCAGGAGGCAGAGAGACAGGCAGAAATCGCCTTGGTTAATGGGCTGTCCTGTAGTGAATTAAACAGGTGGGATTCCACCTTATTAACAGTATCCTAGGAAAATCATCACCTGCAGGTGCCATTCTGTTCAGAGATATTCCTCCAAAAAGACTCTTGAGTTTTTGAGGGAAGGACCTGGCCATCAGAGGGAAAGGAGTCTCATCATAATTTCACCAATCACATTTTCACCAATCACCTTCAAAATTATAATCGTGACCATCACCCAAATACACATATTAGAGGCAGCTGTCTGTCAGAGAAATCACCCATATCTTCCCAAATGTAACTCATCAGAGGAGCTGCACGGCAGCAGTGCCTTAATGCTGTGCTGCTGCTGCAAACAGCAGCACTGGGAGGGTTTGGCCTCCCGGGCAGCTGTTGCTAATGGAAGATGTGCACTGCATCCCCATCTAGCTGCTGAACCACTGCAAAGATAAAAGCTTCATCTCAATAAGTGGCTTTTTCAACTCAGCCAAGAAGAGCCCACAGAAGTTTTGTCCACCCTTCTTAAGATGGCTTCTGATTTCCGAAAATGCCAAGTGACCAAGAGGACTCTGCTGGCCTAGGTGGAACACTTGGAGGTGGCTCTGGTTGAATGGGGAAAGGAACAGCACATGGGGAACAGGGAGGGCTGGCAGTGGTCATAAAATTTGGGTGCTTCTTTAGAGGCCCTTTTCAGTGGAGCATATGAACCCAGCATCTCAGCTGTGGTGATTGATGTTAATGGGATTCAAACATGTGCCTAGGCATTGTGATCAGCAGAGCTGATGTGTTTACATGAGAGCCCAAGAGAACTCATTTTTCATGCACCAGAACCACTTTAAAATCAGCGTGTTTATGCATCCGTGCAAGTGAGGAAGGAGAGTTACCCTTCAAAAATCCACATTTTATCATTAGAACATATCTTAGGTAAGCAAGCCAAAAGCCCTTTGGCAGTTTTGACCTCCTTCACACATTTCTTCACCTGGAGAAGCTTATTGTTTTTCTTTTGCTGTCACTAGGCAAAATATATGATGCCGGGTGCTAATAAAAACAAACAAACAAGCAGAGGGAGAAAAGGAGAGAGAGAGAGAGCACAGAAATGTTTCTGATTTGGCGTGTAACAAATGACCTGGAACCTCTTTTGTGATCGTAGCAAACGGCGAGAGGACTGGGAGCGATCAATCTTCGTGCGGTTAAAAGAAGGCGGCTTCAGGCTGCGGGAGAACATCCTGTTCCACCTGTACGTGAGCACCTCACCCTGCGGGGACGCGCGCCTCAACTCCCCCTACGAAATCACAACCGACCGTAAGGAAACACCTTCCCTCTCCTTGTCCTCCTTTGTGGGCGTTTTGTCTTTTTTTTGTTGTTTTTTTTTATTTTTTTAAGATCCTTCTTGCTCTCTTTCTCTGCTGGCAGCAAGTGTTTCACTTGAGAGCAAAAACACTGCGGGCTTTTGAGAGTGTGTGTCTGTCTGTGCAACTGGTGCTTGGTGCTGGGGGAATGTGTGCAGGGAAAATCAGAGCTGGGCAAGGCAGCTCCATACTCCTGGGGCTCTGCTGGGGAACATGTCCCTGCATTTTTTGATTGATACATACAGCCCTAAAAGTAAATAAGTGTTTTGGAAAGCATCCCTGTGATCAAAGAGATCGTTGAATCCACAGCCAGAGGCTGGACCGGAGGATCAGGGCTCTAACTGGAGATGCATAGACTCTTCTCAGGGTTCATAGAGTACATATGGGTTGAAGGCTCGCATTTTCACAGGCTGCAGCAGCTGGAGTCTGAAGTAGAGCACTGATATGACGCAATATATGATACAGGACATCTGTAGTGTTGATTGTTCATCAGACTCTCTTTAAATATCACCTACACTTGCAGCAAATAATGGCAAGAGCCTTATGGAAGGGATCCTTCCGAAGCCATCCTGCCTATGTCTAATGTACTGCATGGTCACTGCATGGTCACTGCATGGCAGGTGGCTTTGTTGGAGTCCACCAGGTCAGCCTTAGAGTCCCTGGAGCCATACCTATGGCATTCAAGTAAACACATGATTTTCCAGGGATCTCTTCTCCAGAGGTGATCCTGGAAATGAGAGAAACAAATTAGGTCTTGAGCCAGTGTGTGCCACCAACAGACCTGCAGAGTTTGTTGTCCATGATGACAAATCCCATCTCTACCATGATCCAGCAGTCCCCAGACATGCCTGTCCCTGTCCTTGCTCTGCCAGGGCAGAGGCACATCCTTGTTGCTTTCCCACTGCACCAGCTTTGTCCCTGCCTAGCCACATGGAGTGCCCCCAGTGAGGGACAGGGGACTCCAGAGATCTGTGTCTTGTTATCACATGCTTGTCACCCCATGATCCAATACACAAGGCATAGCTGTCTTATCTCTGCCCCAGCTACTCCTCCTCATACATGCATTTTACAGTGCTGCAAAGCCCATAGAGCTGGCTGCCAAATGCACACATAATGAGAAACAATCCTTGCCCTGACTACCTTGAATGTGAGGCAGGCAAGAACAAAGAATGGATGGAGGAGGAAGTATAGACATGGGAATGTAAAATTAATCACCCAAGGTCACACAACGACCTCACTTCCTCACAGGCAAATCCATCAGACAGGAGTTTCTCTCCTTTGTGATTTCTTATTTGTACAAGTTATTTATTAACAATTAGGTATTATTGTGCCCAGACTAGAATTTCTTTTCACATGTGAAACAGCAGCTTGCTGGGGCAAGAAAGCAGATTGCACCTATTCAGGAAGGAGTTGAGCTCCTTGCCTGACATGATTTCTGCATTGTGTCAGCAGGGTTTATAAAATGAACAAAAGGAAGTAAATGCTTAAAACTCATAATCAAATCAACAAATTCCTGGTGAGTTAACAAAGTGAAAAGACATAGCATCATCTTAAATCAAACTTAAAAATAAAAAAGGGAATGCTTATGAATATCAAAAAATAATAGGGATCTTTGGCCTGCCACTGTATAGGTGTATCAAGAGATATCTAAAGATGCTTTATGTTTGGTTAAAGGCACTCCTGTTTTCCAGGAGGTGGGTTTTCCTGGGGCACCCCTTAGCTGACATTACAATTGGAAGCACCAAAATCTGTAAATATTTTTAAAATGTGATCCATCCTCAAGAGCAATCAGAGGCTGTCCAGGCTGGATTCTGCTCTCCTTGGCATGAGGAAGTCAGTGCTTTGGGCAGCTGACAGCCTTTGCTGCCTGATTTTATGCAGCTGAACCCAGACCTGGAGGTGAACCCTGCTTGGCTCATGGATTTCTTCAAAGACCAGATAAATCTCCCAGCTAATGGGGAATGCTTCTATAGATAACAAGATATACAAGCAGCTGTGTTTAAAAATATATAATCACACAGTACATGACACAGACAGTAAACTTGCAGATAATCATGAAAATAATTTTCTTGTTGGCTATTACACCAATTATTTTCCCAAGCAGAATCTGAGGCAGAAAGATTCTGTGTGGCTTAGCCAAGGTTACACAGTGATTCAGTAGCAGGACCTGAAGAGCTGCTACACCTGGCTCATAATTCACTCTTTTAAACAGATCTCTTTACCTTTGTCCTGTGCTCTTAAAATAATTTAGCACTGTGTAGAAAGCCATGTTGCCAAAAGCTGTTCTTCAGAGAGATAAGCATTTCCTCTTAGCTCACATTATCCCAGAGACATCTGGGAAGATAAGTATTTTATAATGTGTATCATTCAGATCTTCTCTTTCCTCTTTTTTATTCCTAAAGAAATAACCTTTCTTTCATCCCATAATGACAAGAAACTCCAGATGAATGTTGTTTAATTTCTTAAACAACAAAGAAAACTCTCCTAGAGCTAGCACAAGCCATCAAACATTACTGATTATTCTCTAAAGATGCATTAACATTTAAAAACAGTGTCTCACCATGTGGTTCCTGGTTTTGAGAGGGAATATGATAAGCCTTTATCAATATAGGGAGTGAGCAAAATCCACTTCTCAAATCTCCTTCCAAAAATTTCCTATTATCCACCGTGTCTTTCTAGCACCCTCAGGGAGGCCTCACATTTCCTTCTTATGAGCTTTGTTCTGGTAAGGGAGGACATAAGCTGGCATGCTTTTGAAACCCAGTTTACTTCTTACTGGCTAGAGCAGGGTACCAAGTTTGTGGCATGTGTAAAACTCTGACAGCTGCAATGCAGAGAGGTCCAGGGAGCCCACAGCCCTGCCAGCTTCATGCAGGAAAGTAAGAGATTAGGGACAAAGAGATAAAATTACACTTTAATTTAAAGAAATGGTCTTCCTGAACCAGAGGTAACCTGACTTGTTTGTTGATAGCATCCTTAGCCAGCTCTAAAAGAGAGACAAAATCCAGTTGGACCAGGATGTTTTGAGCAGGGAGGGGCTTTCTAACTCTTTTTTGGTGCCTGTAGGTCAGGAGGTTGGACAAGCTTACAGGAAGTGAAGTCAGAGCTCTGGAAGAAGGTACAGCCTGAGATAGTAGCCACAGGGGTTTCAGATGCTTTTCGTGGGTTTGTCCTGGCTCATTCTCTCTGTCAGTCTCCTTCCCAAGACCCTTTCCATCATTTTCCAAGGTCAGCCTCAAGGTTGTAGCACAGCTACATGACGAAAAGGCAGCATGTTCCTGGTGTCCTCACAACTCTAATTCTCCTTCACAGACACAGCTCCTTCCCCTCCTTCAGTTCAGTGCTGCAGGTCAGGGAGCCTGAGAATTCTCCTTTTCTGGTGCCTCTTCCCTCCATGTAGATCTGAGCCAGGTATGCCTGGATTTCTGAGCTCTCCCAAGGGCAGTATCACAGCATGGAGTTAACATGGGTTTCCTGCAGAGCCTAAGGGAGCTGCTGTTTCCCACTGTGGCACACACACTCCAGCTGTGACGTGGAGCCCTGGGGGCAGCTCACCCTGTAGTATTTGTTGCATATTTTGCACTTTCTTCTAAATCTAGGGCAAACCACAGAGTAATCAAGCCCTTGATTTGCTACGGCACCATCCTAGCTTAATTTAGTGCTTCCTGACTCATTGGCACTTTTTTTGCCCTTTTTTTGTTTGTTTTAATTCTCTTGAAAAGCAAAATTAATTGCTTGAAAATTTGAGCTTAAAAAAATCCTCTACTTCCCCACTCCTCCTTCCCTGGCAGTATTTTACCTCATTGTCCATCTTTTTTCTGCAGAAGCACACTGTCTTTTTCACTACATGGATCGCCAAAGAGACAAACAGAATCTGCCCCAGGGCTTGTCTCAGTTCTTCTCCCCTGGGCTGCTTTTCTATCTCTTGCTAACATGCTGTATTGCCTTGTGCCATTGACTTCTTGATAGCCCAGCTCCTGTTTTATCCCACACTTCCTTTAGGTCTGAAACACACCATTGCATCTGCTCCACATGGGGTTTTTCTCCTGCTTGTCTATTAACCTACAGCTGTGCTGAAGCTCTCATGCACACACATTTGACAGAACTCTCATCTAAAGCAGGACCCACTCATGAGCCAGCTCATTGCCTGGGTAGGTGATGTGATGAGGAGATGTGCACTGCAGTTTGCAGAGAGTTGGAGAACTGAAGAGGACCCAGGAAGACACATTTGTGCTCTCTACTTCAAGTGTGCTTTCACTGGGCAGACCTCTGCTTTCCCTGCTTGTCATTCTGGATGCTGGATTTTACATTCCATTCTCAGAAAAAAAATGCTCTGTTAGCCCCCAATCCAGGGCTGCTGTGAAGGGGTGCCCTGCTCACACCAGTAACTCAGAATTCCCTGCTCGATGGGGCTGACCCAGGTTTTCTCATCCCCAAACCAGATCCCTGAAAGTCATATCCTGAGCAGACTGGCTGGAGAAGGCCAGATTCACACAGAGACCCTCTAAGGAGTCTGATGATCTCCTAAAACTGCTGTGAGAGTCTCAGCCCCAAAAGTCAGCATTCAGGGAGTTATCAGAATGGAAATACAATCAAAATGCTTATGGCAGTAATTGGGCTAGAATCACTCCCCAAACCATTGGTGAACATTTCTGGATGTGCAAGGGGAAGAAATCTCTGTCTTCCTTTTGCCAATCCCATATGTGGTTAAATGGACAAATTCTGTTCTTGTAAATAGATGGTAAAAGGGGAAAGCACTTCAAGAACCATCTAAGTAACTCAGTGATCTGAAAAGAAATTAGGTATCTGGAACTACAAGAAAATTCAGGTTCTAACAAAGTGATAAACTTCCCCATTACAAAACTTGAGGATAACCATAGGTCATCCCCTGGACTTGGGCACTATTTTTTGTTTCCATTACACAAGTGCTCCCAGGTATCTCATCTCTCTGTCACAGCTGCTGGCCTGATGCAGCTTGGGAAACCATCTTGGAAATTCGTAGCTATTTGGTGCATGGAGCAGCTTCCTCCTAGGCTGTAAAGTTGTTTTTATGCTGATGAATGGCCCGTCTGTGGAACTGGGATGAAGGTGCATTATTTTCCTATTTTTCATATGACTGAGCAGAACAATACCTTGGGGGAATCTCAGAAAAAAATTATCATAGAGAGCCATGCCCAGAAGAAACAGGAAACTAAAAAAATGCACACACCACTGTAGGCTGTAGTGCTGAATAGTGCCTCAGGAGAAATAATCCTAGCACTGGATGTATTATTGTGGTCAGCCCAGATTGCTTTGTCATATAAAGCATGCTGCAGAAATTGCAGATACAGCAAAAGGCTCTTGCATTACTTCACAGGCTAGGGAATTAGTATTAAAGAAGGTGGAGGAAAATTGTCCTTTCACTTCATTAAGACTGGACTGGGTCTTATCCAAAAGGTTTGGGTTCAGGTATGAGCACAGCACTCTTTGTCAGGCTCCTTTGAGGTCATGTTCCATGGTGGCCCCTTCTGCTTGTGCCACTGACCCAGCCTCAATTTACCAAAGTAAACAAAGAGGAAATGCAGAAACTTTCTACAGCTGACTAGAGGCTGGTCTGTCAAGGAGCTTGTGTGCCTGCTCAGGACTGTTAGCAGGCACTAGGTTTATATCTAATTGCCCTGTTTTCTAACTTGATCTTCCCAGGCTGCTGAAATGCTGTTTCAGTGCTTTCACTCACTTTAGCTTGGTGGGGAAAGCATGGTCACAGGACAGTTCCCTCTGGTTAATTCTCTCCTTCACTTGCACACTTCAGCCATGGCTGGAGCAGAGGGGGACTGTGCTCCTGGCCAGGATGGGCAAAGATGACAGCAGAGCCCAGCCCAGCTGTGATGGTCCCCTGTCCCCACAAGTGCTGCAGGTCTGAGCAGTGGTCTGATTTAGCTCAGGGCTTTCCAGGTGTGGAAGTGGTGCTGTGTGTAGACAGTTCAAAGATTTCTTTCCAGCATCTAAAATAAATCCATGTTGGCACTGTAGGGGAGCTTTCTTCTTCTGGGGAAGGTAGGCAAAGGGATTTCAGGAGAAGAAAGTGTGGCTGAGAGGAATCAGTGGGATTCTGGGACAGGAGTGCCACAGTGAGGATGGGAAGGTTTGGGGGAGAGTGGGTCTGTGATGTTCAGCCGTGATGGGGACGTGGGAGAGAGACAGCAACATAAAGCCTGTGAGGGGTGGGGAGGCTCTCAGGATGAGTGAAGCCCCTCTGCTTCTTCCAGTGCTCAACACCCACACAGGACCTGCAGGCACTGGTTGGAGCCATCTCCAGTGCTGCAAGAAGCTTTTCCTCCCCCAGCCTCTCCTACTCACTCTCTGCTCATCCAAGGCTGCAGGGAAGGGAAAGAATTGAAAAGGGTGAAAGATTCCTGTCAGGGGTACCAGAATGGAGACAGTGACTGGTCCAAGCCCTTTGCTGTGAACCCTGGGCCCTTCTGAAGCCACCTGAGGGAAAAGCTGCAGCAGCTGTTGCATCTTGATGCTCAGATGGACCCTTTGCTCAGACAGAGCAGCAGTGCCAGAGGGTCTGCAAATACATGGTTCACATGTCCTGGAAATCCCATCACTTTTGGTAACCCAAAGGAGAGGTCTGATGCCTTACATGGCCTGTCATGCTAAAACCTTTTGCTAATCCCAAAGGTCGGTTCTAACCCCTAAGAGAGAAACTGGTGCCAGAGAAACCAGTGGTGTCCAGGCTAAGGAAAGCTGTGAAAGCCCTTATGGTTTTATTGTTGGTATTGTCATGCTTGAGCCCAGGATGCACCTTGGAAAGAGGCTCTCATTTCACTGCATTGAAGTCCTGAAGCTTTCAGTACAATTAATCAACCTGTTAAAGTTTGCTGTTGCTTTATATTCCATTATTAATCTCCACCAGGCTGGGTAGTTAGGTTCTTAAAGTGGAGTTTTGCTAAAGCTGACCGGTCAATGACAGCTTCTCTTCATGGACAGTTTTCAGGTCTCAAAGTACTGACTGGCTGGAAAAAAATCAAAACTTGTCAGGCAAAATTTAAAAGAAAATAATTGTGTGAAACTGGGATCACATCTTATATTTTTCGTATCTCCTGGTCATCAGTAACAAGGGGTAGGAAAACCCTGTTTCATTTCCTCCCATGCCTAGTTCAAGGTAGGCTTTCATTCATGGCCACTTAGAATCAAACAAAAACTTGAATCTGTGTCTCTCAAGTCCTGGATCAGTGAATTCCCTCTCAGCTGAGCTAGACAGCTCCCTTTTTAAACTCTGTTTTAAAACTTTGTCAGAACTGACACATCATGAGAAAACTCTTTGCCTTTGACAATGCATTGAAACTGTCCCAATTCCTTCTCCTTATGATATTCTTGGCTGCTTTTGCTTATTTCAGTTTTGTTGTTTCAGGGGGAGTTTAAAGTAGAAAATAAGATTTTTAGAAGTGTATGTCAGCGCAGTGTGTGTCTATCCAGGAAAAGAGAAAGAATATGCTGAAAACTATGGATTGCTCAGAGCCAGCATTGGCCACAGCTTTGAAAAGCTTTCATGTAAAGCAAAATGTGTTTGTTAGGATTCAGGAAAACAGATTTCCAGCTATAACCAGATTCTAATTTTAACAGAATGCTTGAATCGCCGAAGGGCATTGCACTGTATTTATTGATTCTGCTTTGTTATGGGTTTTGCTGCTTTGTAAAACACTGCATTTGGATGCAATGTTCAGATGTGATAAAAAGGCTACATTAATCAGCAAAAGACCATGCCTGAGAAGTTTTCAGAATAACAGTAGAAAATTTCACCAAGAAAAGCTCCTTGTCCCCAGATTTGTCCAGCCCAAGGAATGGTGGTGTCTCCAGAGCCCTCTGCAGCAGGGAAAAGAGTCCACATGCTCCTGGACATTCCCCCATTCCACCTCAACATCCCATAGCCTACTACAGATATGCATCTAAGTAAGGCACAGATTTTTTGGGTGGAAAATATCAAACCATAGTTGGGAAAAATCTCTGTAGGTGAAAACTACACCCACTCAGGTCTAATTTAGTCTAATTTGCCCTTCCACTGAGTGGGAATTACAGGTACAACTCATAAACTGAGCTTTATAAAGCTTATCAGGCAGCTCCAGGTCCAGTTTAGGTCTTTGTGGGACTTCTGGAAGTTCTTAGATTTCTGGGGAGTTTCTTAGAGTCTTAGGAGAGAAATCTGAAGACATCTGTATGAGTAGCAAACAATTTAATTCTTACCATGACCCTGCAAGCTGCCTTCTCTAGCCAGTCTGGGGCAACTCACCTCACTCTGGTAATTTCAATTTCTATATCTGTAAAATAGGAATAAAAGGGATCCAGCAATAACAGCTCTAAGGGCAGTTAGTGCTGAGAGCAGAATACTAACATGGAAAACATCGTATATTCTATGCCCTACTATAAAATTATTCAGAATAATTTAACAACTTTAATCCACAGATTTTTAAGGCCAACAGGATACATTTTCTGGTGATCAAGATTTAATTTCTTCAGCCAAAGACCATAGGACTCCAGAGCCCCAGAAGCTGAATTAGAATGTATCTGGAGATGCATCAGGAGCCACAGCCTCTCTAGACTCAAACCAACCACAGTGTGGCTGAAAATCTGTTGCCATTATTGACAGATTGCTCTTGTTTCTGCCTCATGGGGTTCATTTCCTGTTTTCATATTTTGCTGACTTCTTCCACAACATTTTCTTTTAATCATCCTTGAAGATTTCATCCTCGAAAATTTCCCAACTGCAACAAAATCCCAAAGCCACATGAATAACAGCATGTTTTGTTGATAAAAGAAAGAGGGTTATAATGAATAACACATTCTCTTTATGTTTGTCTAAACTTCTTGATTAAAACATGGCAGGAGAGAGAATTGTCACCAAATAGGCAGTTTTACTGATGTTGATGTATTTTTCACACAAAGCATATTTAAAAGATGAAGCCTAGCTTTTAGAGAAAACATTTCTCATTAACAAGAGAATGAAAGATACAATGATGCACAGCTTAGGACATGGGTGAATAGCTGGTTCTCCCTGGTCTCACTCTCCACTGGCTTTGGTCAGCTGCTGACCTGGAAACAAGCAGCATCTCTGCACTCTGTCAGAGATGAGCTGTGCATTGCTGGAGACCAGCTAGTGGCCCTCTCTGCCTGGTGGCAAGCCTGATGAAGGTTTCAGAAGCAGAAGTCTTCTCCTCAGAGAGTTCACAGCCCCAGCATAGCCCTTGGCCAGATCTCCAGACTTTGCTCTGTGGGAGCAGCTGCACTTTCAAAGCCATGGCGGGACATGTCTGATTTTAGACAAGAGGAGCAATTAGTAATTAAAAATAATAATCTTGAAGTGTTTGAGTTGTACTTTCCTTGATTGCCACATGCACAGAATCTTAATCCCACTGATAAATCTTGTACTTTTGGCTTCAACATACTAATGCTTTTCTACTCCAGAGCAGGCTGGAGTCCACAGCCTGGGTTTGTAGGTGGCACAAAGAATTTCCCTGACACCTGACCCAGTACTGCTCATTCCTCCTTGCTGGAACAGTTGTTTATAACTCTCAGAGGAAGCTGTGCATGACTTTGCTGCCAGCAAATTGTTTCAAAGTGAATTTTAACTAGTTACTCACATTTTGATCCCAGGCATTCCTCGAAGACAGACATTAGAGAAAACCTGTTTGTAGGCTTTGAGCTATTTCTCTGAGATTTTTATTACTCTTAGGGTATTAAAGCCTGCTGAGAATCCAGGCTTACTTAGAAGTTAGTCTGATGGTAAAATAGAATTAATGTGTTAGTGTCATGCTCTGCTCTAGCATAGGTTCAATGAAGGCATTTTGGCACCTCTCCCTAGGATGAGCTTTCAATACATTTCATATTAACCTACAAAAATAATAAAAACTCATTGTGAAAGTGTTATGTTATCTGAACAGATGAATTTTTTCCCCGCAGTAATCATATATGGAGGCATTTTGATGGACCAAAATTAAAAGTTTTCATTAAAACACTCACTGATAAACTTTAATATGTTGGAATACCATTCTTATACTCTTTCTAAAGTTACAGTCTTTAACACCACAATTCAATCAAAAAATAATAATTTAATTAATAGGTACTTAAAGCAGATAAGGAAAAATAGTGCAGTCATTTACTTTCTGTTCTTGTGCATTTGAACTTCAGGTTTTTTCTTCATCGCTTCTTCTGGATTAAATGCCACATATTGATTATCTATGGATAGGCAAATTGACTTTGCTATCACACCTTGTCAGTACATCACTAGAAACTATTGGCAGATGAAAAATTATGGAAGGAATAGAAAGAGTGAAAATTGTTATTTGAAGGTTGGTGAAAAGAAGAAAGAATAATATGCCAAAGGGAACATTATTTGTCAGGTCATGGATTCTGCCAGGTTAGAGATTACTGTCCAAAGACAGTATTTCAGCCAAGAAAGAGGCAGGGGGAGGTAAAGAAGAGAAGATAAAAGGTAAAGAAGGTCAATCTCCAATGTTAATTTCAGTTCCAAAAATTACAGGTGTCCCAGGTTTGTAACACTGTCATACAGAGTACCTATTCAGCATTTTTATTTGTATACAGGGCTTAATGATACTGCCCAAACCATAGATCTGAATTGAAATCTGCTACAGTGTGGTGGGTGCCACATGGCTCTGGGAGCAAGCAAATCTCTCCTAGGACTGCCTAGGATGCAATATCCCTCATGGCCTATATTTAAAGTCATTTCTCGACTTTTAGGGATTCATCTCAACATGCTTTTATCCTGTTTAACCTGTACAGGACAGGGCCTTATGTTCCCTTCTGGGAAGGACACATCCCTGAAGTCACTGCAGGGCAGCTCTGTAGACCCTTCTATTCACAAATCCAGGCTTGTTTCAAAATACTCCTAACATTTCTTATTTTCCAAAGCTGGCCCATGGCATTCCAGCCTGGCTCTGTGCTGGTCACCAAAGCACAGTGCAGCGGGGATTTATCTGAGCAGTCACCCTGCCCAGCAGAGCAGACACATCCAAAGTGTTCACTGTGCTGTGATTCTCACTTCAACACTTCCAGAAATAGAAATGTTGTACATTTAGTCAGGATCTGGTTGAGGAAAGTGCATCTCTAATACCATCAAAATACAAAGGCAGTTGAATGTCAACACTCTTCTTTCCACCCCTTTGTCTCACACTGCTCTAAGGAAGCTTTATAAACCATGCTCAGGAGGGGAGGGTCCTGCACTGAAAAAAATGCAAGATAGGCTGTTTTATTCCTTCTTTCCTGGAGAGAGAACAGCCTCCACTGAAGCAGGGAAACAGAAAATGAACCTCTGAGGCAGTCATGCAAAATTTCAGACAGATCCTTACTCATGTGATTCTGTTTAATCACCGTCCACTTCCTCTTCACTCTTCAACTAAATAATAAATATTGAGTGGCTTTTTTCATTACCATATGAGCTAGAACTGGTCCTGGAGCAAATATGAAAATAAAGGATGAGGCTTGAAATCAGAGGGTTTCACTGATTTTAAATACAAGGCACCTGTCTGTGTACATTTCTAATCCAGTAATTAATCCAGCACCTTTTTATCTTAGGAACTCTCAGGAGTAATTTCCACATCTGAGTGGAGCACACATCATAAATCCACTCCAAATGATTTTTAAATTTGTCCTTTCCAATTCCAGTGTGAATTGACATTTTGTTCTGGTTGAAGTGGCATCCACAGACGCCCTCTCCCCTGCAATTAGCTGAGATTAAGCAGTTGGAGAACTAGCACAGCGAAGATCAGGAATGCTTATAGTTTCTGATGTTTTGATCATACTTAACAGCAGAACAGCAGTAGGCTGTAGTTTGTGACTTTAAGATGCATAAATAAATATATTTCTGTGACTGCATTAAAATGATCCATAGCAGGCTGTGCCAGGAAGTGGACCATGTTTTTTACTGCTAACAAGCAGCTTATGTGCTGGAGTCTGTCTGCAGCTTCAGTGCAAAACTCACAGAGCCTCATCTTTTCCTGTGCTGCTTAATGACATGCTAAAAAATAACTCAGTGTGTTCCAGTTGCAGATTTGGATTTATTTAATCATTGGCAATCTGAAAGCATTCAGAGCTTTGGGTTATTAGTATTTTATATAAAAGCCACAGATGATCTTTTGGAGCATGGGTCCCAACCACCCCAGCAATGTGAGCAGCCTGAGACAGGCAGCACGGTGCAAGGTTTGAGTCACACCCTATTGATTGAATTTAATAGCAGTTAAGCAGCTAAAACCCCTTATCAGAGCTGTGGGAGTGTGTCCTGGGGTGAGTGCAGTGGCCACAAATGCCTGAATCCTCTCAGCCAACACCGCTGCTCAGCTGCACCCTGGGCAGGACACAGCAACAGGGAGCAAAGCTGGACACATGGCTGGGTCAGTATGAGACTTCAGAAACTGAGACTATCCGTGCACTTGCACACTTCAAGTGCTTTTCAGAAACTTCATTGTTCAGTTTCTGGCACTTGCAGTCCATGGCTGAGATGCTGTAAGAACCAATTGTAGAGTGCTTTGCACTTTGTACTTCTTACAGTCCTGGGAAGATCAGATAGACAAATGACAAATTAAATAAACAGACCCCCCCAAACTCACAGAAGTCTTTCATATCCCTCTCCCCAAAATTTTTTGGCCTATGTTTTAAATTCCCCAGCTGCTCAACAGCTGTTTTCAATCCTACTGCTCTTTTTTCCCCTGAACTCACTCCTTATCTCTGTCAGCCTATTGTGGGATGCTTTGCCCTTCACTGAGGTAACATTTATGTAGTGAAATCAAAGCCACACAAATGATGGGCTGCTCATTATATACTGAGTCACTAAAATTCCCTAGCAGTTACATGTGTCTTTGCATGTATGGGAAATGTGGGTGTATCAACACGCTGAATTGCTTGAATAAGAGAGTAATCTAGGAGATCAAGGCACCAACAGGGAAGGCTCAGAGCAGGAGCTGAGAAAGAGAGGAGAATCTAGAGAGATGGGAAATGGGAAAAGTGTAACAAGAGAAAATATTTTTCTTAATAGTTAGAGAAGGAAACAGTAAAAAATCATTTTATCCTGAGGGATTTCCAGCAGGTGGACTCCTGTGGTAGATCTGTCCTGGAAGGATAGCATCTGTTCTTCATAAATAGTTGTTGAGCAGTACCGTTAAATAAATTTGCATAAGAAGGAAGCGTCATTACCTTTATTATACCTGTGGGAAAGCTTGGGATAAGAGAACTGGTTTGCTTGAAGTTACACTTTCCACCAGCTGAAACAGCAATAGCCTCTTGAGTCACTCTTCACTGCTTCCTTGGCAGAGATCTTGCTCTGCTGTGCCATCAGTTCTCAGTATGTGCAGACAAAGGCAAAGTGGTTTTGGTAGACATTTCTCACTGTTGTTCAGCTAGATGTGTTTGCTAAGTAGAAGTGATCACTTTCTACTTTTGTTGTCCAAATGTCATGGTACCTTTCCCACGACTCTGTGGTTTAATTATAAAAAATGCTGCTCACCACTGTTTCATGTTTTTAAAAAATGTTTCCTCTCAGAGTCACAGGAAAAACATGGACCAGTTCCCAGATAGCTAATACAGTCCAAAGAGCATCCTCTGAATGATACTGCACTTAGCATCCCAGACAAGAAGGATGTGCAAGGGATTAGCACACATGGGCATGGAAATGGTTTCCTGACAGTGTTGGCATAACCAGAAAATTTGAGAACAGAGGGATATGAGACATTTCTGAGACTTTCACATTTTTGTTTATTAGTTTGTTTTTTTTCCAATAGGTGTTCCCAGTTTCTCCCACAACTCAAGTTTGAAAAGCCACTATATGTGATTATATATATAGGTGATTACTGCAGTGTCTCGATTTGTGAGGTGCTGACAACTGAGCACAAGGCCCTTCCATATCCCCTGCTGCTGGGATGTGGTGGCTGCTGATGGGGATGGCAGTGCAACAACCACTCTTCCCCAAATTCAGATGCTGTAGCAGCATTACTGTAACAGTATTTGCAAACAATATTTTGTGTATGATGGAGATTGAGTTTGGGTGGAAACCAGTTTTGGTCATGGCCAAGCAATCCATTTGAATCCATTCACAGCTGACTTTTCTGCTCTACATGTGTTTGCTGCCTCTGCTAATCCCAATAGGTTGAAGCAATTTATTATTCTCTCCCTTTTTGCAAACCACCCACTGGCAGCAGCCAGTCAATCCAGTGCTCCCACCAGCACTGGGATCGTGCACAGAGCCAGCTGCTCACAGCCAGAGGTGCCATCAGCCCCACAAGCTCTGACACTGCTGTTACTCAGTGGCAGAAGCACTCAGCCCCACAGCCCACTGAGGACTGAGCAGCATCACCTTCCCAAGTAGAAGCCTTCTGCTCCAGATGAGGAGTTGGCATGCAAAAATACACAGGATAGTTGGACATATGGGCAAAAGCTTCATGTCTGTGAATGCAGCACTCCTTTTCCTTGGCTGCAGAGGCCACCACATACTGTCTTTCATTATTTTCCTTTGGGCTAGAGGGAAACTGTTCAAGGTCTGCTTCAGGGAGAAGGTGACCCCCAGTGAAACCCTCCAAGGGTGAGGCAGTGAGCAGACAATGAGGATTTCCTTGCTGCTCCTTCCTTTTCTTTTACAGCCAAAATACCCAGGGGTAAAGTAGCAGTGTAAAGAGCATAAGAGTGATTTTGATAATGAACTTCAGTTTTTCTCTTTTCATAATAATGAAAGTGAAGTTCTTTTGAAATGTCATTACCTTCTGTATTTACTGCACATCTGCAGGACTCAGTTCATCATGGTCCAGGAGAAGTGCTTTAGCTGCTTGCCCTGTGCCACCCCAGGGGCCACTGCCTTGCACTCAAATATATCACAGAAGTGATAAAAGATCTTGGTACAACACAAGGCAGGAAAGTACCTCACTTCAAGGAGACTGTAGGAGGAATTTCAGCCAGCAATGAACAACTAACAAGTTTTTATGTGCCTTTCATCCAGAGTATAAACCTTTAGCTTTTCAGAATTTTTCAGTGAATTTTTATGATAAAAAATCAAAACCTCACTTCTGAAATTATTCAGGAAATGTCCCTGAATATCACAGTAAAGTATTGGACTGGTCTGCATCATGCAGCTGAGTCTTTGATGACACTCATTGAACCAAGCTTTTTCAAATATTCACCCATCACAACTAAATTCTAAAATGAGAAATTGTACTGGTTCTTTAAAAGACAGAGCACCTCTCTTCTTTTTAAATATATACAGGAAATAGAAGGGAAACATGAGCTCAGTTTGTGCTTTGTGTAAGCTGTGATGGATGCAAAAAGAAAACCATGCACTTCTTTTCTGCACTGTGCTACTTTCCTGGGCTGTTATCTCATCTAAATTTGCATCCAATTTAAAAGACCTTCACAGGTGGTTCTGCAAATGCAAGCTATGGCATCAACACAGCCTCTGAGGTCCTTTCAAAAAATACTCAATGACTGCCATTCTTGTGTTTATTTTGCCCAGTGAACAGCAGCAAGCACATAGTGAGGAAATACCGTGGGCACCTGCGGACGAAGATCGAGTCGGGAGAAGGGACCATTCCCGTCCGGTGTCACAACGCGGCGCAGACGTGGGACGGCGTCCTGCTGGGAGAGCAGCTCATCACCATGTCCTGCACAGACAAGATTGCCAGGTACATGATGGATACACATGGCAAAAGCCTTTGCATGTGGAGGCTCGGTGCCACAGAGGGTTATGGTGACCAGTGGGAAGCAGCCGGCAGGTGCTGACGAGCCCTGCGGAAACAAAGAGCTCCTTCGTATGCAAAAGCAGGCCCTATAAACAGGAGGGAATGTAAACAGGACATTTTCCCAAATTCTCTGTGGGTCGTTAGTTGCTTATTACAGTGTGACAAAAAAATAAACTGTCTTTGCAGGGTTTTTTTGCCAGTAGAATTTCACTGTGCAAATAAAATACATCCAGTTCGCTGTTCTTGGATCATTTACCCCAAAACTTGCAACCCAGCTATCATACAGATAAACTTAGCTCGTCTGCACCCAATTGAATAAAGTGCCCTAAAAGCCACCAGGAATATTTCTGCTATTTTGAATGGCATTGAAGAGCTCTCATGTCACAGCCCCCTCTGTGGGTTTCTGCTATGCCCTGTAAATACAACATATATTTATGTAGAATGATTTCCATGTAATAAATATTTCATAATTATTCCCTGGTGACAAATAAAATGTAAGCACATTCACCATTCTCAATTTAGGGTGTTAACTAATAGCAAGTGATGGCTAACACAATCCTAAATCAACATGTGTGTGCTTGGGTGCACAGTTATTGCCCTATTAGTATGTATCTATACAGGTATGTATATTTATCTTCATAATTTATATATATAAGTACATTATACATAGATGCAGTTCTATATATAAAATAAATCATAGCTATAAAAACATAAATGCTAAGATCAAATTCTCTGCTGGAATATCATGCCTAAGAACTCAGTTAAATTACATCAGTCAAAAATCTGTCCCAATTATTAAAAGCCAACACAGACATAATCTTTCCCATAAAATCATAGACATTTTATTTAATCCAAATGCATAAATTCTGCTCTTAGCTTTAACTGGATGACCTACCAAAACTAAATCAATCTGTCAACTTAGCAAAGCCTGCCATTTTGACATAAAAAAGTAAAAGTGAAGCAGCCAATTGAAGTACTACCAGACTCAATCCACCCTCTGCTAAGCATAATCATCACAACTGTTGTGCTTGCATGAAGGATAAAGAGCAACTTCTGCTGTAATGTTTTCATTTATTCATAAGGAGATAACAGAAAACCCAAACTGTGTTTGGTGGATCTCCTCCACTGTGTGTAGATGCAGTTGGGTTTTACAAATTCAAACTCATATGGACCCAAAAAACTAAACAATTTTAAGTTCAAGAATAGAAATATTGCACTCTGAGGTTTTGAATGTCATTAGCCAGTGAATTAAAAATCAGCTTTGCAAACATTATTACATTTCCTGTTGATGGAGATGTTGACAGTAATGCACAGTTTCGGAATTGGGTTTTCTCCAAGCACATCTACTAAGCACTTTGAGTGAATCCTTTTATTGTTAACACACATCTAAACAGCATTAAAGTCTTTGAAGAAAAAAAGAATCTAGCACAAAGCTTTTCCAAGATAAAAAAATTTTTTAGCGCTCATCATTGACAGTATTATTTCAATATTGTAAGAAAAACTGCACTTTTTATTATTTATTTTCAATGTAATTCAAATGAGCTTGGGATTTTTATAGCTTTAAAAAAAAACAAAAACACAGCAATCATTTTTCCCTGCTTTCAACAGCCTGTGTTTACTCTCACCTGTAGGGTGCAGTTAAAAAAGAGGCTGAGAAAATCTGCATTATACTTTATCCCAAGTTTGAGTTTACCACATTAAATGCCATCTACAATGATTTTTTATCATTAACATCCTCATGCGTAAGGGGGAGGAATCAAAGGTTTCTTCACCTGTCCTTTGTTTCAGCACATATAGGACTGTTTTCTGCCTTCTTCCCCTCTGATCATAGAGAGCAGAGGCAGAAAAGGAGTTCAGTGGGAAAGGAGACTTCTCTGTGAGGCCCTTTCCCACTTCTGCCCCACTGGAGAGGTTGGTGGGTGGTGTCCATGCCTCGTTTCAGACTGCAAATATTTGCCCTACCACATAGGTAGCTGACTCTTTAAATGTCTGCAGGCTGCAGGAATCTGGTTGCACATTATCTGAGCTTGTCTTGCAGTGAAAAGAAAAGAGATCTCTGAAGCTGAAATTCATGTTTGTATAAGCAAGATTTGACAAAAAAATCTCGCTTGTATGCTTTGGATTTTATTGCTTGTAAAAGTCCCTCAGGAGCATTGTGCTATTAGAAAATGTTTCCTCTTGAGAATCTATCCAGTAGCTGCTAAAATATACATCATTTTGCATTATTTGCAAAGGGCATTGCTATCAGAATATCAAAGACCCAAGAATGCACAGAGTTACTGAGAAAAGCGAGTAATATTCTATAAATCATGTATCTAACGATTTATGTTCTTTCTTGCTCACAGGAAAGCTATAAGCAGAGAGTGGTTTAATCAGATTTATTTGTTATTCAAAGATGTTTAGCCATTTTTATTACTATCACCACAAGTTTGAGAGACTTTGATGCTTGGTATGCATTATTTGGGCTCTGTGGCTTTGTTGAGATCTCAGGATAAACACCCTGGTATCATACCTGTTCCCTCACTGAATTAAAGCACAAGCTCTATGATATGAATAGTCATTTTATTTGGCTCAGGCAGGGAATTACGAGGTGAAATTCTGCAACTTTGTTATAAAGAAGGTCACACGAGATCTTGGTTGTTCCTTCTGGCTTTAAAACCTATGCATTTATATGTGTAAATTTAAAGTTGAGGGTCTGTGAGTCCTCAAATAAACCACCCAAAGAGTGTCAGCTTTTACACACATGACTCCTGTAAGCCTCACAGTGCAGCTGGAGTGACTCCAGGCTCTCAGTGCCATAGGATTTAGGATTAAATCACATTTTTTAGCCCATAGTTCATTAATTACACTAGCACCTTTTGACCTTCATTCTCATCTGTAACGTACATTGTATACATTTGCAATAACATGGGAAAAATAATTTTGAAAATAATAATCTGTTTGGGGAAAAATTTATGTCATTTAATGTTTTCTTGATGCTAATCATAACCTATATTAAAACCTTTACGTCAACAGAGACATTACAGCCCTAAGAGAATTTCAGCTTTTTGTGACAGCAAAATTCATACAATGGGCCAAATTAAACCTCTTTTCATCTCCCTGTCTCACACTAAGGCTGGATGCAGGACTGGCTCATACCTTGCTTATTACAAGGTCAGTGCAAGGTTAATGCTGCTGCTAATGGAAGTCTCTGCAGTCGCTGTTTGGGAGCAGACAAATGTTTGAAGGAAAATTGTCATATGCACACACATTTAGGGGGAAAAGAAACAAGGATATCCCTAGAGCTCAGCTCTTCTTTGAGGATCTAAACACAGTAACGAAACATTAGGGGGGCTCAGTACTACTTTCTGTCTCTAACCCTCAAAAATGTTCAGGACTGATACGTGTTCAGCTGTGTGTGCCAGCTGCTGGGGTGGGATTTGCAGCACCCCCTTGGTGCCCCAGGGCCTCAGGGACACTGGCTCTCTGTGTCCCCTTCAGTGACATGGTCTCCAGGTGCACAAAGCCAGCCCAACCCTGAGCATCTCCTCCCTGCTGGCTTGCCACAGCACACAGTGTGTACCTGTGTGCCAGATTTGCAGTAACAGTCATGCAGTCACATGGTTGCATATATAAAATCAGAATTTCCAGATGTCTCAACTTCTTATTCCTACAGCAGAAGAAACATGAAAATCTGGTCAAAATATCAAAGATCTATGCACTTCTCTTAAGTCCATCACCCCTCTGGACAGACTTACAAGAGAATTCAGAGTCTGTCATAGAAGTCAGAAACAACCTTCCCTTTGACACACTTTGTCCTCTGACTCATGGAAACACTGTCAGAACTTCAGGCTAGTCTCCTTCCACCATGGCTCATCCTCTACACCCACCATAACTCAGATTTAGCAGTACCCACTTCTGTATAAAGTTTCCTGTTCCATGCTCTGATCTCATCAGGTTTATTTATCTCATCACCAGCACCTGGGTTCCTTCTTCTTCCATGCAGAAAACTAGAGAGATTATTTCTCCCAGTGTCAACCCTTCTGAAATAGCAGGGTGTTCTGCCTGCTAGGCAGAGACAGGTTTGGTGCTTGCCATTGCCAGTGGTTTGGTAGGGAATGGCAGGGGTGCTGGGAGCACAGGGAGGAGGTCACCACAGCTCCCCAGAGCACAGCAGACCCCTGGCATGAGCAGATGTTCCCAGGTCCCGTGTCACCACCTCACCTTCATGTGTGCAAGTTGTTTTGAGGGTCTTGGTGCAAACATTCAACACTAGAGTTTGTGCCAAAAATTAGTTCTTATCTGGGTGTCCCAGGAGAAGTTCTGCACTGCACTACTCTTCCCCAAACCCTCCTCCTTGACAGACCTTGGCCAGGGGATTGGACACCTCACACTCTGGCCAGGGCAGAGCACGTTGTGGCTCACTAGATGTCGAGCTGAGGTAGTTATTTTGGAGAAGTGCCAGCCTTCTGAGCAGCAAATTTGCATCTCCACACACGAAGATTGTATAAACTTATTCATAAATGGATGAGCAGTGGCACTTGTCCTCTTGCAGAGTCCCCTTGCAGGATGCAGGCTGAGGAACGTACTTTGCATTGTGCAGGATTTGCAGGGAGCAATCCTCATAAACACTCTCTTTAAACAGCACATAAAAGCCAGAATTCAGTGTTTGTTTTATAAACTCTGGCCTTAAAATTGTTTTCTTACTTCCACTTCTCAAAAGGTCACCTTTAAAAGACTGTGTATTTTCTTGCCACCAGGTTAATGGTCATCTACTTCCTCAAACTTCACCAAAAAGTGACATTCAGCCCAGAAGTAAAAAAAGACCTTGAATATCTAAATTTTCCACCTACAAAACAACACAAATAGTAACAAAGGACCTCCAAATTTTGCATTACATCATGAGCAGTCTACCCATGTCCTATGGCTAAGATTTGTGGATTATTTGGGCCCCACAATCTAGAGAATAGGAAGAAATCTTTATTGAGAATATGTTCAGAGTACTGCAAGGTAGTGTAGCCTTAAGGCAGTGTTTCAGGATTTAGCAGTGGGAGTCTGAAGCACCATTTTATGGGATGAGTTGAGCACATTAAGCTGTATTTAAATGTAGCATATAAAAATGCAAGACTAAAAGTCAGTGTTAGAAATTGGCATTCTTAGATCTATTTTAGTGTTAGCCTGTCGACCAAAGCCATTGTTAACAGAGAGCTGAGCCTGACAAGGTAACTCTTAAGAAAAGGTACTTCAAAGGCTACATATTAATGCAAATGAAAATCAATTAACACAGCTAGATCTTCAATTAGGGATGATTTGTGCACACGGTTGGTAATTCTCTCTCTTAACCCCTTTCTGTGTGACTGAGAGTTCAATTTCAATCTTTCACCACAAGGTATGTTCCAGAAAACATATATAAACCCCCCACTGTTAAAATACAGATCAAAAACTAATGCACTAGTTCCAGTTTCCAAACCAATAATAGCTAAATGCTCGTATAAATAGGAGCACCACAGGTGTCCTTCTGAGCACATGCCACCCTGAATAACAATTTATGTTGTGTGAAGCATAGCTGGAAATATTGGTAATAGAAACTGTGGTACAGGAGGTTAACAACACACCAAGTGGATAAGACTTAAAGCTCTTAAGAAAAAAAAAAAAAGTCTTTTACAAAAAGCCTTATCAAAATAAGATTTGAAGTTCATCAGCAATTCCTTTTAATGGATTTCCAAAGGTCTCAAGGCAACACTTCAGTCTCTGAGCATCCATGGCAGGTGGACACAGTTCCCTGAGATGTTTTGAAGCATCAGGCGAATTTTTCCACATCTCAGTTACAAAGGGGTTCAAATGTTGACCTTCAGGTCTAACCATGTCCAAATCAATGTTAGAAACACCAGCAAAGGGGCTCCAGCTGCCACATCACACCTCAGCAATGGGCAGGGAGCCTTGTACTGACCTGAGCAAGGCTGCAGCCCTCTGCATCCCCAGGGGTTTGCCTCCAAACCCCTCCCTCAGTATGTTCATCATCCCTTTTTCTGTTGGTCCAAGGGAGGGGCCATAGCTCCAGCCTGTGCTGTGGTTATGATGTGGGGACACATTTCCCTGCACACCTGTGGTCCTGAGCTGTCAGGAGCCTGGGAACTGGGGGGCTCTGCAGGGGGGGTCATGCCCTGCCCAGGACTGGGGGAGCATGGCATTTAATTAAAGAAAGGCTGCCTGCTCTGGGATGCCTCCCAGCTTGTCACTGGCATTTCTGTGATTGACAAACAGGCAAAAATATATTTGTTTAAGGATTATCTATATTGAAAACTGGACGCAGGATTCTGTCTTTGTAAACAGTGCAGTAATATCTGCTGTTTGAACAAAAGGAAGGGTATACTTTCCTTCCATTTAAAGCTGCAAAAGCTCCCACATTTGAGTGAAAGGGGGAGACATTCTGTTTTATTTATCCTGCCTGCTGAAGATTTGGGGATTTTTAAATAAGATCTGTGACTAAGGGAGCAGTGGGTTGATTTTCACTTTATTGGAAGGGTTATTACAGAGTGCATAGCATTTGAGTTATTAGAGAGATGCGTGTCCTTGAAAACAGCCCTTAAAATCTTGCACAATTAGGAAAATTCAGAATGATCCAGCATATTTCCTCATAGCAAGAAAAGTCACTTTGATATATTGAGAAGCCAAAATGTAACACTGCATTGCTTTGAATAATAATTTTATTTTGAAAAGCCACATTTGAAGAGAGCTCTTTGTTACAGATGGGAACACAGCTACTTTCATGGACCTAAATTAGGCTACAGAGAAATAGCTCCTTCAAAATTAACACCCTTATTGATAGTTTCACTGTTGCTTGGATGGATCTTCCCTACAATCTACCTACAAATAATTCCATAGAAGTTCATATATCAAAGGACCAAGCCAGTACATTAGCCATGTGTGTTGATTAAGGGATGAATAATACACAGGATAAAAGACCTCCCCCCAAATATTTGTCAGTAAAATCCAGTGTTTCTGCACAGTACTGCACTGCTGCCCTCCAAGGCAGGCCTTTTCATCCACAGAGCAGCACCAGAATGAGGAACTGAAAATTTTCCCCAGCATTAATGTGTTTTTCCTGTGCTCTGAATGACAACAGCAGCAGAGCAAGGGTCTGGTTTTGGCCAGCTCAGTACAGGACCCCTCCTTTCCTAGGACTTGTGCTGAGTTAGTGGGACACAAACACATGATCAGGACTGCTCTCCAGAGAGAAACAACTGCCTAAACACTCTGACAAACCTGGGCTAGATTTGGAAACAAAGCTCCTTCTTTGTTTCTTCTTCCCATTTCTCTGGCTGAATGCTGCTGAACCAGTGCTGAGCCAGGAGGTAGCCACTGTACAGGTGGCAGTGCCATCCCCCTCATCCCTTTTCACACCACATGGGGGATGCCAGCTCAGAAAGACCCAGCAAATGTTGCCTTCTTGGTGACAGCACCTTTCCTGATTTCTCAGTCCTTGCTACCTTGGGATGCTGTCTGGTTCTGGGACAGTCTCTTTTTGCACCACATTCTACATATCAGACAGGACTTGCTCTGGTGCCAATAGTCTCTGATAGGTTTCTTCTCCTTTGGTTTTTTTTGTAATCTGGTTGCTCTGTCCAATTTGTCTTGGAATCAAATTTATACCCTTGGGTCAAAACCCAGCATGGCTGATACAGAAGCTTCATTGCCCCTACACCTTCGTGTGCCTTCCCTTGGGATGGGAAAACAGGGTTCTCTCAAGGGACAGCTATTGCATCCCAGAGCCAGAAACTCCTACAGACTTTAGCAGATCTTACTCCCTTTCTGCCCTGATTCCCCAGCATGCAAAAATGGGACTTTACCTTACAGGAGCACTGCAAGGATTAATTCATGTTTATGGAATGCTTTCAATACATAGGAGGTGACCTGATCATACTTATATTGTGATTTCCAGTAATGTAATTCCAATGACATTTGAAACCATTTTTGTACTAGGAAGAATATGTCCAGAATTAGGTAGAGAAATATCTCTAAAGAAAAGGCAGATCCCTTGTGATTAATTTAAATTACTTTGTAATTTATGACCTGAACACAATCCCTTATTTTGGTAAATAAAACTCAGATGATTTCTTGTGTTGTGCATATTGCTGAAATCCCAATATTGTTGAACATATGTTGTTTTCTGTTTAGCTGCTTTTCTTCTCTCTTTCAATCAAATATGTAAGCCTTTTTTAAGGAAATTTTAAATGCTAAAAACAGCACTGATATCTTACAAGTTTCCATCTGGACAAAGATATCTGTGTAAAGTTTTGCTTACCTTAGAGCTGGTTGAAGGCATAGCACTGTTAGCTGAATTCAGCTCTGTTTCTAGAGTTTGCATTATTAATTTTGCATCATGATAAGTTATTTATTCAAAGAGGCAGCTAGTCTTCCCTTTAAAAGTGATGTGATTTGCAGAAATGACCACACTTTTTTTCCCCCAAATGAAGTTATGCAAATCTGATCGACTAAAGTAAATGTTTCATAAAACCAATGACTGTTTAAATTGTGGGACTAAATTGTTTGTATATAAATATTACCTTTTATATTTCATTTGAGTTTTATGTAGATGAACATATTACTTTAATGGCCTGCATTTACAGAGGGAGACAGGGAGAGTCTGACTCTGAAATCCTCAGCAGCCAGATGGCTGCCTTTTCTTGCATGAGATTAAAAGATGTTTCTCATTCACAGCCCTGCTTCGGAGGCAAATTAATACAGCCAGCTAAATTGCTTGTGTTTTTGGAATAAAATTTAAAGAGAACTTTTAAAAGCAATTGGTGTCACAGGTTCCTAGAGCAGATTGCTCTCCAGGTACAGCATGCTGGTTTTAAACATTCAGTAATTAATGGAAAGTATTCCATGTTAATTGACTGCTTCAGGAAAGGGAAATATAATGACTCCTTATTAATCATGAAAAGAGACATACAGTACAGAGGCACTGCAATAATTGCACTAACGGTTGAGAAATGTTAATTAATTGAAAGAACAATGATGTAAGAAATTAGCACCATAATGCTTGCTGCTGATGGAAATTCTGCTTTAAACACATTGTTTAGCATGGCAGCCACTGGATGATGCCTTATGTAGCAGACACCTCATACCCTTTCCTTCAGCAGCCACCGAGTTCCAAATGTTGCCGGTGTTTTGGGTTTTAATGAGCCAAAATATTCTCTCCAAACTACATTTTCTAAGCATTTTCAGTTTGAACTCCTGAACTCAAATCTACTCAGACAGATTGACAGTGTTCAACTTACGTAAAAATATTATCCAAGTGTAAGAGAGCCTGTTAGCATTTGTGTAGTGGGAAACAACTTCCTAGATGAGCTGAACTAAATAGGTTTGCCAAGGAGATAACTGCATCATGACTTCTTTCCCCTTTTTAATTTTTCCACTCATTAACCAATTAGCTGTCCCCTGAAGAATTTAGAGGCAAGCATGCTGTCATACTTGTGCCTAGCTTGATGTAAAAAGTCACAGGCTGTTAAAATGCAGAACCGTTCTGGCAGCTACTCCACCACCAGTAGCAAGGAACTCTCAGTCATCAACAGGTGGAGGGTCCCAAGGTTCTCACCATCACTCTGCTGCACCTTTAAGGCAGCAACAGGGTGAGATGCATCCCTCACTCTGAACACTTCAGAGAAAGTCAAGCTATCCATTACAAATAAATTTCCTAAAAGTCTAAGTCTTCTCTTCTTTTTCCTATTCAGGACCAGGGTTTAATTCTCATGGATGTCTTCATATCTTCATGGTTATTTGTGCAAAGAAATGTCAGCCTATAAGACATTCAAAGATTTTGGGGGAATTTTGGGCATCTAAGTCATGTGTTAGCTTGGCTGTATGACATGTGGATGGTACTTATGCATGACAAGCAGCAAATAAAGGTAGAATAACAAAAGCTCTCATTCAAGCTCTACCATTGCAAGTGAAACACTATAGATGCAGGAAAAAAAAATCTGCTACAGACATGCTAAATGAAGATCCATCAAACACAAAATGCTTTTAGAAAGAACATCTCTTGATAAGAAGCCTCTGTTTGCAGCAATACAAGATGGAAATACATCCCTTAAGTGAACAGCACCACAGTAATGTCAAATCCACCTGGAGGGGCAATCAGCCCATGGGTGTATAATAACCCAACAGTGCTTTCTGTATCATAGGACAGGGACAGTCTCAATAGAGTTTCATCCCTCATCCCTCTAACCCATGTGCTGGCATTTGCTGATTTTCCCAGGGTAGCTCCAGTATGATCATTCCTCCACCCATGTGTCTTTTGCTTCTGATTTTTTTTTTCAGGTGGAACATCCTTGGGCTCCAGGGTGCTCTCCTCAGCTCCTTCATCGAGCCCATGTACTTGCACAGCATCATTGTGGGAAGCCTCTGCCACACTGGCCACCTCTCCCGGGTCATGAGCCATAGGATAGAAGACATTGGTCAGCTGCCAGCTTCGTACCGCCGCAATCAGCTGCTCCTCAGTGGTAAGCAAGCACCTGCCTGCAAGAGAAATAATCCCCCCTCCCATCTCTAGTCATGCTGCTTACCAACAGGAATGCTTTTTGTTTGCATTAACTCACACCTTTTTTTTTCCTGAAGAATATGAATTTGCAGAATGAAGAAACCAATGTGTTTAAATCCAGTTCCTCTTTCATTAACAGTAGCCACAAAAAAGGATCATTAATGGATGCAAGCTGACTAGGAAAACAACCACCATACACTGAACACTCAGAGTGGAAAAAAAAAAGTATGACTAAGTAAAACATTTCTAAAACCCAGTAGGAAGCTTTCAGTAAATTTTGGATTTAACTGTCTTCAGGTCCTTATGAGGCATGTGAATGCCAAGAGACACCAGTTCTGCACCAGATTAGATCCTTGTTTTAATCTTTGATAATGTTCTTTGGGAGGATTCCCTGAGACATCAATATGATGTCAGTGTCACAGAGCTGGGAGGTCAGGACATTTTAGTGGAGTACCCCATTACCTTTCAAAGTCCTCTAGGTTCCTCAGTCAGGACCGTGCTGGTTTATACCTTATTTATTTCATGGACTTTTTTTTTAATATGTCCTTGTGACAAAATGTGTTTGGCTGGGGCAGAAGTGATAGTTTAGCCACTGGGGAAATTCTCAGGTTCTGTGTGGTTTAGTACATCTGGCAAGTGTGATGTGCCTGTATGTGTTGGGTGAACAGGTCAAAAGGTTTATCCTCTTCTGAACAGCTTATCTTCTTTTTTTAACTCTTCAGTGCAGCTGGACAAAGACTGCAATCCAGTGAGTAGGAAGCTGTGATCCACACTCTCCCTGCAGTTTATGTCCCCACCTGTCCCTCCTGCCCTGGTCTAGCATGGGCATAGCTCAGCCCACACTACATTGTGGTAGGGAGGAAAGAGCTCAGAGCTGGCCAGGAGATATCTCCCCATTTCCCAAATCTGGCTGTTATTTTGACAACACAGCTCTGGCTGCCAAAGCCACTGCATCTCCCACTGGGAAAGCAGATCTCATCCCATGCCAGCCATAAAACACTCTAAGTGCACCCATACAGTAAGATTAAAGGCACACACAATTTCCCTGTGTCTGCAGGATGTACATGGAAACTCACTTCAACTGTTGAAGGATTGAAAACACAAAAAGGAATTTTATAAGAGTTTTCACCACAGAACAGCTATTGCTCTGCTGGGTTGGCCTTGCAGAGTAAAAGCAATGGGTCATACTTGGCCAGAGTGTGTGTGTCTGTATGTGCAAGAGTCATTAGAGATTTCAAGGGAATAAGAAATGCATCAGAGGGGGCCTTGTGTCACTTTAAATATGTGCAAGTTTCTGGGCTGTCTTCCTCCTTCCCAGAGGCTTCTGGTTGGAAAAGCATTTGCTTCATTTTTTGGTTGTGTTTGTGGGTTTTCCTCCTCAGCCCAAGAGAAACAGTGGGAGGAATCTGTCTCTCTCTGTCTCTCTGCATTGTTTTTGTGTCTAATGCCATTATTTGTAATCTTCCCTCCCCCAGCAAATCCCAGGGAGGCAATGCTGATTAAAACTTGCATTGCTGAGGCTTATGCTGCAATTCTTTTTCCTGGGAAACCCTGCCAGTGGCATATCCAGTGACTAAGGAGATGGGCACCTAGAAAAAGCTTCTCCAAATGCATTAGAGACCAGACCTACACAATCTCAGCCAGGCAACTCCACCTCCCACACTTGTCTTGGACATCAGACCAGCCCAGGACTGCAGGAGTCCTTAAATGATAAGGGTGTCAATTATTTTGCCACTTGATCATAGCAGTACAAACATTCCAATGGAGAGGAGAGTCGTGGTGTGTGATGAGGTATACTGGGATTAACTCCTTGGCTCCACTGAAAAATAATCAGTGAGGTTTTCTACTCAGTTTCCTACCAGTCCCAGCCAGATGAAACTACACTCTTCCACTGAGATTACTCTTGGGTGTAATTTTTAGAAGAAATGCCTTTTTTATATCCCATCCTCTTAAGACTGAGGCTGTTTTAAAGGGTATCCTGATGGGTTATGAGGTTTTGCTGGGAGAGAAAGGAGAGAGAGGACAGATTTCAGTTCACATCCCACAGTACTCAAATTCGTATTATTTGTGCAAAGACTTTTCTTTTTCTTTCAAATCCTACTGTCTTCTGTTGTACTCTTTCTTGTGTGGGTTTAAGAAGGATGTTTTATGTAGAGGAGAAAAAGTAACCTAGATTATTTGACTGTTACTATCTAAATAAATCAAAACAATTATTTGTCAAAAGAAATATATGGAAGAGTTTTTGTAAATTATAAAAATATCAATAATAGAGAATATATCCATGCTCTATATTTGTCTGTTATGACTCTCATGGTTTTTTCTTTAAAACTTCATCTTCTGCATTCAGAAAAGGATGTGAAAATATCTTCTATTTACCTAAGTACACGTACTTATAGCTGGGAAGAGAAAGCATGAAAGCCAAAGGAGCCCAGAGGGGTTTCCAGGCACTGGAACCAGCCTGGGCTACTCTCACAGCCCCTATCTGATGGGCACCCACAACCTGCTCTCCCCTCTGTGCAGCCTTTTCTTCTTTTCCTCTAGTCAGAGATTTCACAACATTTTCATTTTTTGGGTGTTCTGTAGCAACTTTGCATGGCAGGGTGTTTGCTATCAAGCTTTTTGGCACTCCAATCCTCTAAGCTTTTGGGTGCTATCTTGACAGAGAGTGGTGCATAGTGTCAAAGAGCTGATTTTGATCGGTTTGCATCTTGTTCTGTGTAGAGACGCTCGAGCAGCGCTGCAGAGCTATCTGATTTTCAAGCTCTCAGTTTAAATCCTGTTGCCTAGGTGAACTGGAGTTTGAGATGCAGACTGATCTGTTATCTCTGGGGGGAAAAAATTGAAAGAGGTATTAATACGACATGAATGTGTTTACAAATCCTGGGTGAGGTTATGACTTAGCTGTAATTCTCTTCTACACACGGTAGCGAGTTCAGTCCCAGAGACTGAGATGATTTCTGCAATTCCAGCTTTGTCACCGATACAAAGTGAGTTTGCCGTATAATTCTTTTCCTTTCAATGGCCACCTTTCTCTCTCTCTCTGTGTGCTAAGTTCCATTTGGCTCCAGCAGCTCCCTCCCAGGGCAGAGGGGACAGGAGAGAGCTGGGGCATGTCCCTCGGTGGCCTTGCTTCTCGTGATGCTGAGAGGCTCCAGGCAGGATGCAGCAGCCTGCAGAGGCAGCATCTCGGCCAGACAGACCCTGCACAGCCCTCCACTTCTCCCAAGGTGTCTTTCAGGAGCTTTCCAAGCTCAGCACATTCAGTGGTGGAGGCAGCATTCCCATCAGCTCCCATCTCCTCCCCTTCTGCCTCAGACCAGCGGATGCTCATGGCGTGCATCTGTTTTGAAAATGGGATCCTGGGCAAGAAGGGCACTTTAGAAAGGAGGGGCTTCTGTCTCTTTTCTTTAATCTCCTTCTCTCTGAACAGCCCATATCAGTACTTCTCACTCTCTGAAAAAGTTCTTAAAAACCCTCTCAGCAGAAAATTCAAGGAACCTTTCTCAGCTGCCCTCCTCCCAGCAGCAATGAAAGCAGTGCAGACCATGAGCTGTTGCTGGAGCTGCTGCAGGCAGGAGCTCCCATTTGGAAACACAGCCCGAGTCCTGGCACTGGCCTCTGCTGGGGTGGCTGTGCCAGGCAGCTCCTGCCCACCAGCACCGTCCCCACCTGCTGCTCAACACTGTGGCTTTTGCTGTCCAGGTCTGCAGGCTAGTGGCCCACACAGCAAATTAGCAGAGGACACAACAACTGGACCCAGACACATTATGCAAGGTCCATGTTTTCAAAAATATTCGAAGTGCTTCAGGTCACTCAGAGTTTTTCAGCCTTGGAAGCTCCCAGTGGTGATTTTTCACTGCAAAAGCATTAATGAGCAGGGCGAGGCAGAGCTCACTTGTTTGCATTTGTACTGTGCTGGAAAATAAGCCAACAACTTCCTTTATTCCTCTTATTTTCTTGCAAAGACTAATCCTTCCTGTTTTCAGGTACAAGAAATGAAAAAGCAACAGGAGTCGTGGAAAGGCTGAGCTACACTAAATAGTTGAAAACAGACAGAAATTTACCTGATTAAAAATAACTCATGTACACACCCATACCTGACCTTGTAGCCCTGGTGTGCATTTAGAGCCAAGGGAGATCTCACTCATGAAGGCATTGGCTCAGTATGTGGTTCAGATGTCCAAAATTGGCCATGTGAATGACACTAAGGTCATGCAGTCATTAAACATCAGACTGTAAACATCATTATTGCAGCTGTCTAAAATTACATATGATGCATTCCACTTAAAGATGTCCCAAATATCACCATTAGGACAATGTCAAAGCTATTGAAGAAATTGGTGCCCTAGTACAGGGTTGGAATCTCGCAGGCAGACACAGGATGGGGACCAAGAATGTTCTGTGTAGGTCTGTGATGTCTACAAGGTCATTATTAGCTTGGATCTAATAATCTCTCTATGATTATGAAGTGTATTGTTTTGTATTTTCTTATCTCCTAGGGGCTAGACATCCCCTCACAACAAAGACCCCAGAAATTAATAGCAGATAAATATGCAGGACTGTGGGAAGCTCACCTGAAAGAACTCATGGCCAAAGCACTGGACTGCCCAGCTCCTTTAAAAACCTGTTATCCCATTAAAGCCTTTGAGAAAGATTTCACTCAGCAACCATCACGCTGCTGTCAACAGCTCACACTCCAGTCCAAAAGCTTTCCTTAGGCCGATGGAAGGTTTGCCTGCAAGGTGGAAAAACTCTGTAGGAATTGCTAAGTCATGTCTCTCCAAGGGACTTGGTCTGGTAACGTTTAATCAGTGGTGACAAGAGCACGTGCAGTGCACGGTGCCAGAGGTTCATGAGGGCTTCTCCTGTGCCACAACAACCAGGAGCACCCTCTGAGTGAGCTCTGGGGCTCACAGTGTCCCTCTCTCCTCCAGGGGTGAGCCAGGCTGACGCTCGGCAGCCGGGGAAATCTCCGGGCTTCAGCGTGAACTGGATCGCGGGGAGCGCGGAGCTGGAGGTGCTCAACGCCACCACGGGCAAGCGGAGCTGCGGGGGCCCCTCGCGCCTCTGCAAGCACATGTTCTTCACCCGCTGGGCAAGGCTGCACGGCAAGGTGGGTCTGCTCCTGAGGGCCTCAGCGTAGCTGGCCTGCAGGCCATGCAGACTGAGAGAAAGACAAGGAAAAATTATTTTATTAAGGGCCAAAACCTTTTTTCTATTGGGAAATGAGTGAAAGAAACAAGACAGAGTGATGGTGGGGAGGGAGGTCTGGAGACAATTCCACCAACAAAGTCTTTAGGGAAGGCAAAGGAGCCTCAGGGTGGGCAGGTTTGAGCATAAGCCCAAAGGGATTGGGAAGGAGGCTGGTGGGGCTCATTCCATTCCAGGCATGGTCTGTCCTAGCAGTGACCCTGAGCCTTGTGGGGAGCAGAAGAGACCAACTGGGCTTTGTGCCCAGGGCTTGGTCACAGTGTGGTGACACAGGTCCCAGCCTATTTCCTGCACAGCAGGTAGGAAGGAAGGCAAGAAGCACTCCTGGCACCCCCAGCACAGAGAGGTCGTCACAGGAACAAAACTGGGAACATGGCTGGAACTATGGCTGGGAGAGCTGGATTGCTTCTGGCTCACACCAGGGGTGAGGTAGCAGTGAGCAGAGAGAATAACTTGTGGCTGAGCAGGGCACTTTTCCCTTGACAAAACGAGGATTTGATAATGTCATCACTCTCTACCTCTGGGGAGCAAAGGGAACAAAGAGGCAGCCAGAGAGAAGCCACAGCTGCCAGACCAGCTTGTGGCCCACTGACACCCAGGCTGGCAATGTCACCCTCCCTTGCTGATTGGGCCAGTACAGCTCCAGGCAGTACAGCCCCACGGAGTGCTGGCACACACAGACAGGAGCAGCTCATTGCAGGCTGCCTGTTCACCTTCTCCTTCAATCTGCCTCTCAGCACCTCTCCTGTATAGAGACAAGGAAAGGAGCTGTTTGCTCATCAGGCTTGCCTTGAGGGTGCCTTTCCCTACGTCTGGCGTGATGGAGACTCAGGCAGGTCAGAGGAGTTTGTTTAGTCCTTCTGCAGAGCAGAGGGTGCTGCCTCCTGCATGTCCTTCCAGGGGCACTGGACATGTGACATTGCTGGAGGTAGCTCCTCGTGGGTGGCTCCAGTGTTCCAACAGAGCACTCAGTGTTCCCACACCAGCACAAACCCTGATGCCTGATTTCTGCCCTGTCCTGGACATGTTTCACAGCATTCCCAACAATAAGAGACTACAGAGGAAAAATGGGAGAGTGTGGAAGGTAATCCTTCTTCTTCTGTGTCTGGGCATTACTTGGAAGCACTGAGCTGCTCCACTTCCCAGGCTAAACTTTCTTTAAGGCAGCACATGCTTTAAAGATCTCCAGAAAGGATTTCTTTTGGTTTTGTCCGTAAAAATCATCTTAACTGAGAAGTAGCATTCTGCCTTTGTAGAGCACATCAAGACTTGCCTATGCCCACTCCAGGGCAGAGCTGTTCACCCCTTTCATCCTCACAATAGCTCAAAATTATGTCACCAGCATTTATTGCATCCCTGGCTTGCTGGTTGCTAAGCCAAAAGCAAACACACAAAGCACAGTGATTGCTTATGAAATGTAGACAGGAAGATTATACAGCTACTGAAGCCTCCTGTTTCTTTTGGCTCATAGGTTGGGTTTTTTTATTATTTTTTTCCCCTTCCCTGGTTTTTGTTCTGCAGCTGAGCACACGAGTACCGAGCCATGGAGAGATGCCATCAGTGTACAGCGAGGCAAAGCTGGTGGCTCAGACGTACCAGTCTGTTAAGCAGCAGCTGTTTAAAGCATTTCAGAAAGCTGGCCTGGGCACCTGGGTGAAGAAACCCCCAGAGCAAGACCAGTTCCTACTAACTGTGTAAATTTCTCCACACCTTTTCTACACGACTGGATCAAACCAACTGGAGAGAAGGCGAGGCAGGATGTGTGAGTGGAGAGAACTGAAGCAGTTTGAGATTTAATAGCAACCTCCATGGGAATATTTGCTTTTAATCCTGTATTGGAAATACATAAGTAGAAATGTGTCTGATGCACTGAACTCGACTTTAGAAAACTGCTTTTTCATGATCCCTTCCCAAGAATGTACCTGCCCAAATTATAATGCCACTCCCACTGAGATTATGCTTTTTATTGTTTATTGCTGTTGGTTATTACTGATTTGAGGTGTTAGTGGGCCACCTGCCTGATCCAAAACAGACCTTTGTTCTCCCTCACATAATCAGTGCAAAAGTTATCACTGAATAATGGAAAATAGTGAGCAGAGATGAAAGTACCTCAGGAACACAGCATGACAGCAGGTCTCAGAGCATCCATAATCATCCACAAAAAAAGGGTTCCTAACCTCTATGCAAAAGTCACCCTGCAGTAAACTGCCTAAATCTGTGACAAAAATTTGGACCTCAAAGAAATGCAGCATTTTTAAACTGATTTTTCCACTGCTGTCTCTGAGCACAAAGCCAGGCATCAGGATGCCCTTGGTTTTTACACTTACTCCCTCTGACACCTTGGACAAAGCACTTCACAACAAATCTTCAACTCTAGTCACAATTTGCATGCTGCAAATTTCACTTGTCTGGCCCAGTTAATCTCACATGCCTTTCAGACACCAGCCAGGATGCAGATCCTTGCCAAGGGGGCGATTCACCCCCGTGCTGCCTGCAGAGGTGCAGCTCTGCAGGGGCTGCCAGGGAGCACCAGTGTGACCATTGCCCCTGGCTCTGGATCTGAGGGAAGCTGCCTAAAGTCAGGCAGGCTGCAGCAGGACCCAGAGCCTCAGATCTCCAGTCTTCTGATGACCCATAGCTCTGAATTAAGTGGGTGTGAGCTCAGGATGCTCCATGCATCTGAACAATCAGCAGGTTGGGTACCCACAGGTAATACATCCCCAGACAAGAGAGCACATTTGTTACTTGGCTCTTCCCTGACTCAGTTTCTCCACCTTTCAAATGGGGATAATAATAAATGCTTCACATCTAAGGAGCTTGGCAGGATCAAAATGCTCTGGTCATATGCAACAGTGTAAGACAGATTTTGTCACTCTTGCAGTGAGTTTTACCTCTCCACACGGTCCAATTGACATAAGCACAGCAGAGGCAACCACAGGGTTGGATAAAGTCTTACTCAGTGCATGAGCTTTCAGATTCTAGCTCTGTGTAAATGCCAAGTGTTATTATTACTCTTCATGCTCATCTGCAGCCTGAAAAGCAGATGGGGTTTTTCACTTAAGAGACAAGTACAGCACAACATTTAAATATTTTCTTCATAACTGGGCTGGGTCTGATACAATTTCATCTTTGAATCATCCCAAACTTCATCAGAATGCAGAAGATACAGTCATGGGAGAACTGAGCTTTGATAGTCCTACTGCAAAACCAACCTTCAAACACCCTGTACATTTCTCTAAGTTTCTGGGTTTTTAGATGACAGGATTTGCGGGTATGTAACTACTGTTTTCTTTTTATTCCTGTGATTCTCTTTAAATCTGTATATAACATGCTGCTACTGATTTGTGATAATTGTCTTGGTATTTTCTCAGAACTGTCAAGCTAAGTTACTTTTCAAACAACACAAGGCTCATATTTTTCCATGTAATTTCCTTTACACGGGAAACTGTTCCTATCAATAAAGATAGATGCTCTTTGTATAGGGTTTATCACGTTTGGAGAGCCATATACAGTAAATACATTGTTTATTGATGCCCACAATAGAATAGCTACAGTATTTTGATGAGATTTTATTTTTAGATTATAAACTACAAGATGTATCTATAGTGTCTTGTATAAAAACAATTGTGATAAACTAGAATTTTTAAATTAGATAAAACAAAGCTCTCTCCTTCCGGAAACCTTTTCAACAAAATAATACATTCCATATTAACTACCAAAAATATTTTAAAAAATATCCTTAGAGTAGAAATAGCTTAAAAAAAAAAAGGCAACCAAAAACCTGAGACTTTCAGTAATGGAAACACTTTGTGGTAACCACTTTGTCAATACTTTGACCACTTTGACAGCTCTTCTGATTAACGTTTGAATACTTTTGGCACCTTCTGGAGCTTCCGGGTACCTGCACATGGTCCTGTCCTCTAACACAGCTGTCACTGCAGACCTCCAGTGTGATTTGGGCAGCAGATGTGCCCAAGGGGCAGCAGGCAGGGGCAGGAGAGGCTGCAGGGGACATTGGCAGTGGTGGCCCCCAGGGCTCTGGCTGCTCCCACTAAGGAAGAGAAACCACAGGGCAGCCAGAGAGGAAGACAAGGTTTGTCATGCAGAGATGCACAGGGCAGAGGGGAGCTTGTCCTCTGCTTTTCCTCTCCAGGTTAGTCCTTGTCTAGCACACACGAGACCTCAATGGCTCTTCCTTGCATTTCCCTGCCCTCACCCATCCTCCTCCAGCCATGGCATGATGTCAACCCAACTAATGCATTATTGTTCCACCAGGCTGGTGTTACAGCTGCTGTGCCAACAAAGCACCATGCCTGGTTGTTTTTAAGGACATAGAAAAAAGTGTGGCAGGATGGAATGATCCTTTGTTGCAAGAAATACATAAATGCAACCTGGGATTCAGCTGCCAAATGGGTTTAGTAGTGGGGACCAAACTGAGTCCTCACTGCAAGTGGGCATCAGCTGATCTCCATGGAGTTGCACCTGCTGGCACTAGGGTTGAGTATGACCTTAAATATCTACTTCTTCTCATTATGTGCAACAACAGTGTGATGGGACCCCATCCCAGAAACACACATGACCTACACACAGCATTTCCTGAAGCAAAGTAAAAATTGCTCAGTAGTAATTCTTTAGTGAAGATTCTGTACATAACATGCATGAGTGAATGGCAATACTGTACTAATGGATGTACATTTGTAATATTTGTAAAAAAAAAAAGAAACAAAAAAGACAACAAAAGAAAATAAATCTGAATTTACATATGTGAATTTGCTGCTAAGTTCTGTAAATTGCACTTCAGTGATACCTGATAAGTGAATGTTTCTGTTAAGTGAATAAAATGCCAAGTAAAATTGTTCTTTCATTGTTTATTGACCATTTTTCACTATGACTTACCAATCAATTGGAATGTGCTCCAGAATGCTAGTGTGTATTTTTACACACACCTACTGTAGACCTACAGATGGTTGTGATGCATTGTGGGAACCACACATTTGTATTGAGGGAGGGATGTTCCTGTTCATGTAGATGAAGCCATAAAAGGACACAGTATTTTCCTGGAAGAAGAGTGAACTGGATACATCTCTATTTTGATCCTTCCAGGTTACTCTCACAGATCTTTCTCAATAAAAATTAATACATTTTTTCAAACCCACACTGCATGGGACTCACTCCACAAAGCTCCTTTAAAAAACTGAAGTGATGAACAAAAGGTCAGAACATCTCTGCAGATTTCTGCTTCATTGATGGAGAGGCTTTGGATTGCTCTTGCTTTGAACAATCAGTGTTCAGCCACAGCAGACTAAACTCACACTGAGCCCAAACAACACCATCCCCACAAATAACCTCAAGGTGATTTCCCTTTGCCAGTCCTTGTAGAAATCACTGGTGTTACCAAAACATCCAAAGCTTTTCAACAGCCACTGTGAAAATATGAATACACCAGCAGCAAAAATTTTCAAAAAAGAGATTTTCCTGTCCATCTCCCTGTGAAGATTTGTTCCAAGATGAAAATGAGCCTGAGAGCTCACAGGAAGCCCCATCATCTCGCTGGCCCCACAGTTCTTTGCTTGCCCATGTTGCAGAAGTCAGTGCCAGACCCTCACAGACCATCCCATGGGTTTCCTTCCCCAGCAGGCACTAGGCACAGCTTTATTTTCAGGCTAGGACTTTGCTGCAGTTTCACTTCCTCAGTTTGGATCTATGTCACTGGGTATTGGGGCAGGATAAAGAGAAGCAGGGAGAAGAAAGCACTGGCAAGGTGAAATTGCTTGTGTGGGAAAAAAGTCACTGTGAGCTTCAATTCCATCAGAGCCATGGTGGACTTTTGCCTTGAGCAGTAGCTGCTACTGCTTGAGCATGGCACAAACTACAAAGCAGTCATTAGGGCAAACTGTAGGGATGTATTCCATGTTTAATCTCATTAAGTTTAAAGGGTAAATACCTGAACTTCATTTAAAACTTTACAGTGTACACTCCAGCATCACCAGTCACAGTTATTTCTTTTTCAACTGTATATTGGAAAAACAACAGAATAAAACATGAACAAGCTGATATATTGACTAATAGAGGGCTTCACAGAAGTGCCTGTTTCTGAAATAAAATAAATAAGTCCTTCTGCTGCAGTTAGACCTTGATAGCCATGCTCGTGTGTTGAAGAATGGAACAGCTATCTAAGAGTTTTTAAAGCTTTTTGATTCATTACCATTGTGCCTGTTGCCTAGCCCTGAGACCTGATTAGTTTGGCTGGTTTCAGCTTGATTGTGTGGATAGCTGGAAATCTGAGTAAAGTCTGAGATTTTTTAAAGGGTAGTGACAGTCTGCTTGGATGCAAACACAAAAAAAAAAGAATGAAAAATAAAACAACTCAAAAACATACAAACATACAAGCAAATGCAGACATACAGACACATGGTTTGTTTCTACTCCAAGGCCTCCTGAATAAATGACATGGCCTTGGAAAAGGGGGATTAATAATTATTGCCTTTTCAGCAATTAAATAGTTCTGCTCAAATGCTTTATTCAACCTGGCTTTCCTGGTAATTAAATCCTCTATTAGAGAAGTTTATGTTCTATTTTATCAACTTCCTCTGCAATACAGAATTACTTCCACCAGGCCATTAAAGCCTTGTTCTGCCACAGAAAGGGTAAGGTCCTGTTCATTCTCCTCCAGCCCTGAACAGATGCCTTTACAGCCTATAATGCCATTAAATGATCCAAGCCAAGAGGAGACAGCTCCTTCCTTTACACAGAATTACCAAAAACTGCCTCCTGCAGAGAGAAATAATGATGTGAAGAATGGTACATGCTGTCAGGTTTGACCTGTTCTTGTGGCAGACTGGCTGAGTGGTGCTCAGTGCTGCACAGGCTGAGGGTGACACAGCCTGAAGGAAGTGCTGTAGGTGCAGGTCCCTTCCTTCCCAGCATCACCAGCCCAACTACACCCAGCCCCACCTTCCACAACTGCTGCTTATTGCTTTTATTTCATTTCATTTTAACAAGTAAATTCAGGGGCTTTTATTCACTTAAGACTCAAGATCTATAAGACAACACATTTCTTCTCTGGGCTCTAAAGTGGATTGTTTTTTTTTTCTAAAGCAAATGGTTTTTTCACATCCTGGTCTCAGTGGTAAAGGGAAATATTTTCAGGAATAGCAACAGCATCTCTTTGACACTGCAGGCTCCTAAAATCCTGACCATGACACAGAACAGTGGGATTTGCTCCTAAACTCAGGTTTCAGTGGGAGATTATCAACTGATCAACCCCTCAGGCTGCTGGCAAAAGGGACAGGCAAGAATTGTAATCCCCAGAAAATCAGGCAGTTGTGTGCAGAGGATGTGTCTCATGTTTATATCATTTCACAATATACAGAAAAAGCTAAATTATTTGTGATTCTAATTGAATAACCTTTTGGCATGAGAGAGAACTAAAAAGACTTGATAACATAGCTGGTTTGGGGATGCTCACCTGGGAACAGAGCAGACTTAGGTTCTTGTCTAGATTTTATCCTCAGAAGTGAGGGAGAGATGAACAAGTGAAGACTCCCAGAGGAGGAAGCATTTTCCTTCCAGGCAATGAGTTCACAGCACAGGAAAAATCTCCTTTGTTCCAGGATCATTTTCACCTTAACCACTTCATCCACCCCGAGGACAGGTGTTTAGCTTGAATCCATTTCCTAAATTCCCTGCACAGAGAAAAGTGTCTCCATAAGATGATTTGTGCCACCTAAAACTGTGTCAAAGAGATGTGGAGAACCTTCCTTCCCAAGGGTCTGGCCTCTCCCCACTGATGGAAGGGAATCCAGGCTCCTGCATTGAGAGGACTGGGCAGGGCCAGGTGACTCCAGTCAAAGCATCTGCAAGCCACAGGACCTTCTGTTTCTCCACTGTAAAACCAGTGACTATTCCTTGTCACAGAAAGATGTCTTTTGAGTATTAATACTATCAGGCTTTAAGAAAAAGACACAGTATATATATATATACTCATATATATATACTCACATATATATGCAACAGACTGACCTGTTTTCCTGTTTTTAGCATTAATGTGAACATTTTCAAATTCTGGAAAAAAGCTGTTCCAGACATAAGTTTTAGTGCCCGACTAAATTAATATATATTGCATCTATTTAGAGGTTTGGTAAAGGAGTTTATTCTTAACATAACTTTGCTGCCATTGAAAACATTGCAAGGGTCATTACTGGCAACAAGAGATAGGTAAACACCAAATTCATGTTTCATCCTCAGAGCTGAGAGTATTAAGCCCATGTGAATCTTCTCTTTGTGCCAAATCTTTGTTCCCAGCCCTAAAGCTTCTGTACACACTGGAAAACCAAAATCATACATCACTGCCATCTGAGCCTTTGCATTAGTTTCCTTGTGGTGGCTCAGCATTTCCCAGATTTTTTTTTTCATCTGACCCGGTACCTCTTTGACCCTCTAACAAGGGAAAATACATTTGAAGAACCTTTCTCATTATTTAGAACATTTGCTGTACAAGTTCAGCTCTGTCTTCTGTGTGCAGCTTTCCTAAAATATTCTTTTATCTTCTTTTGCAGTTACTTAAGGGGTGAGACAGAGATCAGAAGTAGCTAAATTGTACATCTATTTGTCTCATCACCTGATGGACTTTCTTGAAGGACTGTGGCAAAAGTGAAGACTGAATCATTCTGAAAATAACCCCTTTTTCACTCAAGGAGGGATGTGGAGATAACTCTATCCCAAAAATATCTGTGAAATGCCAAAAAAAACCTATTTGGCTCACTACACTATGAGATTGTTCATCTGCCAACTAAATGCAAAGGATTTCAAAGGACTTAGAGTAGTGCAACTGAGTAATATTCAGTATTCAGAAGGGAACTGGGGGTTAAGGTCACAGGATAAAGGTACATGAAAATATTTCATCACTCCCTCTCCTTGTGCTTTCACAGAGCAACTCAATGATTTGCACCACTGGGCACTGAATCAGCCTGAGAGTGTCTGCAGACAAGGCTGCCTGAAGATTACCCTGTGAAATGACATTAAACTGGTGAAGCATTTTAGTGGTTATGGGATTGGCCAGGGAGTGCCATGCTTTAGTCCTGCTGCTAATTTCTGCCCTCCTTTGTCATTCTTCCCACAGTTTTCATGGGAAAAAGCTCTATTCAGTCACTGCAGGTAAGATTAGACAAAGTTTCCTGGGAAGACAGAAAGGAAAATTTAGAGTGGTTCTCCCCCATCACAGCAGTGCAGCACCTCTGTCCCAGGACCAGGTCCACAAGATCAACTTAATTTTCCATAAACATGCTCAGTTTTTGCTGCCGAGTCTTTCTCCTTGCCAACTATCATTACAAATTTACCGGGCAGAAAGATGCACAATGATGTCCCAGATCAACTCTTTTCAGAGCCATGGTGCCACTGAGGTCAGTGATTTTGTGTTCCCCTGCCAAGTGCCTGCTGCTAATATAGATAAATGTAGAACAGCACATGGAGAAACAGTAAACCAAGCTAAAAATACACCTTAAACAGAGCAGTTCTCTGCATCTTTTACAGGGAGGTTTGCAATAGTTCAGCTGCTACTCTCATTACTGGTTGCATAGTTTGACACTTTCTACCCCCTAACCTGACTTTTTTAGTGCTAGAGGAATCCTAAGCCTCACAGCACAGGTTGCTGCAGAGATGCTGGGTGTGGAAATTACTTGGGTTGCCCCATGCTGCTTGTCTCATGCCTGCAGCAGCTGTAGAACTGCTCAGGGTCCTTTGCCTTCACCCAGCCCTGCGTGCCAGCTCCTCACCCTGCAACAGGAGCCCCCATCAGAGGTGTTTAACATGTTACTGCCACCAGTGATAAGATAGATTGTGCTTATGAGTCTTGGTGGCCTTTAATATCTGCAAGCCAGAGAAAAGAAAACTGCATTAATTTATATTCATTAATATAAATTAACAGACCAGAGCCCTTCAGTTGTTCTCATCCTTCCCCCCAAGCATTGGCAGCAGAAGCCTGAGCCAGGGAAAAGGCAGGAGCTGCCCAGGAAAAGTGAGCTAACAAACCAGCTGCCTCCTGCTTGGCAGGGCTGGCCTTTGGTTTGCTTTCCAAAGGGAAAAACCTTCATTGTATACAAGGAGCTTCTGCTGCCCATGGGCTGAGAGCCTTGGCATGTATGTATGTTTATATATGTGTATTTATATACCTATATTTATATACTTTTGCTGAAGTACTCCATTCTATGTGTTGAACTAGGACATCAGTGCTCAGTGGCCCATCAGCTGGCCAGAAAAGCTGGCCCAGAAAAGGGGATACAAGACTGTATGTCCTATATCTTGATGTTTAAGCAGTATCTTTACTTCCATTTAAGCTAGGACTGCCTCTGAAAAATGTGTTTGCCCCCAGATCCCTGACACTGGGGTCCAGGCAGGTGCCCAGTGATGCCGAGGAGGAAAGTTGATCCTGCTGAACACCTGGTACTCTTTTGTTTTTCTTTTATCTTGGGATGTGCTTTCAGAGCAGACAGCGTGGTGAAGGGGGCTAAAAGGAAGGCAGGCAAAGAGACTACTCTGTGCAGTGAGGGTGACACTGCAAACACAGGTCCCCTTGCCCCTTCTGTCTACACTCAGACCACCCACCCCAACCTCCCTATGAGCACACACAACTGAAAATCACTTACAAATAACACTGGAATAACACACATGCTTATTGTTCCCTATAGACTCATTTTAGCTGTAGTACATCCAATGTATTCCCTGTCCTTACCAGAGCAGTGAACAATACAGATGCTGGTCCCTTCCTGATGGGAAACTGAGGCACAGAGTGCCAAGGTGGCCACAGCAAAGTCCTGCAGGTGAGAAGTGCCTCTGACTGGCCATGCACCCTTTGGGCAAGCACCTTCCTTCTCCATAAGCCCTCCTGAACCACCAGTGGAATGTGATGAGGAGAAAGGCTCTGCCCTGGTGAGATTCAGATGGTATGCAATGCTCCAGATCAGCTCAAGCACCATAATTTCTTTAATTGCCCTGAGGAATCAATTGCCTGGGAAGGCTGAGGAATCCTGGTTTTGCAGCACTTTTAGACAAAAACCTGTGAGCGTCTGGCGTGATGACTCAGCCTGGTGGCAAGAACATATTGGATCATTTGAACTGCTGGCCTCAGTTGCCTGAGCTAAAGCACTAAAGTACCTCCTTTCAATACAAATCAACTTGGGAAAGAAAACAGGATGGCAGCAAGCCAGAAAGGGTTTAACATAAAACATATTAAAATACATTGTGGAATATTTAACTGTAAGATCTATTAATTTCTCATATTGTGTTATGTGATAGCTACAGCACATTAGTAACAACCATATTATCAACATGTGCATACATACACATACCTTATAATAGGCACAAATATTAACATATCGTGATATAACCCATATTTTTTGGCACATCAGAAAAAAAAAGACTAAAACCTCACAAAGATAAAATCCCACAGAGTTCCTTGGCACTCTATAACTGTATATGTAGGTACATGAGAACAAAAGCTAAGACAGATACATTCCAGTTTCTACCCAGTGGTATTCCAGCACTTCAGTCCCCATCACACAGGCAAACCATGGGAAAGCATCCAAGGTGGTGGTAGCTGGACTTGACTCTCAATGGTTCCTCAACACTTCCAGGCTCAGGATTCATCTAAAATAAAGCTTCTGGGTGTATTTTGTTCCTACATCTGCTAACAGCACCACTACTGTGGGCCTGAGGGGCTGAGACAGCTTTCTCTGATCTCACAGAGAGATCAACAGCCCTACAGGGCAAGGATTTAGTCATGAGAAGAGATAAGTTACAAAGAGGCACCTGTGCAGTTTTTCATAAATATTTTGGGTGATACTCTAACTCATGTGGTTTAGTTCTTGGTAGCCCTGCAAGTAGCAGGGAGCTGGACTTCATGATCCTTATGGGACCATTCCAACTTGAGATCTGTGATTCCACAATTCTCTGTCTCTCCCAGCCTTCCAGTAGCTATCTGACATCCTCTGTTTCTGCTGTATTTAGTACAACATGTATTTTCTCAAAACTTTCTATCCATCATCCATAATGTATAGCTGAAGTGTTTGGCTTCAGTACATTTACATGGTAATCAAATCATTAGCCTGAGGGAGGCATAACACATTAATGACTTTAGAAATGTTGGTTAAACTCCAGTCCTGATCAAAGAGACCAAAATTTATTGTCATTCCTCTAATAGCCATGTGGTAACCAAAACGAAATCAATTTGATGAAGATAATTAGGTTCCCATCTCCATCACCACACGCTTAGTACAATTAGGTGGAATGAGCTTTCCCTCCCAGCAATATGATACTGTTAGCACAGACAAAAATACTCCAGCAGCACCAGCCAGGAAACACTTACTGAAACAAATATTTTTCAAATTAGAGACTGCTGGTTCATCAGAATCTGAATACTCCCAGGAGTCTCCACGCCACACACACAGGTCCAGGACAGAGCTCACCAGCAGAGGTCTGCCCTAGAGCAGGGGGCATCATTTTAGGACCTTGCCTGGGCTGTTGAAGATGCACAGCTGGGTCCTGGTTCTCCCTCAGGAGCCTGCTACTGTTCCTGTGGGGCTGAGGAGATGGTGCTGGCCCCTCCCTGCTGAGCCCAGAGCAGCCATCCCAGTGATGGGCTTGGGGGCCTTTTTGTGGTTCTGCCCACGAGGTGCAGGAGAGCAGTGCAGCAAAGCTCTGCAGGCAGGGTGGTGGCTGCTCTCAGCAGGGATAAGGCTGGAAAGCTGGATCCTCTCCAGCCATTAACCTCCTACCAGCTGGGAAGCTTGCACACTCCACACCCTGTGCCTCCATATGCCAAGCCCTAAGCACAATTATTTTTCTCACTGAGAGGCCTTTGTATCAGCTTGGTGCTGAGCAGGAAAAGGAAATTAAATCTTTGCTTCTTCCAGTGCTGAACTGACTGGGCTCAGCATTCCTCTTTGCATCAGCTTCAGAGGCAGAATATATTAGTGCCCATGTTAATGAAATAATGGGGAACCTGATTTGTTAACATACTCATTAAAAAGTGGACAAAATGCATTTCCAGTTTCCTAAAAAATAAAAGGTTCTGTGGGTGAATAATCAGCAGTTACTCATTTAATTTATTCTGAATGTTTGAAGACTTCAATAATTGCATGGATTTTAGCAGGAATGATGACCCATATCTCTTCAGTGCAGACCTTCAACTACACAATAACTACTGTCAATACTTTGAAATAGAGGTAAAGATTAAGTGACTTAGGAACCCAAGACTGATTTTTGGTCAAAGCTGTTGAAAACTGCTCTCAAAGTTTCATTCCAATATTTTAATGAACACAATATTTTGTCTCTGACATCATCTTGCCACTTGGAAATAAAAGTGGCATTTCCTCAGGTTTTAAAATCCTACAGAGTACCTATATCTTAAAAGCCAACTTTCCAACAGAAAACAATTTACAACTTTCAGATGCAATTTCCCTCTTCAAATTTTCAAAACCACTCTTTGCAGAGTCATAGTCCTGTGTGGTGTATGACAATTCCCAGAGGTTTTCCAATGGCATCCATTGACAGCATAGTGAAGGATTTTATAAGCAAAGGAAGGAGAGGCCCAGAGGAGCTAGCTGCCCAAAAATCAAAGCTATCTAATGTCCTTTTCTCTTCTGGGTGTGTCCCTCTTTGTTACATTTAGAGCATTCCTTAGGCACATTTTGGACAAAGGCAACCTATGTCTCTGTGTCCAAAATTTCTAGCAGAGTAGGTCTGGCTTGTGAAGTTTGAGATTTTGCAGTCAAGCTTGTGAAAACTGATGGGAGAGGAAGATGGGGATAAAGGCAGGCCCAGGACAGACAGGGCAGTGATCCCCACCAATCCCACCCAGTGACAGCAATGGAAATGGGCCCCACATCTCCCAGCCTGCAGGCTGTGGGCAGAACATCAGATTTTCCCTTGTAGAATTGAACATTACATGTCCCTCTCCTGGCACCAGAAAGAACTGTGGATTACTCCTCTCATGATGCAGATATTGAACAAATTAGTGAAGGGGAATTCCATCTAAAGCTATGAAATACAAAGGCATTGTAAACATCTCAGGAAGATCCTGCTGCTGGAGACTGGGACAGCATAGCTAAGAGAATTCACTGCCTGCTTGTTCTGTTCCTATACTCTTCTCTAAGGGCATCCATATTCTGTTGTCAATAACAGACAGTGGGGTAATTGGAAGGGTCTTAGCTTAATGAAGACATCCTATAATGTTTTTACATTTATCTTAGGGATCAGGACCAAAGCAGGTATCCCCTTAGGCTTACCCTGATTTGTTTTGTGGTTCTCATAATCTTTTATTAGACCTTGCTTGACCTTGAGGCTGTAGCTTTGAGGTTTTTCCAAGTGGAGCTACTGCTCTGTGTTGGAAGCAGAAAATAACCTCAGCCAGAAGCTGAAGAGCAGAGTTTATGTGCAGGTCTGCCATAAGTACCTCAGGAGTGAAGGCTGCAAAACAATTAGACCCCAAAAAGGTGATCGAAATCTCAAAGAAGAAACCACATGAATTATTCCTGCACTTAATCACAGTCTCTGCTATTCTCAGAGGAAATACTATGATGAATAAGCAGAGAAAATGATCAAAATCCTTGTGTAATGAGCCCTGTGTTAATTGCCCCACTGTCCAATGAAACACAAAAGGTACTAATGAAGCTCGCAGTCTCATCATCCCTGACTGACTCTGCCTGAAGTTACGTGCCCAGAAGAAACCGTGGGATACACAGACATCCTGCAAAGGGATTCATCTCTCACCTGGCAGTGCAGTGTCCTTCACTGGGGCCTGACTCAGAGCTGGCCATCTCAGCCAAGCAGAGCTGTCAGCACCCTGTGGGCCACTGGCCAGAAGGAACTATGGAATAATCCCCAATTCCTTCCCACATTAAAAGGTGGTGCATAATGCCCCCAGTCTCTCCCCAGCCATCACTCCCTTGGATGCCTCTGATGGTCAAGATTTCCTAGAGCAGGAGAAAGGTGGATTTATTTTCCTCTGTACTTGTTTTCTATGGGACAAGTTGTTATCACTGCATCTTTGGGGTTTTTTTGCTGGTGTGCCACCACATACCCACCCTGCTGAATAAATGTGACACAGACATGCCCCTGTGATTCTCACCAGGTTACATGACCAGAGATGGAGGCAGGTGAGGAGCACATGCCTTCAGAGCAGAGGTTTGACAAGAGTGTGGTCCTGGTGAAGCAGAGCAGTTGCTGTTCATTCACCATGCAGCAGGGTAGGAAGGACATCTGGAGTTTCTCTGGACCTGCATGGAGGTTACTTTGATCATCTGAGCTGGAGCTCACTCTGACTGAGATTTCCTTAATAAGCCAGTTGTTATTTTGACACAACACCTGTGATTCTCCAGCCAAATGCCCTAAAACACACCACAAAACCTTTGTACTTTTCTCTTATCGTGGATTCTGCAGTGACAGATCACACTGGGGAAGAGGACATGGAAGGCAGATGTGTCCATTGGGTGCATACACCAGGTCATGGGATGGACATCCCAAATTCATCCCCACTGGAATCAGGTCTGGAGGAGTTGCCTTGAAAGGCTCAGCCATCTGCTCTTAGCTGGCAACAGGCAGTAGCATCAGTTATTCTTCCCCTTCCTGTAAAATGCCCTGATATCCCCAGGTGAAAATGTACTTCAAGTGTAACGTATTTTTGCTTATAAAGTATTTAAGGCACATCAATCTGACTCACAGAACTCATTTCAAACAAATGAACAACCTTTGAAAACATTTTATGGACATTATTTCCTCTCCAGCTGAACTTCATCTCTTGAATTTAGTCTTATGTTATGGTCTGATTATTCTCAAAAAGAATTAAATTGGAGGATGGAAGAAATGAAGGTATTCCCTGGAAATACTTACATTTTATTAAAGCTTCTGTTATTGCTTGTGTTGTGTTTGTCCAAACCACTTGTCAAGATTTCATTACCCCAATTTAAAACAGCAGCACTATGTCTAAATGTGGTTATGACTGAAAATGAAGGTACACTGCAATATTCCCAGGGAGGGTAGAACACGCTGCTTTTCTGGGCTGAGCTGGGAGAAAATAGGTTATAGATAACACACACATTCATCCACCAATATCACACTACAAAGCAGTGCTAATATGCTAAAATAGATTTTACAGCCCCAAAACATTAGTGATTCAGACAGAAGTTACCCTTTTTAAGCCAGGAATGACCAACACTAATCAGTACAAAATTGATCAAATGCTATTGACCATTAAGGACAGAGAGTGAGCTTGGCCCTCCACAAGATCAATTAGCAGCAGCAACTTCTCCAAAAGAGCCTTTAAAGAAAGACAGGGTACAAAATGGGCTCCAAAGTGTGCTGGGCAAACAAATCACACCACCTGCCCATCAACACTGGGGTGGAAACCACCTGTGGAAAAGGGGCTTGGGCTGCAAAGGACTGAGAAAGAAGGGAACAGCCAAGGCAGGAGTGGAGAAGGCACAAAACCAGAACTATTTAGGGACAGAAAACAGGCTGCCTGTCCAGAGAAAGCTTTCAGGAGCAGTGGCCTCCATGAGACCACTTGCTTGAGATCCACAACAGGGGAAGCTCAGCAGAGCCTGGCCCCTTGACAGGCCATGGGTGATGGCCACAGGCTGGGCAGAGCTGTGGTGGCTCTGCACACATGGAAAAGCCATGGGGTGAACTTCATCATGGTCTAGCTCTGTGCTCTGAGAGGGTCTCCTTGCCATCATGTTATTGCTGTGTGAGATGCTGCACCAGAAGTTTTGAAACTCAAAAACTGGGGAAAGAACATTTTGGAGGAGTGATTTGAAAAAATAATTAATTTCTATTTATTAATTTAGCTCTAGAAGGTGTCCAGTTTGAAATAGATTGCTGCACACTTTTTCAAAATATACCCAATATTCATGCTTGATCTCTGCAGACCAAAGTTTATATTTCTTTAATAATTACATACTTCAAGACAGACACTTAAACTTGACACATAAGTACACAAAGTTATAATACTGCTTGGGATGATGCATATTCCAGTGCTATTATTAATTTCTAACAACCGTGTGTTCTTGCTATCAATCAAAAGCAAAATTCATGACTGCAATTCTACTGTGCCCATGCAGTTTGTCAGTCATAATTACTGAGCTTATCATGGAATGTTATCATTCCTTTTCTGTAGGAACATATCATTTGTATTAACCATTTACCAGAAGTGTATATATATTTATTCCAGCTATTTGAAATTTACTGAAAATGTATGTCAGCTCAAAAGTAACTACTGCAAAATTCTGAACAGTCCACAACATCCAGAGCACAGTCAAGTGTTCCCTTCCCACCTAGTGACAAACACAAATACTTCTACATTTTGTTGCAGCTTTTGTTGCTGACATTACCTGGAGCCTGGTGTTGATTGCAATAGGGAGCATTCAAATCCCAAATAACCTTAATTCAGCACCATCTCTTGGCACCAGACCCAGCCATCTCTGATCAGCCAGGGGCTGCAGGACCAGGCTGCTCCCCTCTTTCACAGCCACCAGAGGGGCTCCAGTGATCACTGGGTTTGCAAACACTGTAGAACGAGCAGAAGAGGTACAGCCACTTTTTTATAATAGACCAATGACCAGAAAGGAGCATTTAGAGAAGGGCAGCCAAGGGAGGACACAGACCATGTGCCTCTGGCCACCTTCCCCAGGCCCTGACAACACTCTCTGGTTCCCCCCTCCCTACACCCAGCAGAAAGCTGGACTGTTTCAAGCAGCATTGTCCTTGTAAAACAAAACACCGGATTACTGCTCACCCTCAGCACAAAGTATTACCCATCCCCTCTTCTCTGCCTGAAACCTGAAAAGGGAATGGCTGAGCCTGCTCAGCTCAGGCCTTTCTAGCACAGGCTGTGTCTCCATTTAAACCCTGGCTCACCTGGTGCCCAGGACAGGCAGAAATGGAGGCTACATTCCAGAGCAGCCCCACATGCATCCCTTGGGAACCAGCCCTTGGACTTTAAAGTGTGACCTTCTGAGGGCTGAAAAGCTGTTTACAAGTGATTGCTGATGAACTACTAGCTTATATTTTTCTCTTTATAGCATCTTTCATGATTTGCCAGCTATAGGTGCATAAAATAGGCCTAATAATTGTATTCCAAGTTTTCTAAGATCTGTTTTCAGAGATCTGTAATCTGCAAATATGGGATATCTTATGTTAATAGCATGTAGTAGCTTCCATTGTGTCTGGGACTAAGTTGTGATAAACACAGATTCAGCTAACAGAGAAGAAAAGTATATGAAGGATTTTTAAAAAATGGGGGGTAAACAATTATAGGTAGATACTTTATTTCTTTAACCTTTCTCCTATGCTGGAAAAACCACAGTAGCCTCCTACACTTCAGAATTGCCCGTTTTTTGAATTTTTTGCTATAAGGGAAGAGACATAAGAATACAACAGGCTTTTTAATTAAACTTTGTTACTTTGCAAATGTCTCATAAAGCCCTCCCTTCCTCACTCATTGGGAACAACATTCCAACTTAAAACTTCTCACACATCTCTCTGGGGCATACATGGGAATTCATCCCCTGTGGCACTTGCCATCCACAAGCCACACATTTGGTGTAAGCTGGGAGTAGGCACCTATTGCTATCACACCTCCTTTTTGCAGGGAGAGAGCTGGGATGAGTTTTCTGTGAGCACAGCACGGGACAGCCCCTCGCCAGCACGTGCCATCATCCCAAGAAGATCCAGGTGCCCAGCGCCAGAGCAGAGGCATCCTGGCAGTGGGGATGGCCTGGGGCACGCAGGGAATGCCTGGCAGAAGGCACAGGCAGAGCAAAGGCTGCTCCTGATTGCTCCATGGATTGCAGGGATCATGGAAAGCAGGGATGGGAGGAAGCTGCAGGCACGGCAGTGATGGAGGTGGTGGGGACTGCTGGTTACGCTCAGCTGCTGCTCTTCTCGCTGCTGGCTGGATGTTTAGGAGTTTATCCTGTTTAGGGAATTACAGAGCAAGAACTTGGCAGAGCAGACAGCATGAGACAAAATTGGTCCATAAGTTTACAGGGCAAGGTTTAATGAACTCTTGGAGTCCGCGGAGGGTACCAGTGCCTGAGGTGTTGAACATGTTTATTTATTGCTCCACCAGTTCTCTGGTAGAGTTTATACATGTTTTGGCCAAACAAAGCAAGCTTTTTGAGGATTTTTTTGTGCTTCTTGTAATCCAGCAGAAGGCTTATATTGGGAGATTGATCAGACACCAAAGGCAGTATTGGAAATATTACTGTATCTGAAGGAATCTTCTCATAAAGTGCATGGTGCCTTTCACCTATGCATTGCTTTTACAGGCAGTTTGGACTATCCAAATATATCTGTCAGGCTACTTCCTTTTTGAAAGGAAAAAAAATTTTTTTACTGGATTAAAAAGATGTTATGGTTGACTTCAAACTTGTTTTATTTAGGAATCTTTTTGCACTTAGGTAAAAGAACCAAAATCCGCTTAATGACTTTGAAAAAACGTATATTACTTCAAAGCAGTGCAACTTTCCAGGAGTAATTACTTGATGTATTTGAAAACTATGTTGGTCAAGCTTAACCACAACAGGTAGTTTTGGGTGGCAAAGTATTTCTCAAAGAAATATTACCTAAAAATTCAGCAAAGACAAAAACTTTGCACTGGTCTCAAAGGAAATCCTAAATGAATAATGACAAATACCTTGGAGCTGCTTTCACCCACAGGCTTGTGCCAGTAACCTCCCTCCTGACAATTAAAAAAATTCTTGAGAAACCTAAGTCTGGTATTTTGTATTTTGTATCACCACCATGCTTAGGTGGACACTACATACAGGCTGCTTTACCTATTTAGTTCCAGTGTCTCCAGACTGGTGTCAGCTTGGTGCAAGTAAGACTCAACCTCCTGTATCCACCTGCCATATAAACCATGTTTCAGTGACTCCAAAATGAGAGTTGTGCTCCTAATTTATGAGCAACAAAAGTGTAGGAGACTTTGATTAAACAATTTACCTTACTTTACTTTATTACCTTTAAAAACTTGAGAGAATAAGCTTACAGTTTTCTTTTTTAAGTGCTACAGGCTTTTCATTCTCTCTCCACCCTCATCAGCTGCCTTGCCCGTGGGTTGATCTGGCCATGGAGTTATGTCAGCAGCTCATGCCACCAGGCCCTGCTGCCATCACCACCCCCTTGTCTCAGCAGCAAACACCAGCCTGGAGCCCCTGGGCTGAGAGGGCAGGGCACAGCCTGGGCTCACTGACTGTCCATGGGTCCTTAAGGCAGAGGATGTCATCAGTATTTCCTCTGCAGGTTGCTGTATATTGGTGCTAGATACCTGCCAGCCTCTGCTGTTGGACAAACGTCTGAGGGTGTTCTGTTCCCCAGGAAGGGTCACATTTGGGTGATTTCCATGCACAATCCAACCCAGACAAGCACACTAAGCTGGAAAACAATGCCCACCACAAAGCAGTATAAATCTAGCCCTGAAATGCAATGGAAGCAAGCTAATTAAAATGATAGCAAAATAAGAGAGATGTCATTATTAAAAATCAAAAAAGCTTTTGAGGCTTTAAAACAAATGCAAAAATGTCCTTGCATTATTGCCTCTAAATGTGGTGGGGGAAAGGTTAATGGAAGGGGACTGGGTAAGCCAGGGGAAGGGAGCCTCTTTTCTTTGCATAAGCACCTCTGAAATCATGTTACATTCATAGATGTTTTAAGATATTTTGCCGATTGCTTTTGCAAAGCAAAATACCACCACTGCCCTAAAAGATCAATTATATTCCTTTACAATGTCCTACAGGCACATGAATTATGAACCAACAGAGTTTTGCTTAGCTCCTCAGACAAAACGAACAGACCTAATTTTATTTTTTTTCCTGTCTGCATATCTTGGTGTGCCCTCTGCTGGCATTTATTCCTCACAACACATTCCCGTGTGTCCAAACCTTCCTCCCTGGGAAATACCTGGGGCCAGCAGCTCTGCTCACTCGGGGAGAGTTTTTGGTAAACCCACACGATACGAAATTTCTGACAGAAAAAGAAGAAAATAAAGGTAGGTGCATTAGCAATAGAGCAGAACTCGTGTAGAGCTGCGAGATGAGAGCAAATATCATGTGAACACTGGAATTGCTCTCCCCAGCCCCAGACAGAGGCTCCAGGAAGGGTGGGTAGGGTGGACATGGTGGTCCCAAATGTGCCCACCCAGTGGTTTCTCAGCAAGTCCTTGGCACTTTGGGTGGGAGATACGGTTTGGCAGCCCCTGAGGAACACCACGTTCTGTCACAAATCCAGCACGTACCTGCTGTCCTTCAACAGCCTGAACATTGCTTTCATTCTTGCCACAAGTTTTTACAGAGCTTGGTGCTGATTTATACTTTGAAAATCAGTTAAATGGGAAAGAAATGGAACACAAATAACAAAAATTAAGAATTCATTCTGGCACATTATTTGTTGAATTATGGCGCTCTAGGGGCAGTGTCAGAGATTTCCACATTTAATGTCTTGTAAGCGTATGTTGACTCCTGAATTTTTACATTGAAAGAGCCTGTGACCACACAAGCAGGAAAGCCCATCTTTTCCCTGCAGAGACATTCCTAATGGAGCAGAAAATATTTCTTTTCTTCCCAAAAAGAAAAATAATGTCTCTGCTCTCAGATGCCTCATGCAAAGCTGCTGTTGTTAATAGAGGAACACCAGTACAAAACCAGTCCCAGAGAAGAGGGGGCTCCCTTACAGGGAAAAATGGTGCAGCCCTGGAGCAGCACTCCTGGCACAGAGCACATTTGCTGTGGAAAGCCCTTGGACAAGAGTTATTCCCACCACATTGTGAGGGGCAATCGCTCAGCAGCCACATAATATTGTCCCAGTGCCTGCAGCTCCCTGACAGGCAGAGCTCACCCACGAGTCTGGCAATTCACTGATAATTTGTGGACCTAAAAAACAATGGAAGAGTCCCTTCCCTCCCTCCCAGCACGTGGGTGCTGAAGCCCCCACATTCTCATTCATCTTTAACTAACTGTGACTCCTGTGGTCCTCAGAGAAGGATCCCAACCAGGTCTTCATGTCCCATGTCCCCAGATCTGGGCTGAGCCACTTTTGCACTGACTGCTGGAGGTCACCTCCAAGAGAAATCCCACTCTTCCCTGCACCATGGGAAGCACAGATAACCACAAAGTGCCTGCAGAGGAAGCTGCTGCTCACCAGCCATCACCCAAATACACAATGAGGTTGATGCTGTGCAAAAACTAAGGACATGATAAAATAAGGATAAAGGTCTGAGGGAACAGAGGGAGGAGGCAAGTATGGGCAGCAGCAGCACCTTTGTTATCCTTGGGCTGAGCACTGGGCTGTGCTGCCTCTAACCCCAGCAGGGGGACAATCTACCCACTGTACTCACAGAAAAATCACAATACCAAATATTTCCTGTAAATTACCCATGTTGTTGGCAGTTTCTCCAAGTCAAAGCTTGCAGCATATTTGATGGAACTACAGGACTGAAAATCTTTGCCTTGATAGGGCTCAACCAAGCTCAGCTGGAATTGCACAATCGTTCAACTTGCAGGATCAAGGTCTCAATCTGCATTTTGACATTTATTTCCAGAAGGAGCTCTGAAACTTGTTGGCAAGACTAATGGTGTTTAGAGGTCATTTGTTCTGTTGCATCTGGAGAAGAGGAGATAACTTTAAATACTTGTAATCAGCTTATTAACAAAGTGGATCAGAAGTCAGATACCATTTCTCCTATGGTTTTATACTTGTAAATTACAGGAACACAGGTTAGAGGAAAAAATCAAAAGGATATTAACTAAAGATCACAATCAAATTAAGCTGTATTAAAATAGCTCTACTTGTTATCAAATATAACACAAGGCTATGCTGCAAGGTGGAATGGACGTCCAGATAAATTAATCTTTGGCCTTCATTATGGGAAAACAAATATAAAGGCTATTGACTGAGCAGCTTGGTTGTGGCATCACAGAAGCTGCTTAGGAAAAAGCCTGATGAGGAAAAATCTTTGTTTGTGCATTCGGTTTTACTTTTCTGTGCCTCCTCAAGTCACTTTGAACACAGCAAGGAAATACCCTTTTTCAGGAGGCAGAGAGAACAGTGGAAGGGGAGAAGCCAGTGGCTGTGGCTTTCTAGTGGGAGAGCAGAAATAAATGGTGTTTCAAAGACAGTGGTAGGTGGTTCAAGGTAAAATGCCAAACAAGCAGATGAGACTCACAAACACCTGATTGCTGAAGGCTTGTGGAGGCCAACAGCATGGCATGGAGGGATGGGGTGTGGAAGAACCAGAGTGCATTTGGACACTAAAGAGGCCAAAAATGGGATATTTATATATCTGTGATACTAAACACTGTGTTCCTGGAGCACTCAGGACAATGCACAGCACTGCTGCAAACACAGTGCCTCGTGCACAGAGCGGTCACTGCAACGAATGCTTGACCTTGTGGCAAAGCCTCTTGTATTCAGTAACACAAACTGGGGCCTCTCTGCTAAGGAAGATATTATTCCAATCTTTCTTAAACTTCAGCTCTAAGGCAAACCTTTTAGGGGTTCAGGGAAGTAGGTCTTTTTCAAAACTCAGATGAACTTGATTTCTCAACCTGTGACAACACCAGTCAGGATCTGGCTGAACTCGCCCCCAGAACCTCAGGCAGGTCCTCAAATACTCTGTGCTCCTGCTCCCTGCCCTGGATCACATCAGCTCCTCCAAAAGACAAATGACAAAACCCTGATGTCACCTTTCCTGCTCCTCTTTTTACTCTCACAGAAAATGACTTCTGTCAGTTTTTTCATCTTCTCAACTCTTTCGCTCACTTTAGTGACTAAAGCCCATCACCTTCACACTCTCTCACCCTCTCCTGTGATTTCATGGTTGAGCTGATGTTCCCCTCCTCAGGGTCCTGGTCCCAGTCCCCAGCCACCCACTGCCACCAGCCCCAGCCCTGACACTCCCATGGAGCCCCTGGGAATGTTGCACAGGGCCCTGCCATCAGTCTCTTTGCAAACACCACCTGAGCTCAGACACAAAGCTGCCTCTCTCCAGATCTTTTACTCCTACCCAAATTCCAACTTGCCCAATCTCCTCAATGCTCACCTGATACTGAAGTAGAGCAGAGCTGCTTCTCCCGAAGTTCTGCCTTACTCTTGGATGTTGCATTTATTTCAGGATTTAGTTTGAACATTTTTTGTTATTTTGTACCATCAGTGAATCACAACCTTTCCCACCTCAACCAAACTAAAGTGATGGTTCTGGTCATACCCCAACTTCCTGCAAACTCCTTTCCTTCAGTCTCACAGTTGATACAGCTGAAAATGACATTCTCCTCTGACCATATCAAACGTCTCTTCAAGAGCTCTGCAACATCAGGTTGGGGGGGTTTTTTGTTTTGGGTTTTTTTGGGTTTTTTTGTTGTTGGTTTTTGGTTTTTGTTTTTGTTTTGTTAAGGCTACACAACCTCACAAGATTCTTGTTTTCATTGCAAAGGCCCTTTGCAGCTGCTTCCTCCCACCTCTCTCTCAGTTTTTGGAGGCCCACCCTGACCAGACACTCAATATCTTTCCAAGCAAACATTTCTGTTCAGTGCTTCATCCTGGAAATTCTCTTCACAAATCCCTTGTTATTAATCTCCCCCTTCCTCTGTCCCCATGGTTCCCACACAGCCTGGCACAGTGCAAAGAGCTGATGTGAAGAGGTGGAAGGGGAAAGAGGGAACTTGCAAAGTTCTGAGAAGTCTGAAAAATGTGAAGGAGAAGCCTCCAATATCTGTGTGTGTCTGTGAGCACCCACTTGCTGTCTGACAGCTTCATCTGAGGAGCAGGAGCAGCCCTGGGGATGCTGAGTGTGCAGGGCTTTGCACAGAATCCCTTACTGCTTTATTCCCCAGAAGCAGCTCTACCTGCTTGTCTCTCTTTCCAGCAGAGCCAAACTTCAGGATTTTGGATTCTCTTGCCTGCTGATATTTGTATTTTTCTTGTGACTGCTGGCTTTATGTGGCCCACAGCTAATCTCCACTGGGATATGGCTCTAATGGGCTCTTGTTGTTAAACTTTCCTTTAATTCACTGTTCACAGCTCATCTGTTTATACCTGCTTCTTATAAGATCTTGCCAGAATGTTTTCCAAATGCAAAACGCTAGTTTGACAAAATAAAACATATCATTAAAAATACTACTGCAAACATACACCTGCAGGGACATAAGGAAGATGCTGCAGTTGAGCAAGAAAAAAAGAAGAAAAAATTCAGGGTTTAAAAGGTGGCTCCATCCCTTGCTGACACAAAAAAGTTTCAGGCAAGTTTCATTTGATGCCATTTCAGGTGTAAAGTCAAGGTCAGGCTCCTGTGCCTGCACCAAAGTAAGTAAATGCTGTGCACCTTCTTAATTCAAGCTAACTATTTTCTGGTCAAAAATCATTTGGAGACACAAGTATGTACCTCCTCTGTTACCTCCTGTTTTTACACTTGTTTCTGGACATCAAAGATCCCCTTTGGTAGCTCATCTGCAGATGGGCATCCAGTGGTGACCTCAAGTAAGCACAGGAGAGATCTAACAAAACATCATGTTTTTACAGAAACACAGCATCAGTTTGGATGGTCAGAGCCATACACATAAAGCCAGGTTTGATTTCCTCAGTTTTGCAGGTAATGGCAGAAATGTCTGGGATTTTTATCTATCTATCTATCTATCTATCTATCTATCTATCTATCTATCTATCTATCTATCTATCTATCTGTCTATCTGTCTATCTGTCTATCTATCCACATTTATAATCAGCTAACCCTTCAGTTTCCTTTGCTATGGAAAGCTCATGCTGTGATGTCTGCACTGGTAAGATTTTTGCAAAATGAAAAATGAGCGTCTGAAATAAAGTGTTTATTCACTGAGCAGTAAGTAGTTATATCTGGAACTGATGCAATGTAGCTTCAGTTTCCCAACAGTAAACTCTAAGTAGCCTTATATAATTTGGGAGGGAAAATAATTTCTCTGCTTTTCTTATATTTCAGTAAACCATGCATCTGTGGCCAAGAACTTTTCAGCTCATTAATTCAGCAGCAATATAAAATATATACAAAATTAGGGTATCATTTTCAAAAACAGGCACCTAAAATGAAGTTTCTAGATCCTTACTTTGGCTCATGAATCTGATTTTCCGAGCTGGCAACCACCCGCCAGACTGCGCAGAACGCTGACGGGAGCTCAGCACCTTTGAAGATGGCACTGCTCAATGACAGCATCCAGCATTCTGACAGCCTTCTGGCAGAGACAGCTTTCACAAGCTCCATAAAACACGAGAGGTCAAAACAACATGTCCTGCAATTACCCACACTGAAAAACAATCTTAATTAATAATGATATCATCTCTACGCCCTCTACCCTTTAAAGTGCCGCTGAGAAGTTTTGCCTTTCCCTCACGTCTCTCCCTTCTAATGTTTAATCCTGTACTTCAAGTTTTTATTACACCATCAACCTGATTTCAGTGGTGTTTGTTGTGTGGTGTGTCAGATTTTACTCTTTCTTATCGTTAGGATTACTCATCTTTCTATATGCTCAGACATCAGCCTCAGAGGACATACACTGCTCCACAAAATACTCAGGTTCACTTTTGTGCCTGTATAAGGCTGATAGCAGTGACATGGCAAAGATTTAAATAAGGTTCAAAAAAAAGCTAACAAAATTGAGATTTCTGCCTTTATCCAAATTAAGCATGTTAAGGAGGAAGATTCATTGAAAGTATTAAATGCTAAACTCACGTAAGTGTATGACATTAATTTGATGAAGTGAGTTATTTGTTCTTCTTTCTGTCAAAATGCCACCTCTATGTAAGACGGATCCTATCTGTATTTAAGATTTACACTTTGACCAAAATCACTGGGGCCAACAGGAGTCAGACTTTGGATCACTGAAGTCAAAATCTAGACATATTTTTACTTGGATTTGTGAACGAGACTGTCAAATTTTGACAGACCAACAAGGTGAAAATTTGAAGGAAAGGCTAGCTCTGCCTTTCCCAGAACTAAGGCACTACTGAAAACACAGCAGTATCTCCTTGATGCAATCTATACATTTGGATGCCTCTATTTTGATTTAGTTAGAGGGATTCCCTAGTCAATTCAGACTGTTCAGGCCTAAAATACCAAACCTTCCAGTGCTTGAACGGGGCTTCTAAGAAAGCTGGAAACAAAACTTTTAGAAAAGCCTGTTATGATAGGGCAAGGGGTCAACTTAGACTGGATATAAGGAAGAAGCTTTTTATAAAACTTCACTTGTGCCAGTGTTTCACCAGTGGCACAGGATGCCCAGGGAGGTGTTGGATGCTCCATCTCTGGAAACATTCAGGGTCAGGTTAGACAGGGCTCGGAGCAACCTGGTCTAGTTGGAGATGTCCCTGCTCATTGCAGGGTGGTTGGACTAGGTGGCCTTTAAAGGTCCCTTCCAACCAAATCCACTCAGATTCTTTCTGGACTGGCAAAATATTCTCAAAGGGATTGTGCAAAATATCATCTCCTTCTTCCAAATCAACTATTCACTCAAGGAATTTCCAGTCCAGGAGTGACTCCTAATTAACCACATGCCCTGCTGCCATACCTGGAGTTTGTATGTAATATCTGCACTTCTCTGCTAAGATTATAAATCCTTGTCATTTGTAATCTTAGCAATGCATCAGCTGTTGAGTGATCTCTGCACCATTGCAACACTTGAAATGGAAAATTCAAAATATACAACTAAATTTGTCTCTATATGTGCAATAAGCTTTTCCCCCAAAATCAAGGATGTAGAAACCAAGAAGACTGATTTAAATAATGCAAAGGAATCTTCCAGTTGTTTCCATTGTAGGCTCTAGCCATAAGCACATCCCAATATCCATGCTTCCCACTGAGCTCAGTCCTGCTGTTTTCCCCTTTGCAGGCTGGCCCTGCCCTGCTCCCATTTCTGCTTTCCCTTCTCCTCACTAAGTCAGGGACATTCACTAGACACTGACTTCCCAGCAGTTCATCCCCAACTGATCAATAAATTCCATCTTTTAGACATGCACTCCTCTGAACCACTTTGCATTTTCTTTCTGCCTGCCTCCTGCAGCTGTCCCAATTTCATTCCAGTTTCTCATTCCCCTTCATTATTCTTCCTCTGTGCTCCTCATCTGCAGTCCAAAAGTTTTCACCACAGATGTGCCTATACATTTCTCAAACGATGTTAATTCCTTCTCAGATGCTGGGTCACCACTCTTGCATATGGCACAGAAGCTCCAAACTAAGGGAAAACTCTCTCTGTAACTCTTCTGCAGCACTTGAAATCACTGTATGCTCCTTTCCAAAGCCTTAAGTAACCTCCAACATCACTACAAGTCTATTTTCTCTTGTCAGTTAAGGTGCACAGACTTGGTTCAGCCTTCAGTAGCCCCAGACCATTAATGCATACAGCCTTCAGGCAACTTCCATTACTAAAACTTTTCACCTGAACAATTTTAAAAAATCATGAAGATGAAAAAGTGCACATTGAGATCAGTCAGTTCTCTCCTCTCAGCACAGGGTTGCTGGATGGTCCTGTTTCATTGGTTTAGGGCTTTGAAATAAAGATGTAACTACATTTGGTCTGCCCTAGGGAGAAGAGAAAGATCACAAATACAAGTGGGAGAGGAACCACACAAAATTAACGTTAAACTCAAACAAATGCCAAGTATGAGAAGTTTCAGTGGAAGGAGGCAGAACCGTAACAGTTTCCAACAAATGGAAATGAAGCTTCAAGTACAGTCAAGCAACACAATTAACATGCAGTGGTGTCATTCCACTGCACAGCAGTCACCAGGCCAGGCTGAAGTTTCCATTTTCAAAACAATTCAAGGCAGAGGCAGAATTAGTTTTGGGGTTTTTTTCCTACATTAACTCTCTTCTATTGTACATGCCACCACTGACATTTCCATTTTCCTAGAGTTAAGTATGAATGCTTGAATTCCAGTTTCTACATGGCATGCTGAACCATGACAAAAAGTCCCCAAAACTGTACAAGACATCCAAGCTGCTAATTCAGGAACTTGGGTTCAACACTGCAATACTCACCAGCCTCAACCCTACACCTCTGAAAAACAGCCCCCTGTGCTAACACTGAATATTCTCACTTGGAGGACTTGGAGGACTGCTCCAGTATAACACCTCTCCCAGTTAATGGTATGTTTTGACCAGGATTTACAGTCTGAATTAAACAGGATTTCCTCTGTAAGCTTCTGCAAATTACTTATGTTCAGAAAATTCTGACCTGTGGGAATTAGAAAAGGTAACAACACTCCTTAAAAATAAAATATCACAAGGCTGAGTAATTTTTCAGTGACATACTCAGGTCTCAACAGAGCATTAAATAAAATTTCTATGCCGGTCTAAAGAGCAAACTATGGTGCATGACAGAGTGGTTCTTCCGCAGCTCATCTTCAGGTTTAAACACAGACATACTCCTGAAACCACTAGTTGTACATGATATTTACTCAGGGGTTTAAAATAATACTAGAAATACTAAGTTTAGGTCAGTTGGCAGTAAGGCCTGATTTGGAAGCCCTCAGCTAAAATCAACTAAAGCCCAGGGTTTGGCATTCTATCTCAAGCCAGCCCTTATGTCAGTTGTGCTGTCTTGGAAATCTGGTCTCTTGTTTTTGGTCCATATCACCAGCAACCCTGATTAATTCCAAACGTGGCAATGAGGGATCCTAAAGCACATTGAAGGAGAATAAGGTGCACTCAGGTACCAGCCAGGACTCTGCCTTGGCTTCTGAAACCCAAGGCTTTCTACAACACCAAGTGCTTTGGGTTTTATTCCAATGCTACACAGCTTTGGTTTGAACATGGGTGCAACAAGCAACCAACCTTTAACCAACATAAAAACTGAGGGTGGGTTTTCCTCATCAGAGTAGTTTTTCAATACTTTCGTTGTATTCTAAACACAAAAAAAACCCCCTTGTTTAGATTTAATTTTAAAATATCAGTCTGTAAAGTGGGGTGAAAAGTCATGGAAACTTTTGCATAATCTGCATAACAAGATGCAATTACAATTTTTTTCCATACAGAATGGAAGAAGACAGTACAAATGCAGTCCTGAACACCCTTTCAGTCTAAATACCTCATTGGCAGCATGACCATTAGTGCTACAGAAGAACTACTGTAATAAAGACACTTGGCCTTCTCTTCCAAACTGTGCTCATCAAAGCCACAGAAACAAACTTTTTTAGTAGAAAAGAGTGGAAAGTGAATAGGAAGATCCTTTGACTACAAAAAATTGAACTATTGACATCAACAGCAACCTTAATGCAACACAGAAAAACAGCAAATTGCAAAAAAAAATTGTTGAATGTTTTAATGCATTTTGGTTTGTAATGAAGAAAAACATTTTACATCTAAAAACAAATTAGCAGAATAATAAAAAGTGGTTCCACATAACTTATAAATTCTTCTCCCTAAAAGGTAGTTTTCACAGATTTAGGCAACAAATAAGATGTTTCATTCCAGATCTTTCTGATTGTAAAGTATACACAAACTCTGTGAAAATTGATGTGCATTGCTTGAGAGAAAGACACAGAAGCTTGGTTTTGCCCAGTGATGAGTATTCTGTGAAATTCTGCACAATACTGAAACTGTAACTGCAATTCTCCTCCATTTAATGAAATGCTGGACATTGTTCAGTGCTGAAAAAACACTCTTTAGCACATTCAGAGCCATGAAATGTTTTCCACATATTTAATCAACATTTAGTATATTCACTACCCCTGCTCATATGTTTTGCTTCAAGGGGAATGGCAGTTTGGCTTACCCTTCAGTACAGTATAGAAAACTAAACTAAGTGATAGTTCAGTGTTCAGCTGATTTAAGTATTAGCCTGCTCATAAGAACGTGGCTCTAGCACCTTGTTTGGTTGATTCTTTTCAAAATGAAACCACGTAATCACCCACTCCTGGTGCCAGAGGATGGTCCCTCTGGTGATATAAAAGGTTTGCAGCAATGATGATTGAACTGCATAGAGTCCAGTGGTTCTGTACTACATATGTATGAGAGAAGCTTAGACACTTTAGTTTAGCAGGACCAAAACCAGTGACCCTCTCCTCTGCCTCAGGTAATAAAGGAGAGCCATTGCTCCAGATCCTACATGCAGGCCATGCTGGAGAAACTGCTTGTACTCGCCAGACATTTTTCTCTCTTTTAAAAAACAGCATAAACCTTTGTAAAGTTCTCTCTGTTACCAACTAAAAGAAAGTGAGTCTTGTTTTCTTAAGGAATTAAACCTGTAACCCAACATCAAATGGCTTTAGCCCAGAGTAAAAAAACAAGGAGAAAAAAAAAGTAAAAATAAACATTGTCACCTTCATTTAACTCTTACCACCAGAAGACTTAAAAAACTCTGCAGCTGCTTTCTGCAACCTCACTAGTTTTAGTATTTAAGATTACTTCAGCACAGTTGTCCATCTTGTATCTCAATAAAAAATCCCAAACCCCACAACAGAAAAAAATAAGTGATCAAACCACTCTGATGACGTGTACTATAAAGACACTACATATATTCTCCATTAAATATTTTGAGTTTCCTTAATGCTACAGTTCAAAACTATGTTTAGGATCCCTGTTTTCCTTCTGTTCCTCACTGATGCATTCATTATCCCATCCCATCCCACTGTACTCCCATGCCACACAAATGTTAGCTAACAGGAGAACCAGCTAACACGTCTTAATGTAATTACAAACAGTTATGAGCACAGCTGTAGTTGCACAGAATCATGATGATGAGATAAAAAGCTCCTAATACTTCTGCCAACCTACCATGAACCCCAATATTCCCACTGTCAGAGTGCCTTTACCTCTTACCCCCACCCTTCACCTTATACTGTGATATGTCAGACAGTCAGGGGCAGCATCTCCCTTTAGCCAAAAAAACAAGTGTCTGTCTGAAGCAGCCTTTCCACTCTTTCCAAGACACCAGCTGCCACCTGCATTTACTGATAGCAGCAGCTGCAGAGTAGCACCCCACTGCCAGTGCAAAAACAGCTAAACACAGTGAGGAGCAAAACCAGAGTAAGGTCATTTGAGAGAAAGAAGAAGAGCAGTGCTAATTACCCCCTTCTGGAACAGGACAGGGACTGCAGTGCCCCTGTCACAGCTGAGAGCAGAACGGTGACATGTGATGCTGACTTAGTGTATTGCTCCACTAGCTTTATGTGTTAACTGCCTTAAGGATCACATGCAGTATGATTGTCTTTCCTCTCCTGTCAGACACTGCTTCAGCCAGAGACCAAAGGTGCTTTTTTCTAGGCTACAGAGAGATTCGATGCATCTTGACCGACATTCATTTTTGAGGTAGTACTCATATACTTTGTATTGCTGGCTCAAAATAAAAGTATGGGAAGTGAAAACAATTAAAAGTATGCTCACTGTAGGTACATAAACAAAATCATCAACCCCAAAATAAACTATTTCCTTTCTGGGCAGAACACCAAAAGGAATGAATCCTTCTTACAAAGGTTAGCTCACATTCACTGGTAAAGTCAAACTTTCATAAATGGTTTATAACAATAGCTATAAACTAAAGTGCTTCAGAATTTGCTTGACTAGATTTCAGTGATTAGAATTGTAATATTCCAGATTTTTGCTAATATGAAATGTGGTGAGGTTTCAGAATCACTTTATATAAGAAGGGCAGAATGAATCTTTTACTTTTTTCAAAATAAAAAGTACAAAAATGATTACAAATAAACCTGGCAGTCCATACTCACTACAAGTTGCTTGCATTTTCCTTCTCAAATCTACTATTTCTCTAGTAACCAGAGTAAAAATGAAGTTGCACTATATGGCAGCACTAAAAAAAGTATTCAAATCAGATGCAAACAGAAAAATGTTTACAATCATACAACTAATGAAATTCACACTTCATTTCAAAGTTTTAGCCCTGCAGATTCCTTTTAACACAAGGCAGATATGTAGAGTCGTGGAAAAATGTAACAGACTGTATACACTCTCTACAGTAATTACATAAGTTTCACATTTATGTCACAAATGTAATGCCCTACTGTGTAACTATTAAATGCTAAATAACTTATGAACATTTATGTGCTCCACGCAACAGTGAACATATTGACCAGTGGATGCCAAAATATAAAATTTCATACGCAAGACAAACTAATTTTTTAAAAAATCACATTTCTCTGTACAACCCATGCAAACTGTGCACAATGTGGTAACAAGAACAACATTTGCTCGAGTCTCCTCTCACAGAAGAGCTTTTACAGAGACAGCAGACCAGTGCTCAGAAAAGCCTGCCCAGGTGTAGAAGTCCACGGCGACACAAAGGCAGAAACTCTCAGCGTTTCACTTCTCTTGTAGCAAAGCAGGGATGTTGATGTTCCAGCCGATGGCCTGGCGGTCAAAGCCACACGTGAAGAGGTTGCAGATGGGATGGTCCTCGCACCAGGCGGAGCAGCAAACCATCCTCCTGTGCCCCTGCCACAGCACAGGAGACAGCACCGTTACTGACACGGGTTTGGGAGCTGCTGGACAACTGCTCACTGCAACTCAAAATGCAACCCTGCCAACCCTCAGCCCACCCCCTGCAAACAGCCCTTGGGAATCCTAAAGGCCACTGTTACCTGCATCTGCAAGGTAAAAGCCTTCATAATGATGTCACTCCTTAGCACCAGCACTGCATCCATAAGGACAGACGCATACAAAAAGGTGCATCAAAACTTTTTGAGTTTCCTCAAGGTCTGTTTGCTATCTAGTTACATTTTCTTGACATAAGCAAATAAAAATTTGAGTTTAACATTTTTATTTATAAAAGCAGTCTTAAAATAAGGAACTACTTGCTGGCAACTACTTTGTAACAAGCCTGCAAGACTAAGTGTCCATATCGTTCACAATTCAGGAGGGATAATACTTTAGCAGGAAGAATGTCATACTGATGAAAATAGTTCAATAGCAACAAAAATGTCCAAAATAGGGTTCTGACCAACATTCAGCTCAAAAAAAAAAAAAAAACCAAAAAACNCCATAATATCAGTAGTGGCAGCCTGAATGGAACTACTAAGGGAAAAAAAAAGACATGCACACACACACAAAAAAAAACCCCTCAAGACTACAATAAAGTAAAAAATTCCTAAATTAGAAAAAAAATCTAAAAGAGATTAAGTAAGTCTTAGAACTCCTTCCTAAATTCTGTCAAGAAATGCTGAATCAACCCCAAAAAAGGCCTATTTATATGACATAATCCAATTAATTTCACTTAGTCTGATTTGCTCCATTAGTGATGCTTGCCATGCCAAATACTGCCATAAAGGGACAAAACCTGATGGCTGTGGCAAGGACGGTTTATTACATGGTAGGATGTATCTAGAATGTATGTGGATAAACACAGAAGAAAAAAATTAAAATTTATCTCCAAATCATACAAGGTGAGCTCACAAAAATGACCCTCACTTTTTCCCTCTGTTTCTATGTTACAGAACACAGAATGGTTTGGGTTGGAAGGGACCTTAAAGATCATCTGGTTCCAACCATCCTGCCATGGGCAGGGATACTTTCCAGTACACCAGGTTACTCAGAGCCCCATCCAGCTTGGAATATATAAAGCAGTTAGACACTGTGTAAGAAAAAAAAATAATAAATTTATGTGTGTATATATATATATCTCACCATGAGAAAATCACCATTAAACCTCATAGTGAGCCATTTTTCTAACACAATGCTCATCGAGACATTAAAACACATCTGAAATGCTCTTACACACCTTTTCCATTTCAGAGAGAAGGCAGATATGTGTTTCACTTCAGGAAGGGGAAAAACCATGAAGAAACTCACTTGAAACACCATTTCCAACTCCACCAAAAAAGTTTAACATGTTTCATACTGGCACGTTGGTTATTTTTAATAACTAACAGCATATTTATTCAGACCAGTGCCGCTCAGCATTTGCTCAGCTTTAAGCTAGAGAGACCAAATGGCACTTTCAACCTGCATGGGGAAGGACAGACACTGGAGGTGCAGCTCTGCAGGTACCTGTCTGTTGCTGCGAGGGAGCCGCGCCAGCCGCACGCCCGACATGTCGAAGAGCCGAACCTGCCGGTTGTCGTGGGGAAGGGCGATGATCCTCTGGCCAACACACACGTTAATCCTGCAGAGAAGGGACAAAAAGAGCCTGGGTAGGAAACAAGGAGCCTGGCAAATAGGAACTGACAGCACAAATTTAAGCTCACGGGAAAGGAACGCAGCTGAATTTTTCCTGGCTAGAATTCACAAATGGAAAGAGAGAAAAATATTGAACCATTAAGGTGCTTGCTATTCTACTAGATCCTCAAATAGCCTTAACATCTGCATTTGCTTATAGAAAATTTCTTAAAAGCAATGTACTTAGTAAAAATTAATGTCGATCACACCTGCACTTTATAAAACCATTTCAGACCTTTTTCAAATTCTTATAAATCTCAGGTTTAATTTCAGGGACAAAAAATACATGTGTATTAAGCGAATTAATAAAATAGCAACCTGCAACACCTGCAACAATCATCCAGTCCAACTACCTGACCAATTCAGGCCTGACCAAAGCTTAAAGCATGTTGTTAAGGGTATTGTCCAAATACTTCCTTAATACTGGAAGGCTTGGTGTATCAACCACCTCTCTGAAAACCTATTCCAGGATTTGACCACCCTCTCAGGAAAGAAATGTCCAGTCTAAACCTCTGTGGCATAGCTTTAAACAATTCCCACATGTGAAAGAAATTAAGAATTAATTAAGAAAGCATGAATTAAGCAAAGTAGTAGCTCAGAGATCTCCTTACCTGTTGACTGCAGAATCTGTGCGGATCGTTGCAATAGGAGACCTCATGTTTTTCAAATCCCAGACTTTTACTGTACGGTCATCACTACCAGAAACAACATTGTCTCCCACAGTGAAAACTGCAGATGTCACAGTGCTAAACAATCAGGAGTAAAGACAAACGATGACAAAATATGTCAAACTCAAAATTTCTTTATTAAAGTAGCATCTCATTTAAAGCTTTACTTTCTGCTTCTGTGCTTCCTTTAGCATATGTAGCTTGCCTTTTTTTAAAGCAGAGTAATCTGAAATTTTAAAATTCTAAGCAGTTCTTTTTGAATAAAAAAATATTCTTACAAGAAGCTATGACACTTAAGGTGAACAGGGCTTGACTGGCCCAAGTGCTGAGAGAAGCAGCCCAACAGTAGAGACTCACTCTGGAGGCATCTTTCATATTCCACTGATTCTGACAAGTTAAACAGGCCCAGTCCTGAAACCTGAATTCACTTCTGAAGTTCTGCACTAATGTCCAGAAGATTTATCACACAGCCCAAACTGAATTAATAGCATAGAGTACAAATCTTCTTCTTAAGTGATTTGAGACCACTCCACCCAAAGTTTTCTGTAGAACTATCCGAGACATTTCCATTCACCACACAATACTGAGGAGGTCCCCAACACCTAAGATGTAGCTAAAGCCATCCTGTACACACACATGAACATGCTGTAATCCACACAGAGTCTCCAGTATAGCTCCACTACCAATAGCTACAGCAATCTAACAACCTCTAATTGTGATTTCTAGTCCTGTTTTACAAGCAGCTAAAGTCTGAGAGTCAAATAAAAAATGGCAAGTAGTAGTAAGAAGCACAAGATACAGTTCTTCAAATTTTACCTAGTATGCCTAGAAATGCACAAGAGCAGTCAGAGAAAGACTCTGGGAATATTTCCCAGAATATGGGAATATCTCTAGCAATTGAAAGTGCAACATATTACTTCCAGAAGCTATTTTAGAATTTTGTTTTATAATTTTATTATCTTTGTATTTTACAGCTTCAGATAACAGTATATCATCCATATACTGGGCTCAAACAAACAATTCTCACGATGATTCTATGATTATTTTTAAATATTTTACCTTGATTCATATTAACCAATTAAAAGCTTTTGTACTACAATTTTCATTGTAATTGTGTGAATTCCCAACTCAAAGCCAGTTTTTTTCTGCCCACATAATGTACTAACAAAGCATTTTTGTCTTTCCTTACAATCATTGGGGAAAGCTTCTCAATTCTCTTTCTACAGATTTGATTTAATGACCTATCTTGTAACTTGGGTCATGCACATCAATTTCTTAGAACTTAGTAATTTTAATTTAAGTTGTCAGTTGTTACTGTCACTTTAGTTGTTCTGCAGAAATTTGAATTCATGTCCTATCCAAGCTGCTGATTAAGATTAGCACAAGCCAGGTCACAATGGACCAGTTTATGCAAGCCTCTTAATTTAAATTGACACCAAATTAAGATTTAATTAGGATGAAGGCCCACTTTATTCATGATACCAAGTTTCCTAACACATTATTAGAGTGCAGCTATGCCACCAGGGAGATGATTACAGAAAGAACCAAGAAGTCTTTGACTAATCTTCTGGACTTTATGAACAAAAAGTCAAGAAGTTAAAACATACATGAAGGCCACAACTGCTGAGTCTCTTTCATCAGGCACCTTCTTATTTGGGAAGAAAACTCAGTCATGCAGTCAAGATGCTGCACAATACAGCTGGCATGTTCTTACTACCAAACCTGTCTCCTAGCAGCCCAAACTCCTTTAAATTTACCAACATCTGCACTTCTCACTAGTTCTTTAAACAAAGAAGCTCAGAAAAAAAAAATCAGGCTTTTACTAATCTCTATACTGCTGTAATACCTTTGAAGCAATGTTTGTAAGTTTAAAATTCTCTATTCAGTCTCCATAATTTACACACACATTGGGAGACTTTTTAGCACACAACAGCATAAAGAATTCAAGTCACAGAAAATCTCCAGGTGAATGAATACACTGTGCTTTAGTATTCTGCTGCCAACAAACACATCTGATCTGTTTTCCCATCATACATTTTCTTCCAATTACAGCTGGAATACGTTGTAAAACTGTCTTAAAATAACCTTCCACTTTTGGGTGCTTTTTTTTTAAAACTTTAAAGAGCTTTCCAGCTTCTTTGATCTCATATTGGTTTTGCTTTATCATTTATCATTTTCAAATGTGGTTAAGTTCTTTGACCACATAAAGTTCTCTAATCCTTAGATTTATCATTTTTAAATGAAAACATTCGAAACTATTGCCAGGAAAACAGAATGCCAACCCCAGGTTAGCTCAATCCTCCCTGCTCCTCCAAAGACTCTCAAAAGATAACAAAATCCTTTCCAGCTTAACTCACTCTTTCAGCTTAACTGTTCAGATATTACTGGGTACACCAAGCAAAAGTTTGTAAAATAAAAATGCAATGAAATTCTTCTGTAGCTCTCTGGAAATAGGGCAAGTGCTAGACAGGCAAAGGGAAAGCTGCTGGTCTGTTTTTAGTGACAACTTTAAAGGTGCTTAGTGGTCTTAGCCATCCATTCACCCTCAGCTTAGCCCTGCAGGCTGGGTGTGCACTATCTGCAAGCACATGGGACTATGAAAACAATCTTTTACATAAGGAGCTTTGAATTTAACAGCTAAATATAAAAGCACTTCTTACTGCACCCAGTGTTTATGACCAAGAATTTTGGTCCCAGTTCTAAAGCAAACTGTATATGGATACCTGCATAACATTCCCTGTGCTTTTACAAAAATGAAGCATGACTCTTCTAAGGGAAACACTCAATTCAATTCTCAAAGACATCCCATTTTCAAAATAGGATTGCAAGGCTTGAAGTTTTAAGTAACTTAACAAGTCTAGAAAGGCCAAAAAGTATCAATTCTCACAAACACAACAACTCTGGGGAGGGTTATCAGCACTTCATTCATCTGAGTAAAGACAAAGTGGGTTTTGGGGTTTGGTTTTTTTTTATTTTAAAGTGGAACATAATGAGTTCATATTTTAAAAAATCCCATGCATCTAAATTCAAAAACATGCTCAACACTGCTGGCCTAGAACATGAGCAAGTGCTGTGCTCATGGATCTCATGCAGTACAAATTACATTCTGTCTCCTCTGATACTCCAACTGGGGCATCTCTTAATATGACAGATGCATCTCAGCAATTTTTTTCTTGGTTTTCTGTTTATTTGGTTTTTATAATTAAAACAAATTAGTAACAAGAAGAAAGACAACTTCCTATTTATAAACTAAACCAGGATTTCAGCCCAACTAAAAGGAAAAGGTAAGAAGAAAGAAAGGGACGCAAAGTCAGTGGGAAGAAAGCAGTCAACAGAAGCAGCCAATAAACAAATGACCTTTCAAAAGTATTGCCTCCATAACCTCATCCATATGACAAAAATTAAAAGCCTTTTTCCTCTGTTTTCATGTGGCTAGATTTAATTTTTGTTTGTATTAGTCTTCAGTTTGTTCTAACCCAGGTAAAACTCTGGTTAACATCCCAGTGGCTAAATTAATAAAAAGTGTCAACAAAAGATCATCAGCCCCCCTGTTAATTGAACGCTAGAAGACATTAGATTTTTAATAACTCAAAAAGATGACAGGCATTGTAGGACATTAAAGAAAAAAAAAGAAGAAACAAGCAAATAGGAAGCAGTCTTATGACACTTCAAACTGTGGGTCCCACAGGGAGTTTGGTGTGCTACAACTATTCTCCAAAAAAGCTTCAGCCTCCGCCAAACCCCAGCAAAACTCATTTATCTTGTCATGGGGAGCAGCCGAGCGTGTACTTCCAGCTGACAGCGTGGCACTTCCTCACCACACACCAGTGCCTGGCCTCGAACATCCTGCTCCCTCCGTGGGTCTCAATCACCAGAAATGCTGTGGTGCTCGCACTCCTCATTAGGCCCAACAGCTGTCTCCCCAGTCACACTGAGACACAAAACTGCTTTGCATAACAATCTGCTGAAATTTCACACATAGGGGAAGGGGGGAAGGAAAATACATCGAAAATGTTGGACCATGAAATGCTGATGCAGAACTCTCACTGGCAATGCACCAAAAAAGAAGTTAACACTGCTCTCTCCATTTTGATTTACAACCTAAACTGGGATTTACCATCGAACTGGAAGATAACACATTTTCATGGCCTTGAACAGGCATCTACATGCATAAATCTGTGTGTGGGACGAAAATGGACTAAACCAGAGGTTTCAGATAAATTTATTCAAGGTAACTTGAATACATACAATTACCTACAGTTGTATGCAAGCAGCAAAATTTGAGGGCTCAAATATGCATTTCATTTTAAGTAATGAAATTGAAAAATAAAACCTAAAGGAAGCTCAATTTGGTATCACATTTTTTGCACAAGTTTCCTTTGTTTTAGGGGAACAAAGCATATCCCCAGATCAAGCAGTCAGCAGCCTGAGGGGAACCCAGGAACTGTGTTTAAAACCTCCAGATGTGAACAACCCCACTGCCCATCTCAACAGGAGGTGGCACTGGCCACTGGAGGCCCAGGTAAGGAGCACACCAGCACCTTCACATTTGAGTGCATTCAGCTTTCAGAATTGCTAAAAGCACTCGATTCCAGGAAGAGCTACAACACAGAGCTGTCCATGGATTTATCTCCAAATATCAGCAGTTTTTCTCCAACTAAAGAAACAGTAAGAACAAACCATGAAGGAATTACAGTATCACTGAGGTTGGAAAATACCTCTGAGGTCATTGAGTCCACCCTATGAACAAACACCACCATGTCAACCAGACCATGGCACTGAGTATCATATCCAGTCTTTCCTTAAACACCTCCAGGGACCATGACTCCACCAACTCCCTGGACAGCCCATTCCAATGTCTAATCACCCTTTCTGTGAAGAAATTCCTCCTAATGTCCAACCTAAACCTCCTGTTGCAGCTTGAGACCATTTCCCCTTGTCCTGTCACTGGCTGCCTGGGAGAAGAGACTGACCTGGCTACAGCCTCCTTTCAGGGAGCTGTAGAGAGTGGCACTTTGATAACTCCACGCCAGTATCATGTTGGGGGAACATTAGAAGAGAAAACTAGGAATTCAAGCTATGCAAGAGAGCAAGGAGTGGTAACTTGGATGGGCTGAAGGAATGTAAAACGTGCTGGCCCTAGTCTGACCTGAAACAGATGTATGAAGAAGCACTCAGCATGGGAAGTAAGGCATTGTCAAAGCTGGATCCCTGAGCTATCAGTTATTAAGGCTGCTAACAAGTCTAAGAAAACCACAGAATTCTTACCATGCTCTGTTACATCTGTGTAGTAAATGTAAAACAAAAGGCTTTGTAAAAACTGTCAGAAGGACTAGAAGCATTTCAAAAAAACTAACCCTTGAGCTTCAAGCCCAGGCCATAATCTTCATTTAAAGAATATTCAAGATGCAAATGTAGGATCAGAACAGTGTGTGAAACACAAGTTTGGAGCATTTTTTCAATGAAATGCAAGAGGAAAAAAAGTGCCTCAGCGGACAAAAGAAGGTAAGAATATTAACGGCTACATCAGAACCATCTAGTTAATCAGTGAGGCTTAGGGAAAAAACAATGTTTCATCAGAAAATTTTTGCATTTCTTACAGAAGCCAGATTGAGATATCCACACATGGGGAATGCCTAAGGCATTCTTTGATGAGAAACAACAGAAAAATTGTAGACAAAGCATCACTAAAGTCATTAATAACTGAAGCAAGAACAGGACTATCTTGAAAAGAACAGATGTGTTAGATTGATCAAACACCACTGATAGCATCCAATTTGTTACATTTTGTTTGGCACAAAAGGTTTTGACTAAAAGCCCAAGCACAGATTTAGTCAAAGGTGCAAAGCTTGCATTTTTAGGACTACATTTACACATGCTTTAACTTCACCAAGAAAGTGTGGTTGAATAAGAATACATAGCAGTGACCTTGTAATATTGGGCATATCTAGAATAAGACTGCTTCCCAACAGGGATGTCTAATGACATCACTGCCTGGAGAAAAGCCACTTCTCCCCCTGCCATCACTTGCTCTTTCAAGAACAACATATTCAAGACAGACACAAATAAGATATGAGAATTAAATCTTGCAGACCCAAGAATCTGAGAAAGCCAGATAACCTTGGCAAATCCAAGTGTCCACACTAAAGCAATTACTATTCTCTTGAAACAGAATGCCATTTGGACATTAACTCTCAATTCACTAAATGTCAGAATTCAGCCCAGCATCCTAATCGGCAGCTGCTCAGTAACTTTTATATTTTTTAATGCAGATTCTTCAGCAATCATAAGAGTTGGAAAATGCAAAGTTGAAACAAGACATATTTGCAATTCTCTAATTTCAAAGTTCTCAGGATGAAGCACAGCTTACCATTCAGCTGCACATTCAGAGACATACTGGCAGCAAATGAACAGGAACTTTCCCTTCTGGTCTCTTAGAGCCACACAAGCAGAATGAAAGGAGATGGAATATGCTGCAGTCCAAAAGAGCTATAAGCTCTTTGTAAGAAGTAACATAAGATCCATGATCAGCAATTTTTTTCCTTAGTTTGTTTAAAAAGTAACACAGATACAGATTCCACAGCTAACACACATTCATGCTTGATGCACTACCCCAATTTAGCCACAAAGATCAGTAAGTTTGAAAAGTAGTAAAAAGCTTTATAATTTCTTTGGGCTAGGACAAGAGTACCCACTCCAGTTTATGGAGGTTTTTAAAGGCGAAAATGCATTTAATTGCCATGGCAAGGTGGTGCATAACTATATACTGAACAACCAAAAAGCATTAACAAAGGATATCCACTTAAGGATAGCAACCCAAAGCTACTTCTGAAGACATCACTTTATTCTCTGAAGGATGGTATTTGCAAGTACAGACTTGGAAGCCCTGCATATTTCTTTTCAAGCATTTCAAGAGCAATGTCCCCATCCACTGTGTCCCTTTCTTTGTTTTCACTAAAGAAAACAAAACCTCTTTATTATCTACCAAGTAATTTTTCAGCTGCATATAAGTATCAATATACTTCAAATGTATAGCAGAAGCTGTAGTTTAAACACTGTATATGAACCCACTAGCTAATAAACATTCTGTTTCCCATAGGGGATTCATTTATTTCCTGTGTTACTAACCTGTCAGAACAAATGTATAAAATCTATAAAGTACAGGCTACTCCTGTATAAACTATTTTTTTAAAGCTACAAATGGTAAACATTTCCAGCATTAACATTTTAGAAGGCTCCACACATCAAGACACACCCCAACACATGCAGAGTGCTTAAAGGGACAGAAAAACTCATCAAGCAGATATTCAAGAGCATGTCAACACCAGAGCTACCCAACTAGGCCACCCTGTTGGGAAGAGCAAGGCCTTCACAGCTGGGACAAGATGGGTTGTGCAGGTGTCAGCCAAGGAAAGCACAAGTGAAGTGGAATGAAAACTGCCATGTAAATGCCAGAATCATTTTGCTCCACAGAACAAAACCTTAGTTCAGTTTGAAGAGGTCTAATGAATAATCCCTAAATTGAATAATTTCTCAGTAGGAGAACAGCTGTTATTATCAATCATGTATTTCAAAGCAGTATCTGCTGGAAAAAAAGATCTTGGAATATGAGTCACCAGTATGATTTTTGGAGGCTTTAACTCAGGAAATCAATTCAGTTAAAGGCCAGAAGTTAGTGACTGGATTATAACATAACCAATCTTTTCCCAGGGCTCTGTTAAACTCTTCATATGGGGATGTGACTGGAGATTCACAGCACTAGCAAGACAAATTCCTATTGGTGCACATACAACCAGACAATAAAAAGTATTTATATTTAAGCAAATATCAGTCTTATTTCCACACCATTTGAATTTTTTTTCATCAGTAAAGAATAAAGTAAGTGAGATGAGCTGGGGGCATGGCAGATCTAAAAGTAAGTGACAAGATACTTTTACTCCTATGTGAGCAGGGCACAGGCAAATAAGTCATTTATTGAACTGAAACAGTCATATTCATATACACACACACAAATATATGAAAAATGTAAACAAGCAACGTTTATAGAACTGGAAACTTCCACTGGAAGATACAACTTCGAAAAAGACCCCAGCTGAATGCAGGCAGGCCTGAAGGGCAAAAGTACTATCAATGTACTATACTCAGTCTATAAGTGTCAAAATATACTTAGAAACACACTTTGAGGCAAAATATGTAACTTGTAAATAAAAACAGAAAATACAAGAAGAAAATACAGGAAACTTCTATAATTAACATAGGAAACAAAGCTCTTGAAGATCAAAAAAAAAAAAATAAAATTAATCTGAAGATAGGCAGACTAGGAAGGCACAAAAAGTTTAACAGGGAAGTTAATTAAACACTGCAACAAGCAACATATAGAATTTGCCAAGAGATAAGTTGAAATCTTTACCATAGGAACAACCTAACAGAGTTGGCAATTCTAAAATTACCTCTTAATTCAAAACAGTGATCAATGCAAGCAGCTCAAGGCAGACAGGCTGATCACAACCATTCCTTCTGGCCTTACTGGAAGAGAATTTATTTTCTTAAACTGTCTTAGTGGTAGATGATGAGAAACATTCTGCTTTTAATAAAGCTATGTTCAGGACATTAAAATGATAGGTGATTTCTTAGTCCACTTAAGATAAAAACAATCTCTCATAGACAATGACATACCATCACTTTGACATACAGGACGATGCACTGCAACTCTTCATTTTTTGACATCAACTCTACAAAAGCTTTATATACTCTGTCTATAACAGGATTCTTTAGTCTCTCAACACAGCATCAGTTGTAGTTTTTACACGATAATGAGCCACTGCGAGTAGAGCTTCAGTGTGGCTCATTAAGGCTAATTAAAGGAAGCCGAGATCGCGGGCCGGGCGCTCGGCGCGGCGCGGTGCTGCCACCTGCTGGTGAGCGGCTGTGGCGCGGCTCCCGCGCCGGGAGAAGGGATCGGATGGAATTTTGAGCGTACGACACAATAAACACGGAATGCTGGCCTCATGATTGAGATGTTTGGCATCTAATTATATTGGCATAACGCATTAGGAGTTGATCTGGCGAAAAAATAGCTGTTTTGTGAGCGCCAGACTCATCAGGTACTATTCAGCCAGAGGGTGTTAAAACTTATAGCTGAGGACTTTAAATCATCGGTGTTAACAACTGTAACATCCAATTTACAGAACTGATGCCAAAGGCCTATCAAAATGTTAAATACTTGGCAAATTACTCAAACAGACATTCAGAAAAGAAAAAAAAAACTGTTTCTTCTATGCCACTTAACATAAAGAGATAGTTGCAGTGTTGATTAGGTAATTTAAAAATATTTTGCCAGTAGGCAATACAATAAAAGAACAAAAATAAAATTCCTCAAAATATGTCTCAACTGCAAAAATACCAACCCCCCATCTCTGCTCTATCTGCTTCACCAGTGAAACACCTTCTGTAACAGAATTACCCCTTCTACAAATGAGAGACCTCAGCAGCCCTGGCCACTGAAAAGTAAAATCAGTTTTGAGACTGTCAGATTTAGGGTGTATTTGGTGAAAAAGCCGACGTCAATACTAAAACTCATACATTCAATGTACAAAACAGAGACAGTTGATACAGCAGAAAAACACAAATATGAAGACGATTAAAAGCTAAAGTAAGAGTGACTGAAGAGGTTGCACAAGGTGCATTCCATTCCTAAAAAGTAAACTCCCTGTTAGTTGATAGGTCTCAGCAATAGAAGCCAGAACACCAGCTAACAGTTTTCACAGTATGCACCATCACCCAAGATCATCCTTTGGTCTCATCAAATATATGGGAAATCACAAATGTCAGTCTTGGTAATTTCTCTAAAAAAAGCCCTGAGACAAAGCAGTTAATCAGCTTGGGGAAAAAGGCTGGATATAATGGATACATTATAATATCCAACTGGATACAAATTATAATGACCAATGGATACAAAACCTTAAAACTTAATACAACATTCTAGGAAAAGTGATAGGAGAATACAAAAGTGATGAGATGAAACAATTCTAGGATGTAGGCCACAAAATCAAGCTTACTGCTCTATCAGGAGAAGATGGCCACGTACACAGGATGATTGTGAAGCACCAAGTAACTTATCAAGCTCAGGAGTCCAGGACAGAGGGGGTTAAAGAGGTTTTTTGGTTATATATAGGTTAGTCAATAGCTGAGAAAATTAAAAAAGAGTACTGAACCTTAGTCATAGTGTAAATTACACAATTAACAAAGAACAGAAATGTGCATAAATGCTTGGGGTTTGTATTTTGAGCTAGAATTAACAATCATCTTTTATTCTGAAGAAGGGAGGTGAAATTTTTTCTTAAACAGTCAAGCTCATGCACTCACAAGGTCAAGAAAATATTTGCTTCCTTCAGTAAAGTATTTCCAAGTTACACCTGCATTTTCTATGTATCAGAGCTCCAAAAACCAGAAAGTTAAGTAAACACCAGAACACATTCTCAGGACTACATTTGTCCATGTTCAATAGTAGTCAGTATAACAAAAATTAAGCCTAAATTGGTAGCAAAAAATGTTACACTAGAATCACTTTTTGACAGAACATGGCAATCAGTGCCTGTAGTTTTATTTCTTATTTTATGTAAAAATTAGAAGCTTTTAAGAGTCAAAATTAATCCTTTTTTATCCACTGGTTTCAAAGGCGTAACCTTTACTTCACAGTGAGTATCAAGACAAGCAAAGGCAATTTGCTTGATCCACTGCATTACAGCAATAACCCCAAACTGCAAGCATAACCAATGCCAAAAAGGAACCTCATACCTTAAATCACCTTTAATTGTTACAGTTTTTATCAAGACTCACCATATGAGCAATAGCACACCAAGAGTCCTGGCTGCTATTTTGGAAATTATGTGCTGCTGTGATACATTTGAAGGAGGACAACTGGGCGTCTCTGTGAAAATCAGTCTCACAAAATAGGAATGAACTCAGCACCTCAAAAAGCGCACAGGAACAGTTATGGGAAGATCTGCAACTTTCTGAACTTGTGAAAACCTGTGAAGGAGCTGTCACTTACTCTGTGTGGCCCTGAAAGACATTCACAGAATGGATAGAAGGATCTCTGAAATCCCACAGACGGAAGGTGGTGTCGCGTGACGACGTCACCACGAGGCGCTGGGTGGGGTGCGTACAGCAATGCGTGAGCTCTTGGTCGTGCCCTGCAATCACACGTGAGAGTGTGTAAGGTAATCAAAGTAAGACTTTTCATTTCCACATACACTTGGAATGAAATGCTGATGATTTTTTCTTTTTTCTCTTTTTTTCCGAAACAGAAAGGAGTAACAATCGTTCTGAACTTTAATCCTGTTACTGCTGTAAAAGTTCGGGGATGTATTTGAAGGCAAAAACCTTGCTACTTATTTCACGTTCAGTAGCATAGGTTATTGCTGCTTAACACACCATGAACACAGCAAAAGCCTTATGCAAGAACTAAAATTTGGGTACATTCAATTTGAACAACTAGTTTTTCATAGATTAAATCATAAACTTAAAAGAAGACAAATTCATGCTCAGGGGATTTACAAGACTGCAATTTTAAAAACTATTACAACACTGAGCAGCAGATGGTGCACACACATCCTGCTCCAGAGAAATAACTTACTTTTCTCAATGGTTTAGTATCTACAAATAATCCCTCATATAAAAACATAGCACCAATTTAGTTTTTTTGCGCGTGAACAAATACCTGTAAGAGAATGGACAAGTTCAGAAGTCTCTACATCATACAGGTTTGCTGTCCTGTCCCACGATGCTGTCACAGCTTGCTTCCCCCCAACAAGCCAGTCTGCTGCTATGACCACTCCTTGATGGCTTTTCAGTGAAGTTAATGGGGCTCTGACAGTGGGACAATCACTGGAACCATCTCCATCTCCATCAGGTTCATCTTTATCTGAGATTTCAACTTCATCTTCTCCAGATACTTGCTGTAAAATGCAAGTGAGGAAAATATGTAGAATAAAAGGGAAGGAATGCCTCTAAGTTACATCTTGCAGTGTAAATGCTTCACAATCCCCTTGATGTCAATGTGGGTAAATTAATTCTGCTGCACCCAGCCTTTTCCAGTACTCAACATCACAAATTTAGTTGAAGGAATATAACCAGTAAGTTAAATGCAGTTTTAATAACTCCTTTTAACAACTTGCTGATGTGCAGCTGCAGGAACTGGAGTTGTTCAGCCTGAAGAAAAGGAGGTTCAGAGGAGACCTCATTGCTCTCTACAACTCCCTGAAAGGACGGTGCAGCCAGGTGGGTGTCAGTCTCTTCTCCCAAGGAACAAATGATAGGACAAGAGGAAGTGTCCTCAAGTTGCACCAGGGGATGTTCAGAGTGGATATCAGCAAAAATTTCCTCACCAAAACGGTTATCAAAGCCTTGGAAGAGGCTACCCAGGTAAGTGGTGAAATCAACATCCCTGGAGGTATTTAATAGATGTGTAGATGTCACCCTTGAGCACATGGTTTAGTGGAGGGCTGTGACAAGGTTGGGTTAACAGCTGGACTTGATGATCTTAAGAGATTTTTTCAAATCTAAATGATTCTATGTTTCTACTTCATTTTAAAATCTCCCCAAACTCTTTAGCTCTTCTTTAGCTCTGAGTATCAGTCTCCTTTACCATATGGTAAGTGTATTACCCTAGAGTTTCATAGCAGCACATCATCAAGGGACTTTACTCCTTTCCATTTTTAAAGGTAGGAAACATCTAACAGGACACTGACTATGTTAATTTTGAGAAGACAATCATTTACAGACATATTTTTATCCTATAAAAATTAAATCATTACAGCAATATTTGTCTGTTGGTCAATATACAATCATCATGCAGTGCTGATGTAAACTGGACACAAAATAAATCCTTTTGCTCATCATTAAACATCATTCTCTGAACTCCTTTTACACTTATACATGACAACAGCATCTTTCTTTTATGTTACTTGGGGGTGGAAAAGATAACATTTGTATTTTCTTTCAAAATGGAAATGCCAAATCAAATAAACTGAATTAAACATTTTCCAGTCAGAAATCTATCTCATATTATACAGTCAACTCTTGCCCCTACTTAGCTTACTGAGAAGCTCATGCTAGAAACTATATTTTCTTCACAATTTAGTAAGGGTGCTTTTAAGTAAAATAAGCATTTGACAGACTAGAGTAAATACTGACTAAATAAAGGCCTGGGGACAACAAAATCAGACAGTGTGTTGCATGCTGGCAAGGTTTGATTAGAAATCAATAAAGACTCAATTAAATAAATACCAAAGTTACAAGTCTTTACCATCAGCTTTCAACCCACAGCAAGTACAGCTAATACAGGTGCCTCAGTAAGTTATACTACAAAAATTTAACCAGTTTAAAAATAACTTCTTTACTGTAAGAAAGAAGTTATTCAACTGTTCTTTTACAGTTCATTTACACATTTACTATCTCGAAAAAAAAGTCAATTCACCTACTTGAAGCTGTAAATTCTATTCTCCACCAAATGCATTTGAAAACACAAAGGGACTCTATTTTCAAAGAAAAGCTGAAATGCAGCTGATAAACTAAAACCTTAAAATCCCACCTTTGGCAGTCCTGAAATCATGTGATTTTTTTTAATTATGTGTAAATTTAACATTCAGTTTTATCATAAAACCTGTATCTGATGAAATTGCTGTGCAATTAGTTTAGTTGCAGAAAGCTGATTGCTTACATTGCAGTCTGCAGTTGGCTGAGGTGTAGGCAACTGTACTATGTATCTCCAGATGTGAGCTGTCTGGTCTCCAGATGCTGCACAGGGGAAGAGAAGCAAAAAAAAAAAAAAAATAGAGAGAATAAATAAGAATATTTCCATGGGCAATAAAAATAGGCCTTAATATTACATTTAGCAATACTAAATTGCATCTTTTCCTAACAGACACCATTATGAACTTTATGGTAAGCAAGTCTCAACACCTCAAGTGTAACTCATTATGCAAGATATAAGCAGCTACCAAATTAATCACTCCTAGAGTGAAACATGCACTTGAATACTACACATCAGAACATGAGTCTCACCACTGCTCAATATGTAACATTTGAAGAAGGTATTTAATACATCATCAGATATTCATTTACTGTTTTTGAAAATACTGGGGTTCTTTATTCAATGATTTCTTCCATTAAATGTTTTTATCGTGGTTTTAATGAGAAACCCAAAATAGCAAGTGTGACGCTATTCCTCTTCTGCCTTAAACGACTCAGCTTAACTGGTGGCAGTTTACAGCTCAGAAGGTACCACGTGATTTTAACTCCATCTGTTTTAAAATAGACTTATTCATTATTAACTAAGGACAAACTCAAGACTGTCCTTGCTATGGTCAAAACAAACATCTTCTAATCCTGCAGGGCTGCTCTCCAGCCACTCCTCTCCCAGCTTATACTTGTGCTCAACATTACTGTTTTAGCTGCATCATCTGGCATTGGAATTTGTTAAATTTCATCCCACTAATCATCACCCAGGGCTTGCACTTACTTGGATCCCTCTGAAAGGCCTCCTGTCCCTCACGAGAGTCAGCTGCACCTTCCATTTTGATATCACCAACAAACTCGCTAATGATGCATTCAACTCCTGCATCCAGGTCACTGATAAATCTACTGAACAGGGCTGGCCCTAGAATTGATTCCTGAGGAACCCCACAGGTGATCCTTTACCAGCCAGATGCAGCCTCATTTACTCCAATCCTTTGAGCTCTGCCCTTGAGCCAGATGCCCACACAGCACACCATGAACCAGCTCATGCCACAGCTGGACAACTTGCCCAGAACAACACTGTCAAGGACAGTACCAAAATCCTTACTGAAAACCAAAAAAACTTAATCCACCACATTCCCTTCGTCCACTAGGCAGGTGACCTTATCCTAGAAGGATATCAAATTAATTAAACAGGACCTTCCCTTTGTGAATCCATGTTGACAGTGCCTGATGACTGTATTATTCTTTAAATGCCTTTCAGCAGTACCCAATATAATCTCCATAATTCTTTTAGGAAATGAGATTGGATTAACAGGTCTGTAGTTCCACTGATCTTTCCTCACATCCTTCTTGTAATATTGGAGTAACACTAGTCAGAAGAGACCTCTCCAGACTCCCAAGAGCTTTGCTAGATAACCAAGAGGTATCCTGCCAGAACACCCACTAGTTATTTGAGTACTCTGGGATGAACTTCAGAACATTCACCTGATGTATGATTCTAAGTGACTGGTTTGGAGCAGGCAAGCACAAATGACAACATGACATGAAAAACACAGATGGCAAGATCTAGCTCTGATTTGTTATGCCTTCAAATATAAAAATAATTCAATCAACAAGGATGCTGACAAAGCAATAGGGAGAGAGGCTACAACCAGAACAAACTAGCAAATTACACTTATTTTCCATGAAGATTAACATATGAAAAAACTTTACATACCTGTAAGAGCCACTTGCTCAGTGGGATGAAACTTTATGGAGTTTACTGTATGAAACAAAGCAAAGTTTTAAGTTAGCATACTAAAAGAATTCTTTCTCCATATTTTACCATTAAAAGCATTGAAAAATCAAGTCATAAGTTTTCAACAATTTTTTGTAGTAATCTTTAAGGTGATATAAAAGTGTAGTATCAAGGAAAGCAGCAACAATTGATTATACATACAACAACACATTTTCTAACAAGTTATTTCCTGAATCTAGTACAAGTGGTTCATATCAGAGAGGATAAACAAACCACATTCAAATCACATGTAAGGTGACAGGGGATAATGCTCTGGACTTCCATAAAGAGAATTTAAGTATTCATAATTATTTCTAACTCAATGAAAATTTACTATATGTTACCATCAATATGCTGCTTATTACTTATCATTGCAAGAACAAATGCCTGAAAACCTGATGCAAGTATCACAAATCAGATTTCAGTCCTGCAACTATATGTAATCAAAACATGATGTCCTGCAAGAATTGTACCAACCAACAAAGCTCTTTGTTTCATTTCAGTGCATAACATTTATTCAAGACAGAACTTAGAACTCATTTCCATCCATTATACAAGTAAAACAGATGCATCTATTGTTGGGAGAGCATGGTGTAATGAATCTAAAAAGATACTCCTTAAACTGAACTAACTCTGCACCCAACACCCTTGCACCACTTCAAATCAACTGTCAGACAAAAATAAGTTTTATTACATAAAAACACATTATTTCTATTATAATTTATAGATGTATATAGTTATATAAAATTTATATACAATATAATTTATTTTTTGTTGTTGTTCAAACACAGTTGTTTAAACACAACTATTTGAATATGGGTTAGAACTTCTTATTTTCATAGGTACCCAGATAGCAATTTTAAAAGAAAACTACCAGCATGAAAGTTCAAGTGAGTGAAGTTTTCAAACATGGCTTTATAGAACTTAGAGGTCCATACAGCAAACAACCTGAGATATCTGAAGACATTAACATATTACCAGTTGTTTCTATGCATTTTTCTTTGTGCTGTAGGAGCTAGAAGTCATGTACCAAGAAGAAAAAGTACAACTCACAGCTGAAGCAGTTCTAGAGAACTTAATTCTATTTCTACCCTTGCCACAAAGTTAGTGTGATGTGCTGAGTTATTTAACCAAACAATCATGGTCAATAAAGAAGTGCTTTCCCAGGGTATGATCACTCAAAGTGCTCAGGTCACAGCAACAAGTTAAAGCTATGGAAAACCTCTCCAGTTTTAGTCTATAAAAATCTGTATTCTGACTCATTAAGAGGAAGAAGGGCGTTCATCAAGTTCTTGTCAAATTTGACACCAAAAATTAGGATTACCATCAAAAACACTCACTGCACTGCACCTCCCCACCCAAAAAAGGGTTTAAAAACAGTTTCCACAATATTCATACTGGTATTAAGAAAGACAAACACCTATATTTAATTAACTGTCTTTAAAAAAAGATCTTCATATTATCCAGCAAATTAGATATGGGATCTTAAACAAAGAAGTGCAAAAAGCTATTCACCTAGCCTCTGTAGTTTCTAACCCAAATATAACACAGATCCTGCAAGACAGCTAATTTCTGATTATATAAGCTTCTTTTGTTCTCCACACGCACGAGACCACAACAAGTTCTGACATTTAACTTCTGAGTGTTGTAACTGTGCCTGGAAATTTCTTTATATGGACTTGTTTATTCATTTTGCATTTGCAGAACTGTCTTAATGTGCCTCTCCAATAAAGAATCATGTTACAAAACGTTCTCTGTATGAAAATTAGTGGAACTTCACAATTGACTTGTTAATGATGTTGGCAAACCTGCAAGTGAAACCACAATAAACATTTCTGTAGCCGGCCAAAACACATTTCCCCCTCCCATGCTCCATTCCCAGTTTTCACAACATGCCCTTATCTTACCTGAGCCAACATGCCCTACATACTTGACAAGGCACTTCCCTGTTTCTATGCTCCACAGCAAAGCAGTGTGATCTACAAAGATTAAAAAGCAGCTGTAAATAGTTAAAAACAAGTTTTTCATTTTTACCCTTTCAACGAACTAGTTATCTTCCACTGAAGCACATACCATATGAAATAGATTTTAAATGTAGAACTCTTGACTACCACCTTATATACAAAACATAACATTTTCTTATCATTGTACATATCTCCCCCAAAAAGTTTTCTTATCATTGTACACAACTCCCCTAATCAGAGTAATTTGCAGCAAGTATTGAAAGGCAAAGTCTACTTTTGATATTTTTCCTAACTTGGTTATATGCTTCTGTATAATGCTCCAGCTGTGTATCATGAGACTCGGGAAGGAAAAAAAAAAAAGAGAAAGCATTCCATGGTGGAAAAGCCACTCTCTATAAACAGGAATTCTATGCACAATCTATTTACTTCCTGCATGGAAATCCCAAATGCATACAGGTCACTAGAGAGCACTAAAGAAATTAATTTTAAAAAGGAAATCACTCCAAATGCCACTCCTTTATCCTGCCACACCCAAAAATAAATAATTAATTTAAGTATTTAAGTGGGTAGCACATTAAAGCTGAATTGGAGAACAGCTGTTTCCAAGTTAAATCAGGACAAAGACAAGATGTCCCACACAAAGACAAAATGTGCCCCCTCAGCAGGCACATAAAAATTTTAACAGTTCAGTTCAAGAAGCAGAGATTTCTGGTCCATAAATATTAAGTCAATATTGGTCTAGTCAATACCTTTGTATTCTGTTCCAGCTTCAAAAGAATGTCACTTCAAATTGACTGATTCTATCTGGTTATTATTTACTTCCCTAATAACTTTCCAAAACTACACAAGTTTCTACATTGATTTTTGGTCTATAATAGATTTAGTGACTGGTTCATTAGTACTTGTACCCCCTCAAGTGGAAGAAATAAATATAATAAAGTAAAAAGGACTGAAAATTAAGATTTTTAGTTGTCCCTGTGTTCTGAGGCAAATGCAGGAATAATGCAAACAGAATGCAAGAATACAAGAATATGCAAACTATGACCACATGTACAGCTTCTATAAAACAAAGACTAAACAATGCTAGGATAGAAAGCCTGCTGGGATCTCTGTACCCAGCCATATGGAATTCTGTGCCAGAGGCCTCCCCAAGCAAGCAGCTCCCACCCCACCCAACATGCCAGAGCTGACTAAGGAGTGTGACCTGCATGGAAGTGAACTGGCACATACTTCAGAAAGACCAACAAGTATGCTTGAACCTTCTAAGGGAAAGGAAATTCCAATTTTAAGCATTTTTCAGCTACAGCACTTCTTTAAAAGGACTCTTTCAGTGTGAAACTCAGTTTTCGAGTATGCTTTGGATCTGTATTTGCTATAGCTTAGGGACTTAACCAGAATTTTCTAAATATTCAAGCAACACAAAACTTTACCAGCAGATGCAGTTCCCAACACCACTGGCTGAGTTTTCGCGACACTGACATCCCAAATACCATCCCTGTGGCCAACATATTCCTTTACCAGTTGACAGATTGCCCTTGATGTTGTAGTTTTAAAACTGGATACAATCTGAAATAGCAGAGACACCAACATTTTTTTCCACATCGATCCAAGATTAAGTAATTATATCACAAATAAAAATAGTAATTAACTTTTCCATCATTCTTTAATGTTCTGACAAATCACTATTGTCAAAAATCTGGCATTTGATGGTAGGAAAGTTTGGATCCAAACATACCTCTCATTCCTTTTTCTTTTCTTTTATAATAGCAGCCCTTTTACAGAATGCAACACAAACTATTCTGTACTACAATAATGCAATCTTATTGGAATGGGTTGTACAAGTGCAGAGTGCATTTGTCATTCAGTCTGAGTAAGGATTTTAATGGGAAAAAAAAGAAAAAGAGCAAACCCAGCAAAAGACCTTAAAACTTTCCTTGCCTATTCCCAAACAAACACATCTGGTAACTCAGACAGTCCCTGCTAGCCAGTGTAATGTCTTTGAAAAAAATGTACTTGTTATATAATTCTAGTAAAACCCAGAAACATTCCAACTTAAAACACTCACTGCTGTTTTACTTTAAAACTGCATGAAGCTAATCAAATCAAACATCAATCTGAGAGATGCCTATTTATTTGTGTAATGAAGCTTTTAAAAAATATGTCAAACTCATCTGAACGTTTGATAAGCATGCTCCCTCAAAGTGAAGCTATTAGGGGAAAAACAGAGAAGACTAATTAAATCCAAATTACTATGTGCATAAGTAATGTCAAACAAAAGGAAGAAAAGTCTAGTAAAACAGTAAAACTACAAGTCACTACAGTGCAGTAATGCTCAAAACACTCAGCATCTACAGAAAGGAAGCAAATTGCAGAAATTCTACGTTTTCAGATAAAGGGAAGTGCAATATTAAAAACAAAAAAAAATTTCTCCTGCTGAACACTTCCAGAGACAATTGAAACCAAGAGTCATGAAAGATGGCTTAAAAAAGTTAAGACCACCATTACAAATACCCTATTTTTACCCCACAAGCCTTGAAGGTCATAACTCTTCTTTGAGAAAGACTACCTCAAAAGCTCTGTTAAACTGAAACAAAAAGACAACTTCATTTTATCAGTGTTTTCCTCAGCATGTAATTACGGGCAGGTATCTGACCAGTTAAATCAAAACCTTTAAATATGTCAACACAAATCACATTAGAAAAAGTTACAAAGTTAATTAAGTGTACATTTCAGATACAATAAACTAAGGTTAAAATCCCATTAGTTTCTGGTATTAAAATAGAAGGTCTTAAGTACGTCATTAAAGCAAATTACTTCAAAAAAGGTTTTCAAAGCTAAAAGAAAATCTGCAAGAGCATTCCAAATCCTGATCATGTCAACTCCCCAATGATGAAATGATAATGCCCTATTTGAATTCCAAATTATCAGCTAATATGCTTTTTGGTTTCACAGCAGCAGAAGGAACAGTCATTACAGATACACTGAAAAGAAAATGGGCTAATGGTAAAGATGATTAGTTCAACCATACTGCAGAATTTCCTAGCTTTTTAACAGAATCCTACAGATGCAACTTTCACATTGAACACAGTCCTTAAATTAAATGGACTCATGTATGAGAAGTGGAACAGCTGAATTAAGTACTAACAGGAAAGGACTAATCCTGCACTCAGCTCAAACTCCAAACTTCCTATTTTCCAACTCAGCCTGTGCTTGCATTCTGTCTTTCTAATGTTGAGTCAAACCCCCATGCAAAAGTTTTCTAGGAGAAACTATCCCCTCCCCATCAACAAACACAGAATTTCCATAGCTGCTGGACAGTGGTTTCACTGATCATTTAATGGCAAGGATGTAAAACTCCTTTTGAGTATTAGCAGTCCTTAAATAACACACAGAAGAAAAGAGTTCAAGAACACTATCCAACAGTAAATTTCCTGATAGAGATATTTACTCAGCACACACTTTTTCCAAGCTTTTTGTTTCCTTTCTTTTTTTGCTGCTCTTCACCTTTCATACCAATAATTGGTAAATTGGTACCCATAATTGGTAAATAAACGAGACAGGGCCTGGACTACTTCCTGCTTTGCTAAACACACATAAACAATGTCCCAAGCCAGGAAAGGAAATATTTAAAGAACATACAACTTGCTAAAAAGAGGTCTCTGTAGTGCAGAAAATTTCTAAAGTAACTTCTGTAGATCATCATATACAAATAAATGACCAACCACATCCTAAGTGAGTTTCATCTTCGGCTGTCCCCTTTCTTAAATTGATACAGTTTCACCTACTTACTTCTACAAGCATCTGTTAATAGGGAAACAATTGTTTACTATGTAAACAAGTGAAATTGAACACAAACTGAAACAATTGCACGGCAACCAGAGTGAGGCACCCTGTAACAGTTTCTTACACAGACAGGGCACTTTAGAAATAAGAATGAAAACTTGATTAACTCAGGAGCAGTCCAGCTGTATTACACTGTGCCTGATGAACAGAATGTCCTGTGAAGCAACTTTAGTAGTGAGGGCAAAACTATATAGTCAAGTAAGTTTTATTCCTTTTAACTACTGGGTGAATAAATATATTCTTTTAAGAGTGTTTACCCTGATCTAAACCCTGGAATTTAGTTTGGATGGAGCAAGACCACATCATTTCAGTTTATTTTAGGACTCTGCATAAACAACTGATGCTTCCCTGATGTTGTAACAACTTTCATAAGCCAGGCATCATTAACAGCAACCATTACATTTTGTTAATATCAAAACATGGATTTCATATAGTGATTCCTGCATCTGAAACCAACTGCAGTTAAATTACAGAATCTTGTCCATTAACAAAAAAATCAGTTTTAAGAGTACCAAGTGTTAAATCTACTCTACCTCTTCAGGATTTAGACACTGGTGGATAACCCTTGCTGCTAAAACTATGCTTTTCTGAAATGAGTTTTGCCAACTTTATATATAGCTAAATGACGAAAAGTATTCCAGTATGGAAATTTCATATGAAGGCCTTGAATTAAGAATGTTCACTTCAGCACTTTCCCCAAGAGAATTAACAGATTGCTTTAGTATTTTTTACCATGTCCTAGTGTTTTTTACCAGTGTTAAAGCAGTCAAGGATCAGCCTTCTCTTTAGATTAAGCAAATAGTGAAAGGTCTTTTCAGGAAAAAATTCAATTCTATATGCACTGCCAATCTGAAAAATGTAGTTGTGTGCAATTACACAAAACAATTGGTTTGTAAAACTTAAATCTCTTCTAATTTTCCACAGGCAAAAAAACCCAACCAATCCAAAAAACCACACACCCAAGAAACCCCCTGTATGGTAATAGTATAAAGGAAGGGCTGAAGAGAAAACTTGTGATCTACTACCACAGTGAGTTTGGAACACAACCATTTTGGGAAACAGCATTGTTCATTCAATGCTGATAGAAAGTACAGCCATGACAATTTCAAAGCTCTTGAATTCTTAAAACTGTAAATGTGTTTTTCCTCAGACAGGATATTGGAGAACTACATCCAATCAGGGTACAGATAGAAAAATCATGGTTAGAAAGTTTTATTCTTTCCTAACTCTTTGCTGTAGTCTCTCTGTGGGTCGAGAATCAAAAGGTTACAGCTTTGACTCTTCTGTGTAGGGAGGAAGGAGAGGTCAAAATAAAGCACCTCTGTGAAGTTCATTGAGGTTTTAAAGAACACACTGGACAGAGATCCTCTCAGTGCTCTCAGAGATGCTCTCAGAGCTGAGATGCTCTCAGCTTCTGTCTACTCCCCAGTAAATTCTGACTCAAAGTTGTGAAAAGAAATACATCAGCACATGCAGATATCTGCTGGCTACCAATTGTTACAAGAGACGTGCATAATGTTCAGGTACTGAATTCTTCATGCTCCACTACTCATGGCTGCTGTGCTGTGCATGCATATCAGTTCACCAGGAGTCTCCACCTCATACTTCCCAGCTTCCCAGGCTGAAGCTGTGAGGTCTGCCTGTCTTGCTCAGGAAAAAAATACAAGTGCTACATTGCAAGAAAGTAAAAGAAGACAAGGATTTAACACCTGCCTTAAAAGCCAAAAAAAAAAAAAGAAAAAAAATAACCCCACAAACAAAAAAAGCCCTAAACAAAACCAAAAAACCCACAAAACACAACACTACCCTAGAGGGTACTAATTCATAACTCCATAGCAGGTGTACCAAAACTATACAGCCCCTATTAATATCATGTTGTCACTATTTAAGTGGTCTCATTAAAGAATTTGCAAGTCATTAAGTCTTGAAAGAGGCGCCTTTATGCGTCAAATTGGCAAGAATAGTTTGAAAAATTTTGAAAAACAACAAAATAAAAAGGAGACCACATAAACCACAGTAGTTTCAGTCTATTTCACTACCATATTCTTACTCTCAAACTTCCATACTTAAGAGAGGGTATTTCCAAGGCCACTACACCATATATCAGCCTGCATTACAGGTCACCATAGAGCTGCCTATACTGCTGGTTCACATACCAGATTCCACTGTGGTTTCCTCACATTTTATTTAACCTTAATAATATATTAAACAAATACTCTGATAGAGAGAAAAAAGAGCATCAGGTAAATTCTCTGCAAAAATTGAAAAAGGGGAGAGAGCAAGGAAAACAAAAATACCAGGCTGATGCAGATGTACAAAATGAAAAGCATCAGAAAGGTTAACTGTGCCAAAACACCAAGCAAGAAAAGATCAGTAGCTACTGATGAGCAAGACTTGCAAGATAAAGGAAACAAATTGTTCTAGTCTCATAGCTAAAAATAAAAATTATTTTAAGAAAGAAATTTGTAATAGTACACATAAAGGCGCCTACTTAAATTCCATTTCAACTGCAATACCCAAATTGTTATTCAGAAATCCACTAGCAAGTTCTCTATTTCCCTCAGAAACAGAATTATTTTTTTAGTTCTATTTACAAAACAGCACTCCCACATACACATGTGCACACTCTGTCCCTCCAACATCCCTTCTTCAAAATAGGTGAGCAATTATTGTAAGAATATCATATGGTATGACTGAAGTAATGGGTCATTGATGAATCCAAGATAAACATACTGCTCCTTAGGAGGCAGATTTACTTGCAGACCAACACTACCCACCTTAAACCACAATTTACAACTTAAAAGACAGTCACAAAAAACTCACAAGTACACATGGATGAGTAGAGATTTAATTTGTCTCATACCTTGCTAGTAGATGCCTTGTAAGTTGTCTTTAATTTCTGAGAAAGCTGACTGGTACTATGACTGGCTGTTGAGACAAATAAATTCAAAGGAAGATATTTCAAATACAACATTAGCTTGTTTGTATAAGTAACTGGTATTAATTCCCTTCAGTAACATTCTACGTTTTGGTCAACAAAGTACAAAAAGTGAATTCAAAAATACTGGTTTAGGATTCTTTGTGCCTCTCTTACCTTTTGTTTTCAGCTGTCCTTTGCTCAGTTCAGCACCATCGATTGTCTGTCCTTCCCCCGCTAAGCGCTCGTTCAGTGTATCAATCTCCCTACGCACTAACAAATCCAGAAATTCACATTAGTACAAAAACTGACTATCATTAATAACAGCATTAACATACTAGTTAAGAACTGTTATGGTTAGTAAGTAAGCTATTTTATGCTAAGGAGAGGAAAGGAGATCAACTGGGCTTTTATAAAAGCAAGTCTCACCAAGACATAAAGCAAGACTCATGCTGAATTTTCCAGAGATCAACCTTGACCCAGATTCCACGCAAAGTATTGGCGGCCACTAATTACTCTTACTAATAAATGAGGCTAAGGTTTAACAAAACCATTTCTGTGAAATACACAGCCCACCTGTATTGAATTAAATCCAGCAGAAGACAGAAAACTTGTGGCATCATAAATATTTTAGCCACAGAATTAGCACATCCTTTCTAAAACACAGGTTTTATTAATCACAAAATAGCATTCTCCCTGAATACCTGTCTACTACTAGAGTCTCACAGGAAAGGGAGTGCTGCAAATGACTATTTTTTTTTTTACTTTGGAATTTTTTTTTTTTAAATTCTGCATACAATATCTCCAGCACTAGTGTACAAATTAGATCAAGAACAAAAAATATTAAAACTGAGCACGAGAAGAGAAAAATATAGAAATTATCAGGGGGGTGAAAAGAGATAACAATCATAGCTAGAGCTGTGAGGTGAAGAAAGATAAAGAAATAGATAAAGAAATGGAAAAGAAGGAAAATAATCATACTCTGGAGGGTACAAATCTACCACTTGTTTTCTGACAAGCATTTCTAAAGACTGGGGAGGGAAATTCTACTTCTCTTGCTACCAGCCAACTTCTCAGCAGGAAACTGAGAATTCAGTTATGCAAACTGTCACCAAAAAATTCGTACTTTGGATGACAGCCTTTAACCAATATAATCACAGGTTTTAAGAGAATAAAAATCCCAGAACATGTAAAAGAAAGCACGCAAGATTTTTTTTTTTCCCCATAACATGAGTGTCTGGTTTAACTATGGGAACAGATTAGGTGTGGGAAAAAAATTGACTTGGATCCAAATCAGATAGATTCCACAATTCAGAATCCAAGCAAATGTAACACAGCTTAAAATTCCAGCAAGGGAGGCTCTACTGTATTACTGTACAGGCCTGTGTTACTTAACTTTGGATCCTCTTAAATCACCTTGGATTACTTACATTATCAGACAACTGCACTGTCATCAAACAAATATCTTTTTCAGATAACACCTGGAATTTTTATCTGAGTGCTTGATTTCAAAACTCCTGAACAGCTGCAGGCACTGGTTATGCAATGTGTAAGTCATTTGATCCAAAACCACCCCATTTTGCACTTTTTCAAGCAAGTAGCTTTTCCAATTTTATTTACTAGTATTACATAATTAAAATTAAGCCTATAAATATAAAACTTCGAAGTTTTTATATAAAAGCCAAAAACTCCAAAGGCTGGATGGAGTTTCTGGAGATTAACATAACCAGAGCCTAAAATGATAAAGAGACAGACCCTTCACTGGCTTTGCCCGAGCGTCAAGGGGCGTGACAGACATCAGCTCTCACTTCTTGTGTCAAAGAGCTAAGAAAGTGATTTTTCTGAAAAGGTACAAACTCCAGATTTGGCTACGAGTTCAGAACAACTACTAAACTGCTTACAGAAAAGCTACACTAATTATACTACAATATCTATCAGACTACACTAATATGCTACAATGTAAGCATTTTAATTAGTGTTAATATAACCTAAATATGAATAATTCATAAGTTACCAGAAAGAAATAGATACTCACATTCCAAATTTTCGATATACAGGTTTTCAAATTCCCGCTCTATCTGTCCAAAAAGTTCAAGGAGTGTATTCCGGACAGCAGATGGTAACTTAGAATCCTAGGAGGCAAAATATTGGGGGGTTATATATTTCTTTACATATATTTGATAAAATAAAATCAGTTCAAGACTGAAGAGTAAACAGTTATCTCAATGTCCCAGCAAGGAGGCAAATTAAAACTACTGCTAGTGTAGAACAGAAAACAAATAGCTCTGTCCATCATAAAGTTATTCATTTTATATATTCTTTCTCTTTCAAGGGACAGAATTCAAATCCTACGGTGTTTGTTTTCTTTACTGGTTCACTTTACTAGAAAAAAATTATAAAATCAAGATACATGTACAATTCATTTAAAAAATTAGAAAATGAGAAAAAATTTCTTTTTAATATCAATGTTTCCAGTTGAAGAAAGAGAACACCTTTGTTTGATAAAGTAATTCAAAAGTTGACTATGCAATGGGTTAGAAAGTTGTGAACACAATGCATCTTTTTACCAAAGCTTAAGACAAACTAAAATTTTAAATGTATTTTTAACATTTACCTACTTTTGTCACTAACCATAACTAAGTGTGAAGAAAACTACTAATTTCTAATCCTTCCCTCCTCAGATATTAGTCAAGCATCCTATTCTTCAGTTGCACGTAGACCACAACATGTAAACTGGCTAACTACACTTACTATTTACCTAGGTAGCCAGCTATAAACTTCTTTTAATAAAAGTTTTCACTTCTCTGAGTCACCTTCCGCCACAGCCCCGGGAATTGTCTGCAGGCACAGCAGGAAAGGGCGGCCACGATCCTGGCTGTGTCAGTTATTTCCAAAGTGTTAAAGAGAGAGCAAGAGAAACCACTCAGAGCCATGATACAGAGTGCACCTGCTTTGTGCACAGCTGTACCCAGGTTCACAGCTGGTTTAAGCTGTGGCACTGTGCTGGAAGAAGAGGGACCATGCTCCTTAAGCCCCCTACATCATTCCGTTCCTCATCTGCCTCTCCCTTGATAGGGTACTTTTGTTCAGGCATTCACAGACAACCAGGAGCAAAACAGAGCCTAACTAAAACCAACTTGAAACAAAACTGATTAAACAAAAACACTAAATACATTAAACACTGTTAAGAGAAACACTGAAGTTAGAAGAATTATTTCTAATTCAATTACCCAGTAATTTCATACGGCAAGGTTATGGAAGACACTAACTTATCCAACAACTTTTGCAACTAAAAAGGATATGCAGAAAAGTTTTTCAATACACTTCTCAAAGCCTGAAAGTATAAACAAATCTAAACTTGTAATGAAATAACCAACATAGTAAAATGCATTCTCTTCCTTTCCTCTCTCTAAAGTTGGCATTGTTTAAAATAGCTTATTAAAACAGCATGTAAAAATGTGATCTCTTTATCCACAAAAATCCTTAGCTAGATTTCATGAGGTTTACAGCTCCACTGTGAAGGGGCACTAATACTCTCTACTTCATAGAATCTGCCACCTAGCTGCTCAAGGTCAACAAAATCAAACAAGATGATAAAACATTTAAAACATCTATGCATTACAGCCCAATACACTTAGACTGTGCTAAGAAATACTAAAACAGCTTAACATTTTGGTTTACTATGCAGGGGTGACAGTATGTCTTGACCTCTCAGCTGCCCTTCACGCCTTTCCTGAAGTAAGGCTGCAGTAGTTCCAAATGCATGAAGAGTTTTCTATCCAAGTACTTGATTCTCCAACATCTAGATAACTAGAAGCAACAACCTAGGCTCTGTTAATTCCCAGAAAACTAATGCTATGATTTACTGAAAAAATAGATTCAATTGAAAAAAACCAGTCACAACACTGAGAAAACACCAGGTTTTCCCTTCAGCTTATCTGCAGACTTCAGTGTAAGGTTTCTTGTAACCAAACTCCATTTGTATTTCAAACCAACTGACTCATAAAAAACAAGTTTTGTATCATCTTTGCCAGTCCCACACTAACACTGTGTAGTCAATTTGACAATAAATACTTTTTAAACTGGTATTTGCTTATTTTTGCCAGTACTGCTTTTGACAGAAGCCTTACCTACAGATAATCTCAGAATTTTTAGGCGCAACATTCCAAGTCCAGATTGCACCCACTACACTGATGTGATTAAGAAAGCTACAGAAGCAGTGGCTGCTGTTCTTTCCCTTAAGTTAAATCCCAGAAGAGCATACCTTCATATGAGCCAAACAAGAAAAAACCCACACAAACAAAAATCTGAGTTAGCTCACACTCCTGTCAGGCAGGCAGTATTTGTTTACTTTATGGAAAGGAATGCAGAACAGCATTCCAACTAATATTTTCCTTATCAGAGTCATCATAAGAAGTATTTGGTTTATTCATATTTCTGGCTTGCTACTATTCCAAATGCAAATTTATGAAAGCAAGACTCAATCTTGAATTTTTTCTTTTGCAGGTGTGGGGGAGAGGTTGCACTGAATAAACAGGCTGGGGTTTACACTGTTTTTTGGCTTTATCATTCATGTAGGAATACACAGCAGCTGATAAACTCCACAGGTCTCAACACAACCTGAAACTGTCAACATTCACATCAATGATCTCCAAAGGCAGCGAGCACTTACAAGCAACAAAATCTGTTGCTCCTGCAGCTTTACTGGATATAATTCAATACTTAAGTTTGTTTAGCTTCTCCCCATAGAAAGCACATAAAAAAGTGATGCAGGCTCCCAAGGATCACCTTACCTGCCCTTCCAGCATGTCTCTCTGCAGTCCCGCCCGTTCCTGCTCGGAACTGTTGGTCCTTCGAATGGAAAGGCTGTGTGATTTACGTTTCTGCTTTGCTTGGCGAGCAGATGCACAGCTTCCACTTTCTACTGGCATTACTTCAAAAAAACAGCTTCACAGAGGCTCCTATGATAAACTAAGGACAAGCATGATACATTACAAATTGCTTTGCCAAACGAACCACTATTTCAATATTTTTCTCAAAACAGAAGTATTTTGTTCTACTAAACTTTAGAGTTGTTTGGGTTGCCATTAAAAAGAAGAGATCCCTCTTACTTACAGCTGTTCTTCAAACAACATTAAGTTCAAAACCATATGCATATATGTAAATGGAAAGGATTTGCTTCTGTATTATTTACTCTTTAGCTAACAAACCTCCACAAAAGGAAAATAAATTCCACTTCCTTGCTCATTTTGGAGAACACCAGCAGAGACACCCCCAAAATGCTTCCAGGAAAAAACTATTATGCATACTATAGTTCACTGAAATGCATGCAAAATTAAAACCCAGCTGGAAAATGAAAGCAAACATGGTAATTTAGGGACACTGTCAGGTTAAAAATGTATTATTCAACTTTAAATATTAGTATGCAAAATTTACCAGATCTCCTTGCTCAGACATAGGCAGAAATTAATTTTCATGACAGAAGTTCTGAAAACTACTTTCCACCATTTTTGGCAGTTTGTGGTTTCACGTCCCTTAATAATGAAAGTGCCCATGAACTTATGAGAGTAGTGAAAGTGCACCTGACTTAACAGGCTGCTGGTGATGTGATCCATTTCTGTCACCTTGATAAAGCCAAATATTTGCATTTCAATTTGCCTAAAAACACCTGACAGTACCACCAAACAGTATTACCATGTATGAGCTACTGCTTCCCCTGTTTAAGAAAAATCAAATTATTTCTGATTTATTGCAGAAATGTGGAGAATATATAAGAAAAATCAAATTATGTTTGATTGCATAAATATAGAGATTATGTTCTTTACCATAAAAATCTTCATTTTACAAACATTTAATTACAGGATTTTTAAAATTTAAACCTGACATTCAACTGAAATTATTTTTTGTTTAATGGGGTACCAGTTGTTAAACATTTCAAATGTTTCAGAATTGATTACCCAAATTTTTTCAATCATGCACAATGAGAACAAAATAAAAATTCATTCTCCAGCATAAATCATTTCTGAAACAACAATTAAAACTTAAAATAGGTGCAATAGTCTGCAGAGAAATAGGAGAGCAGAGTTGGCAAAGCTAACCAGGCAACTGAGCTTCCTTTTAAACAAGTTGATCAGAGAAAATTTAAACCAAACCCAGGGCCACTTCCAATTTAAGATCCGCCAACACGCTGGATCTCAGCTAGGAATGAGCACCTCGCTATTAGCAAGATCAGGCATTAACCAGTTCAGGGGTCTGACATGGTGTTTTCAGCTTTTTAACAGATCATAAAGCCAAGGAAAAGCATACCTTACTGAAAACACAGTATGCACCGTGATTAACAAGAGCTTGAAATCTCCTTTGGGTTTTATACCACAAAATGAAAATGTATAAAGATACAGAAATTAGTATCAAAAATGAGACTAGATTTAGTTAAGATTTTAATGCCCATCCATCCTTATTAAAAAAACTCGGTATTTTAATTAGCTTTTGGAATAACTGTGTTCCAGTAACCTGACATCAATTCCATAGTGAATCTAAAATAAAATTTAGGTTGCACCAGTGACCTGTACTGTACTAAATTTTTTTTTCATATCCTCTGGATTCCACAGAGTCCTCCCCTGCACCTAATCCCATCAGAGCTTTTTATATGTGATTAATCAGTAGTAACTAAATAGCTGTATTCACAAATTAAAGAAGAGACTAGAAAAAACTACCATTGGGTAGTCCCTTATTTGCCTAAATTCTGCTATTCACTGTGGCTAGATTCCTCTACAAAATTTTTAAGAAGTCCATCCCATAAATAGTTACTGCCAATTTTCTAAGCTTCACTAAGTATCTTCCTGTTCATGGACATATGGTCAAGAATGAGGAACAGGTTTTCCATGCTCATCACATTTCTATTTCTTTACAAAATAGGATCAGATCCCAAGAACACATATATATATTCTCCTCTCTTCCACCTTGCTTCCTATGTCCCTTGGGAGCCACTCTTTCAAAGGCTTTCAGTTACCATATCCTGCAGTGTGGGATTACATTTTAGGGCCAGAAGCATCGTGTGCACACAGGTAGATTTGTTAAGACAGTTTTATTCATACACATAGCTACATATAATCCCATAATTAAGATCTGGGGGCAGACGGGTTAAGAAAAAACCCAAAAGGCAATTTCTAATCCCTGCCAGATGTGGCTCCTGAACTGTTAGACACAAAAATGTTAATGTGGCTTATGCCTTAGGAGCCATTGTCTTAACTATGTTAGTTAAGCAAGTTAGTTTCCACTTGCCCTTTCTGCCAAGATACTTCATTCTGGAGGACATTGTGAGCAATATCCTTTTTTTGAGTAGAATGATTTGCATTGGAAGGGACCTTTAAAGGTCATCTAGTCAGACTCCTCTGCAATGGGCAGGGACATCTTTATCTGCATCAGGTTGCTCAGAGTCCTGTCCAACCTGACCTTGAATGTTTTCATTTCCACAGGTGGGGCATCCATTGCCTCTCTGGCCAACCTGTGCCCACGTTTCACCACCCTCACTGTAAAAAATTCTTCCTTCTATTTAATCTCAATCTACCCTCTTTTAGGTTAAAATCATTATCCCTTGTCATATCACTATAGGCCCTGGTAAAAAGTCTGTCTTTCTCTGAAGTTCCCTTTAAGTATTGAAAGACCCTGATAAGGTCTCCCCAGAGAATCCTCTTGGGTTAAAACTCCCATCTCTCTCAGCTTTTTTTTTTCACAGAAGAGGTTTGCAGCACTCTGATAACTTTTGTGGCTCTCCTCTATACAAGCTCTAACAGGTCCACATCTTCTTGTGCCGTTGCCTGTCACTGGCTGCATGCACACATTTCTGCCTCACATCTGGTTTTTCATGCCCCAGGTCCCTCTCTGCTGGACTGCTCTCAACCCATTCACCCTCCATCCTGCACTGATAATGGGGACTGCTCCAACCCAAGGTACAGGACCTTGCTGCTGGCCCTGCTGAACTTCATGAGGTTTGCATGGGCCCACTCTTGAAGCCTGTCATGGTCCCTCTGGGTGCTATCCCTTCCCTCAATGTACCAACTGCAGCACTCAGCATCAGTACACACAGATCTGGTAGCTATACACTCTAGCACATAGAATTTAAAGGGACACAGTCATATACACAAGATTACATCTTTACAGAGCGAAATTCCCACGTTCACTACATAGAAGTTTCTACTTTGGCAGCTCGTGAGCAAACGGAGCAGACTGGGTAGGAAACACTGTCTCTGTTTGGTAGCAGCACTTCACCTGCAGCCAGTGTCACTGCCAGGGACTGCCCTCTCCTCATGCAGCAGCATGACACACCACCCATGCACGTTCTGGAGAGGGCACACATGCAGCTGTTCCCAGGCTCGGCAGGAGGGTGCACACAGCCACGGCAAAGCTGAAACCAAAGAGGCCACAAGCAGGCATGTGCATACAGAGGATGGGAAGGGGAAGCTAAGAGGAATAGCTTCACTGCCTTTAATATTATTGTTCTGAATCCCACCAAACAGCCTTACAAACTTTGAGTCATGGAGCAATTATCAAAGAGTTTTTTTAGAACAAGGATTTAAATTCAGTTTTAAAATAGTGACAGTGTCCCTTTAAACATTAACTTCACTTTGACAATTTCAGAACTCATCAGATTCTAATTGCAGCAGTAAGAAGCTATAGGTTTTTCAAGAGATTTCACAAAAACAGATCCTTGGCAATATGATGCTAAAAAAATTAGGTGCTCATTTCTAGCAGTTACCTGATTCCCCTTATTATGTAAGGTTTTCAAACAATGAAAATTACCTGTCCAGAATATCAGTGTCATGTTACATATCCTATGAAAACCATATTAAATATTGATTAGTAAAACAGTCAGTAGTACACAAACCAAAGTCTTTCAATTTTTTGAAACTTGTAGTTAGAACACAGTATACAACAGGAAAGGGGGAACGAGGGAAAACATAAACACAAGTCAAGGCTAGGCACCAAATCCCAGTGAAACCAAGTAAGAAAAAAATGCTTCAAAACAATCCATTATATATTATTAGCCAGATATAGTTAATCTTAACTTTTGAGTGTTCAAAATGGGTTCTGAAAAGAAAAATTCACTAAGGTCACTTTCCTTCTACTCAGTAATGCCCCAAGTAGGATGGAAAAACCACCAAGAAGTAATGGAATCTTGCTTCCTGAATCAAATGAAGCTTAATTCACAGAAGCTAAAAATTAGCAATCAAGCATAAAAAAGGCTGAACAAAAGTACTTTCTGAGAAAAAAGGGAGAGGGGGAGAAAGAGGAAGCATATTGTATTACTAAACTGTTTTCACTAAGGGTGGCAGTTCACAAGTACCGTATTACTAAGAAGTGACATTAAGAGACTGAGCTATTCTGCTCAATCGTTTTGGAAAACACTCCATTTGCACAGACTTCACACAATGATCTGTCAAAGCCTTGAGAGAACCTTTCTAACAATATAAATCTGCAGAAGTAGGGGAGGAAAAGATGTCCCATAAAACATCTAGACCGCAGGTGGTTACTACGTGCTGAATGCAAAGAGACTCCAGTATTTCAGATATGCTGTTTAATTAAACTCAGGATATTTTACAGTGTGTTAAATTAAAGTTCCACCACCTACCTTTCTGTAAGAGATGTACTCAGCCACAGGAAATATTTCATCAGAGTAACAGTAAAGAGCAGATGTGTAACCAATTACTGTTTTAGTCAGCTACAACAGAGAAGCAGCACCAACAAAGAGCGCACACACTGGCCTTACCAGACTTGAAAACTCACTGCAGCAGTAACTAATCGTACTTGTCTACTTCTGCTCTGAATACAGAACAAGAAGGCTGCTGAAAGGAAAGAATTCCTGGGGTATGCATGTTGCTGAGGCCAGGGAGAAAAGCTGTTTTAAGATGTGTCAGAGTACAGACAGAACGGCTACAGTATTGCACTTCCTTTTTTGTTCATTCAAGACAACACTCAAGTCTGTAAAGGAAAAGCATCGGGAAGATTCAGCAACATCTTCTCAAACATCTCCCTGCTCCATTTTCTTTAGAGTTCAGAAATAGCAATAGTTACTATTTAAATGATTGTGTCAAATGAAAAAAAAAAAAGCCATACAATTTTAGTGTATTTGTGTGTGCTTAAATCTCTTCGTCTCATGTCTCCCATTTTCAAACATGGCTTAGAAGAAAATATACGTGTATCCATAAAACACAAAGGCATTTTACAATAGCAATTATTGTCTAGTACAGCACTAAAACCTTACAATAAAAAGATGCTCATTAATGTAGGGGGGTGTGTGGGGTTTTTTTTTCCCCACAAAGCAGGGAGGGAAAGCAGAAAGAGAGGAGAATGATTACAGTTATTAAGTTCTTAATTGAAGAACACGGAACTCAGTTTGACAGTATTATTCATGAGTTAAGGGAATTTAAGTATCAACATATGCCACTACACTTTTTTATTAGTATGCAAAGAAATCAAATTTAAAGGAGTAAAACTTCCATCTTGAGGTCTTCAGTGAACAATTTGCTTCTGTGATGCTGTACATTTAAGTGCCATTAATTCAATGCAAGCTGCAAGACTACAGCACACCTGAGAAAGATCAAGCTCAACAGACTGCTTTCTAAGACTAGTTGTTTTACTAAAGGTAAATATTTAGGAAACAAAACCATTCCAGATCATCACAGATGATGCTAGAAACACTAATGAGTGTGCTCAAACCCTGTGAAATCCACTCAAGCATTACAACATTGATTTTTCTTTTTCTAAATTTAGTGCAGCTTTCTTTCAAATGAAACTGGCTGTTCCTCAAAATATAAAAGGGGAAAGCAGGCATCCACCACTGAAGGTGACGACCTCCTTTCAAGAGAAAGCAGAGTAAAGAAGCTGCACCAATTTAAAGTATGCTATACAGCTGAAATAAAGGATAAAAACTTTAACACTTTAGTGAGTACCTACTCTAAGCAAGCCTCTAGCACCAACATCCAAACGTAAGCCAGCCCAGTTTTGCAGCTGATCTTGCTAATTCAACTATGTCAGCAAATGCTGCAGTCACACCAAAATGCAGGGCAGACCCAGCCTGCCTTACAGTCTGCTAAAGCAAGAAATGCTACTCTCACCATACAGCTTACATTATCTAATACTAAACAACAATAATTAGCAGACTTGGATTTTTTTTTTAAATAGTAGAAACCTTCCTGGGCCCACTAATTCACCTATTCAGTGAAATTGCTGACGTCCTGAAAGCTTCTCTTTGAGACCACGGCCGCTGCTCACTGAGGGTGATCATTGTTTCAACTAGTTTAAATGGTGCAAGGTAAAATATAATCTTCTGTTCAACACTAGTTAGTAACCTATCAGTATATATTGTAGCTTCTTTTATTTATAGATATTGATGAACTGACTTTATTGAAGAGTTCAACCTGACAGCATCAGGTCCTGCTAAATTACTTACAGCTGGTTAACTCCTAAAATATGTTTGAAGGGTACTTTATTTCCTCAGCTGTTTCACAGACACTGCAGCTCCCATTTCTGTATTAGCAAATCCCTAACAGCCTAGAAGTAGCCCACATGTAGGCCCAGAGATGCAAATACAAGACCTGAGGGTGAGGAATCCTAAGGAAGTTGAAGAGCAAAGGCAATTTAACCAGGTGTTTGTCCAAGGAAGTACTGCAACACACTCAGAAGCCAGATTCTTATTCTGCTAGTCTGTAAACAAATAATATTTATGTACTTGTGACGGATGTAGGAGATTAATTGCTATTATGGTCTTGTGCAAGCACAGTGGCCTCTAATATCATTGCTCTTCATCTGGGAATATATTACTTGCCAGTAAATTAGAACCTTTTAGCTCTTAAGACTTGAACAAAAGCAAGTAATTTTGATCTAACTGTAATACATCTAGCAAGCTCTTCAGAAGCACCAATAAATAATCTCTGTACAGCACATTCTTCAAGCATTACCTCACGTGGTCTAGCACAGAAAACTACAGCACCTACCAGCAGTCCATATGAAAGCACTGTGAGCACCCAGCCTACCATCTTGAACACCAAACCTAAAAATAGTCAGTACATATTGCTTGCAGATGAGAAAATAAAAATCATTCTGGCTTGCAAGGAGACCATCCTGATTCCCATCCACTCCTCAGTGGTCATTCACAGAGCAGTAACCAAATCTCCCCCCAGGGCTTTCAAGGACTGGACTCCAGAAAAAGCCCCTCACCCTGGCCTTAACCTCACAAGACAACCTACTAGTCTTAGCTCCAAGACTTTAAATTCCATGACATAAAATGATCCTAATCTCCTCTCAAATTTATATGGAGGAATGGAGTGGAATGCAATACCACTTAATTCCTCCTTACTTGGCACATACTAGTTCTGGCTTGCAATTTCAGGATTTCATAGAAGTAAGATCTTCTTGTACGACATTATCACCACACTCACAATATCTGTCTTATGACTGTACCAACAAACTTAAGCACTTCAGTCCATACTAAAGACAGCATGCTTCAAACAAGTCCTGAACTAAAGAAATAGATGGTGGAAGGAGCTGTCAATATTAAAGAGGCAGTCTCATCTTAGAGTCTTTAGATTTAACATGATAAACCTAGCTCAGGGACAAACATACACATAAACAACTGGCATTAAAAAGACAATCAACAGTTGGCCTCTGCCTTAAATTCTGATGTTTGGTGCCAGCACCTTTTCTTAAAATAATTGCCCAAGTCCACAACACACAGAGCTACATCTAAAGTTGATAAGACAGGTTAGAGCTGACACCACACACAAAGATTATCTAATCTAAACTACTCATTAGAAAACATACTTGTGGGTTCTTGGGGTTCCCAGCTCTCTTTCAAAACCATCAAGAAACGCCAACAGCAGACTTGCTTGGAAAGCAGTTTCAGAAATTTGCTTAAGGAAAATGATGCAGTTGTAACATTGTAAAAATGGGTGCCTGAACAACAGACGTTGGTGTCATGTCAAGGTGTACTCAATGACACTGAATCACTTTGAAGAAGCTGGTCCACCAGTTCCTTACGTAAACCTTCCATGACATTACTGTTATAGAAAGCCCACTTTAACCATGATAACAAAATAAATTTCACAAGCTGGACAAGAGAGATAAAAACACACTGGAAGTTTCTGTTTTCTCACAAACACCATGATGTCCTTGAGCCACAGATCAACACTTAACTTGAAAGAAGTTTTCCTCGTCTTTGCATAAGGAATGGAACCTAACATCCACTCAACCTCCAAATACATTAAGCATATCTATTCTTCCCTCAAACTTATCTTCATGAGGTTTTATCTCAGAAAAAGAGAGAACTACTGAAGATGGCTCTTTACAGACAACTTTTATCCATCTTGGACATTTCCATGTCATCCTCCCACTACTGAAGGCCAGATTCGCCCCATGCCACCGCAAACGGTGCTCCCCTCACCATTTAGCTGTGCCTCACTTCAGAAATTTGGGCGGGTGTCAGAGGATCGGAACTCCCCCTGTAAACTGCTGGGGCTCTACATTGGCCTGTCCTTAGGGCACGCAGCTGCACACGGTCAAAGTTAGCGAGAGGAGTCTCCTCAGCAGCACCCTCGGCTTCCCTACCCGCAGACCTGGAACCAGCCCTACAGCCTCGGGCTGGAAGCGCTCGAAAACCGCGACACACAGAAGAGGAAGGAGAACTTATTTTCGGGTTTGTACAGGAGAACATGCAAGTCATTTCACGCGGAAATAAAGAGGAATAGGACGGGCAGGAAGGGGGTGTCCGGGCAGGAGCTCCGGTTTGCGCCGCGGGCCTGGGCGGCGGCGGCACAGCGCAGGTACCACCGCGATGGTGCCACCGCCGCTGCCCCGGACCCCGCCCGGACCCCCGCACCCCTCAGCGGCCGCGAAGATGGCGGAGGGTCCGCGCCCCGCCGCCCCCGCACTCACCTGTCAGCCACAGCCGCGGCGGCGGGCGGGGAGGGGTAGGGCCGCAGGAGGCGCGGAGAAAGAGGAGGGGAAGGATGAGGACAACGAGGAGGAGGAGAAGGCGGGAGGGGCAGCAGCCGAGACGGCAGTAGCGACGATCGCGGCGCCGCTCGGGCAGGACGCGCCTCCCCGGTGCCGAGCCCTCGCGGCGACATCCGGCGGAAGCGGCGCGGCCCCCGCTCCGAGCCGCGATGGCGACGGGCGGGCACCGGGAGCGCCTCCCGCCCGGCACAGCCCGCGGGCTCGGATATTGCCCCGGGCACCGGCACAGCCTCCCGCCCGGCACAGCCCGCGGGCTCGGATATTGCCCCGGGCACCGGCACAGCCTCCCGCCCGGCACAGCCCGCGGGCTCGGATATTGCCCCAGGCACCGGGAGCGCCTCCCGCCCGGCACAGCCCGCGGGCTCGGCAGTGCCCTGGTCACCGGGAGAGCCCCACGGGCTCGGGAATGCCGCCGGGGCCCGGCAGGAGCTGCCCCGCTCCTCGGCCCCGCTGCTGCCCGGGTCCCCGTAGCGCTGCAGGTTAAACAGCGGGGGTGTTTCCGTCCCGACCGCGGTCCCTCGGGGTACCGCCGTGTTAGTTTAGCGTTATTGTTACCGAATTAAAACTGCTGCTGCTTAGGTAGTTACCTCCAGTAACACTGGATCTGGTGGACTGGCAAGGGAGATGAAACTTTTCGGAAACACCGCTGGAATTCCGTATTTTTTTAATACAGAAGGGCTGGGAGATCCCGAACGTGGAGTTTTCCTACGGTGTCTGCAAACGGAGTGACGGAGGCAGCGCATCAAAGCTAACCACGATGTTCTGCAAGTAGGCTGTTCACTCTGAAGCCTACAATGCGTAATTGAAATGTGATTAATTCCTCTGCTGATTAACACTTGGAATAAGCCTCCACCTAAAATTTTTATTCATTGTAGCAGATAGTGAAAGTCAAAAGAGGCCTTCGCCTAATTATTTTCTCTCTTCTGGCAGATTATCATAACTGCCTTAGAAGAGGTCTGTAAAAAGGCCAGAAGAACATGTGCCAGTGAGAGCTAGAAATATTACATTTTCTTTTAATGTGCTTCCCAACTGCAAGGCTGCCTGCAGTTCTCATTTGCCTTTTTTCCTTCCTACTCACTTCTGCGCAATCATATCTTAAAGCTGTATTAAACAGCAACAAAAATAGTCGTTTACCTATTCACAAGCATATTTCTCATTACTGTAGGTCATTCTCCAAAATCACCAGCCTAACTGGTTGAGAACATCCCATAATTGTAGCCTAATCTCTTTTTCAAAGCCACTAAAAGGAAGCAAACTAAATAGCTAAATGGCTTTAAGGAGTGGAAAAGAGGGGAGACTGCACAGGCAGAAGGAGAGGGACAAGAGATGGAACAGAGGTGCCCAGGAGGAAGCCTGGACACAACCTGACCAAATGCCCCAGTTTGATTCTTTGAATTCTCTTTCGAGTTGGTACAGTTGTGGGTGGCTCAGCCATCTTAGCCAAGTGACAATTCGAGTTCTCAGCTGTTCAGTTTCTAACGAAACATTTTTAAGCCTCATAATCCCCACCAAAATTACTTTACCCTACTATAACACTACTGTACTGTAACAATTTTAGCTATATATATGAAGTAAAAAAAATGCCCAGCAGGAGTACAAAGATTCACATTAGAGATTTCCTGGGGAGAACACTGGCAACTTTCTTCTCCTCTGGAGCAGCACACTCCCTAGGAGCAGGGTGCATTACAGACATGACCATTTTTTTATCTGAAGAAATGCAAAATAGTGAAATGAGGAAAGATGGGCTTAAACAACTTTTTCCTTGGTACAGGGTGCCTCACCTGAAAATTAACAGGCCCTGTATGGATGCAGTTGATTTTTCATGAGAAGAGAATGACAAGTGGCCTGTTGTCACTCTAGCTCTGCTATTGGTTTGGTTTTGTCACGGCACTGCAAAAGAAGCAGGCTCTGTGTAATGTATAGGAGCAAGTACAGAACAAGACTGCTTTTCACAAAGTACCTGACACAAAACAAGAGACATAAATAGCAGTACAGGACCCTAGGGAAACAGGGCAGTACTAGTCAGCATATTTTCAATAGCTAAGAAGCTTTTTCAATAAGCATAGAGTAAATAGAGTGGCAAAAGTTAGGTTGTCCTAGACAAATCTACTTCTGCACCCATGGCTGGACTTGGAAAGACAAGATAGAAGGCTTGGGAAAGCAACAACACAACAGAACAATAGCTGAACCTCCCAAATTAGCATTTTTCAAACCTGTAAATGTAGCAGGAAAAGGCAAAGCCTTCTGTCCAGAGCTCAAACCAAAAGAAATAAAAACAAAATCAAACCAACCAACCAAAAAAATTTAAGGGAGAAAAGGACTCAAGGGGTATTTCTTGATTCATATAGCAAACCTTCTAATAACTCCTTCCTGGAAGAGTAGTTTCCTATACCATTTTTCATTCACCTTATGCTGTATAAAAACATTTGGAAGCCATCCATCATAGCACTCTTTCCATCAGCTTGAGATAACAGAACAAAATGCCAATACAACATCCTACTTACAAATTTAGCATATAGGTATTACATTCTTACTACAAAGATATCTGTCTTCTCTGAAGTGAGCTGAAGCAAACCCATTTCCCTGAAAGAGGCCTTTTAAGAAGAGTTAAGGGAACAGGAGATTAAATAAGACTGGGAAGTATTTACCTCTCATTTCAGATAAAAACCACCAGGTTGTTTTTCACTCAGCACATGAGTTGATCATTTAGACAAATATTTTCTGAAGAGCTATGGCAGGAAAGGACTCACAAGAGAAATTCTTTGGGGAGACCAGGAACAAGGATAGCTCTGTAACTGGGAAGGGTGAAGTGGAAGTCTTAAACATCAGATCAAGTTAACAGGAAGCTGAAAAAGAAGTTTGGATATGAAGGGGGGAAAAGAAGCCCGTTAATTTTGCTTGGCAAATCTGAAAACTGAGGACAAGAATTTTTCAGGAGTTTATGCATTCTAGGCTGGAGTCAAATCCCAGGTTTGTTCAGCATTTATTTCATCTTGTAGCTTGTTATCATCATGCTTAACTTGCTGGAGAATTAAAAGGTTTTCCTTCAGTTTGATGGGGCTTGCACTTCCCTTTCTCTTAGTAGACAGCAAAAGTATGTCAGTGGTTTGCAGCTGGTTGGATTTTCAGGTGAATGAAAGACTTTCCAGTTGTTACTGGAAACTGTCTTTCCCTTGTTGGCTGAGTGTTTGAAAACAGCAGACTTCAGGAGATGCAAAAATTAAGTCTAAAAAGCATCCATATGTCACTTCAGGCATTCTTTTTATGCAGGGTGGAGTAGAAGTTCTGAGGTTACGGTGAACTGCATACATTCCAAAAATTAGCATGCTTTATTTTCAACACAAAGAGCTTTGAAGGCCAAGAGCAAGTCTGGAGGGGAGCAAAAGAAAAGATGATACAGGTAACATAAAACCTGGGACCTGGTTAAAGGCTTGGGAAGTCTCTCCCTTGTTTGTTTTGTGAAAATGGTTTGTTTTCTCTCTGTCATCCTTTGTCCCTGCTTCTTTGCCTCTTATTATCCACCAGGACTTGTCACTTCTTGCTGCTCCCCAGCATTGACTCAGGTGAAGTGCTTTGTTTGTCTGTGCAGGACAGGAACTGTAATTGTTTCTGACTGTCAGGTTCTAAAGGGACTGTATAGAAGTTTTCAGTAGTTATTACTAGGAAGAAAAGCCTCTTTTCTCTGTTGTCTATAAGGACATTTTTTCCTGGTTTCCCCCTGCTGAGCAGCCTGAAGGTCACTGTGTGCACCTGTTAATGTCCCATGCCAGCTGTGCCCGAGGCACAGACACATCTCTGCCTCCCAGGGGAGTAGTTTCTATTCTAAAAGAGCTTCACCCACAGGAGAGCTGCTTGTTTACTCTGTTGTCATCATATGAAATGCTAGATTCTATGTCCATCTCAGTAGTTATTTTTTGATAGAGCTTGTTTTGTTACTTTAGGAAAATGATAGAAGAAAAAAATTACAGTTCTGTTTGCTTGGTCCGCTGGAATTCCGTATGGGTTTTTTTGTTGGTTTTTTTTTGTTGTTGTTGTTTGTTTTGTTTTTTGTGGGTTTGTTTTTGTTTTTTGTTTTTGTTTTTGTCTGGAACAATGAAACAAGGAAGTGATTAATGTGGTGAAGGATGTTCTCCAAAGCTCAGTCTCCAGTTACGGTGCTTTTGTGCCAGTGACTCAGCAATAAGTAATCTGTAAAGTAATGAAAAGTAAACTCAATAAAAAGCAATTTGTGTACATTTCCATTCTTTCTGAGTACATATTTATTATCAACAGTCTTGTGATAACATTATATTTGTAGTTTATTAATGAATAACACAATATTAACATTAATGCTAATGTTTTTTATGTTATGTTTTATGTAGTTAAAAGGATATGTAGCAGCCAACACATTGCTACCGTCTTTTTTTTTTTTTCCACTTTTGATGCTCTGCTGTTACTCAAATCACCTCTGTTCTTCTTTATTTCGGCAAGCTCTGCACAGGGGAATGCCGTAAGATAAACCCCCCACCCCTCACCCCCCTTTGAAAAATATTACCTGTCCATTTGAGCATTTGTACTGTTAATGATATCACTAAGTGACAGGTCATCTGTCCTGTTCACAGGAAAAATCAAGCAAAACAGATGGAAATGCTGGAACTTGAGCTGAGAGGGAATCAGTGCAAGCCATCCCTCCAAGACATGTTAAATATAATTTCTAGGCTTTTTATGGCATCCAGTCACAAACCCAAACGTGTGGACGAGCAATAAAACAGCAAAAGTCTTGCTGAGAGGGTTTTTAGCTACGGTGGTGGGAAGTTTCTAAAGCTGGTATTGAAGTTTTTCTAGGTTGTTATCTGTGCACATCTAAACTCCCCTATCTGAGCAGTTCACCTTGACACATCCTGCCTGTGCCCCATTCCTTCCCCAAAGTGTTTCTTTCTGTGCCCCTGCAGAGCTCCCTGAGTCGGGCAGTTTCAGAGCCTGACCAGCACAGGAGCTGCTTCCCAGAGATGAGGCTTCCCAGCGCAGGAGGGGAGCCCGGGCTGCCACGGGCCGTGTCTGTGCGACACACGCTGAACCTCCTGGGCTCCAAGGATGCTGCTGCGGATCGAAACAAAGCACCCAGGATTAAAAGTGCCCAAAAGCCCCGCTACTCTGCAGTCCCGGGCTCACCGCCGCCTCCTGAAACACTCCCAGGGAGAAAAGGAGCACAAATTCGGTGCTGGAGCTGTTTGCCACGAACACCGGCACATCTGCAGGAGCCGGAACTTGGCACAGCCCTTCGGCTTTCGTGGGTGCGCGAAAGGACAACAAGCAGCGCTCAGTGTTGGAAACAGCCAATCTTTAAACATTGGGATGTGCTGCCCAGGGAGGTGGTGGAGTCACAGTCCCTGAGGTGTTTAAGCAAAGACTGGACGCGGCACTCAGTGCCATGGTCCCCTTGACATGGCGGTGTCCGGTCACAGGCTGGGCTCGGTGACCTCCGAGGCCTTTTACAGCCTCACTGGTTCTGTGGTTCCCGCTTACCTGACTAAAGGCTTCTCCCCTCAGGGAGCCCGACCCGAGCCCGGCCCCCTCCTGTGCCGGCTGTGGGCACCGCCGCACGCCCCGCCCGCCGCGCCGCCCTGCTCCCATTGGCCAGCTCGCCGCCGCTCCCTGTTTCTATTGGCCAGCGCCGCTAGGGGCTGTGTCGCGATTGGCCGCGCGCTCCGCCTCTCCCACCTGTCACTGCTGACACCGCCCCCCGCGCCGTAGTGGGGCGATCGGGCGATGCGGTGACGTCAGCGCCGGGCGGCGGCGCCATTGGCGGGCGGGGTGTGACGAAGGATGTGGCGCGCGCTGCTCCGGGGCGGGAGCGCGGCCCCTCGGAGCGGCCCCGGCGTGAGGGGAGAGCGGCGGGTTCCGAGCGCACGGAGCGCGAGGTGAGCGGGACCGGGGACCGGGGACAGCTGCCGAGGGCCCTCACCCACCCCCTCAGCCCTGCCGAGGCGCAGCCGGAGCTCTGTGTCCAGTTCTGGGCTCCTCCGTGCCAGAGACGTGGAGCTCCTGGAGCCCGTCTGTCGGAAGGCAGCGAAGGTCATGAAGGGGCTGGCGCATCTCTTAGAAGTAAAGGCTGAGGGAGCTGGGTCTGTTCAGCTCGAGGAGAGACAGCTTAGAGGAGGCATCACTGATGTCTATAAATATCTGTGGGGGGTGCCACGGGGATGGTCCTCGTTGCTGAGCAGTGAGACAAGAGACAAGGAGCAGAAAGCGCCGCGCAGGGATTCGCACCTGAGCCGGAGGAAGAGCTCCTGTGCTGTGTGGGTGACTCGGGGCTGCCCGGGGCCGGTGTGGGGCCTCTCTCCGCGGGGATGCTCCAGAGCTGTCCGAATGCAATCCTGTGCCGTGCTCTGGATGGCCCAGACACAGCTGGGAGGGTCTCCAGGTGACCCCGTCCGTCCCTTCCAGCCTGATCCATTCGGGGATCCTTTGGAGCCCACGGCAGCAGAGGCTCGGG